>OX246747.1:32732749-32737749 GCA_945910005.1 Isoperla grammatica
AAAAATTGACTGAATTTTGAAAATAATGCCCATTTATGGAATACGTGTTTGACGACAAAATCGATCATCACGCGCACTTTCCAAACAAACGAAACTATAACTGATAACCATTTAAAAAAAAGAAAACTATTAGATCGTTATCATTTACGAATTCTAATAATTTTCAGTTTTCTTACGAATCCTTTAAAAAAAATCACACGATACACAAAATAACAAAAACCGACCTTCCTCAATACTATTTTTGTTTTTTGCGATAACAATATAAGAATCACAAACTATCGACTGATATCAACTAACTATATAACGGCGCTTCATCATATCGTGATTATTTGCGCCAAGTTAAAAAAAAAAAAACGTCAACAATTCTAAGAAAATTTCACTTTTTTTACCGATCGGTTTAAAAAATAAAATTAAAAAAATCACACGATGCACAGATAAAGCAAAACTTTTCGCACGTACGAACCACCACAGACAGTTAGTTATACCGACGTCACTACCATGTGTCGCGACACGTTCGGAGCTCTCCGGACGTGACCGAGCGCGTCCGAAGTCGGAGCGATACTGACTGACCGCGAAGTGAAACTAGCGCTCGGCTTTATTCAATAGTAGCCGACGAACGAGCGAACCAAAGTAAAGTGCGAGCATTCATGCGAATGACACAGGTTAGGTCTTTTTCGACGTAGCCGCCCGCGCAAAAAGAAACATTTTTTTATCAATCCTCACCCACAAACAATACAACTAGATGTTTTTGTGCATAGCTTGAGTAGTTTAGCAAACTATAAACAGAAATCATAGTGTTGTGGATCAGATAATGTTTATGCCCCATAAACATTATCTGATCCACAACACAATGATTTCTATAATATCTTTGATTATATTTCAATAGCCCCTATTGTAGACACAGTTGGGCTTAGGTCATTTGTGGAATTTTTTCAGACACTATGCAATTAATATAACTGCCAGAGTAAAAGTTATTGTATACTGCACAAAATTTGTTTTTTTGCCATTTTTTCTGTGGTTGTTTTCATTACACAATTTGATATTCTAAGTTATAGGCCTACATATTAAAATACACACATGAAGTTATATACCCACATTTATAACATTTTAAAAATATGCCTATTCATTACAGTAAATTTCAACTGTCCTGTTTTAGCCCCGAGTTTTTACTGTCCCATATAACTACCCCGGAGAAGCACTCTAATGAACTTGACAATTGACTGTGGATCTGGCCCTAAATACACTCAATAAATTAGTATAAACAATGCAACAGGACAACAGCGGCAATGATATGCAATCTCTAGAGCCAAGTAAAATTCACGTTACAAAATAAAACGAAACTGTAGTAATAATACCCCTAAAAATGATAATTGTGGACGAGACGTTGTGTCAGCATGCCAATTATGCAAATTTTGAATCGCGATTTGGAGCTTTTACGGCCAAATCCACGAAATATCTGTGTATTCGCGAAACAAGACCGCAAAAACGGAAAAGTGTTCAATATTGGCAAAAAATAAGTGTTAGTGTAAAAAAAAAAAAAAAAAAACGCGCAAAAGATTTTAAAATACAAAGAAAATAAATAGAAAGTACTGTTTACACAAAGTATGACTCGTTTTTGTTTAGGTAATATTCCTTTATTAAAAAATTATCTTTTTTTGCTTATTATACACCGTATAAAAATAACACCGCATAAACGCAAAATTTTCATTTTGAAAAAAGAAATTTGGAAAAAAAACTTGCGTATTATGCGCTTATAATAAAAATAACACCACAAAAGTGCAAAATTTACACACAAGAAAAAATTAAATTTGGAAAAAAACAAAACCATTCCGTAGGGCGTCCTAGAATGTCGAACGCGTGCACCGACTTTAACGCGCGCGTCACATTCTGTCACGCGCGCAATTCGACTAACGTTATTCGCGTCAGCTGACTGTGAGCGGTGGACGATGCATTTCTATAAGACCATTGTGTGCAAGAAGGTGTTGATTGGCTGGCACACGTGCGACAGGACAGCCAGTCACGTGCGCGCTGACACCGCCAATCACGTGCGGGCTGACACCGCCAATCAATTATAGGAGGACACGCAGACACTCGCTCACTGTCAGAGACAGAGAGACAGATAGACTCATCCTCTTGTTTAACAATAAGCTATTGATTCCAAAGACTTATTGATTCCCAAAGAAAAGAAAATTCGTAGCCGAAACAGTGCACAGCTTGTTCTATATATATATATATATATATATATATATATATCTAGAGATGAGTTCTTTTAGCATCAATTGTCTTTAAATTTAGCAATAATTATTAGAAATGTACCATTTTGTAGCATCTTTATTTTTCTTTTCAGCAAAACTTGGAATGAAATGGGGTTTTTTGGAATTCTAATGGGGAAATTATGTGTAGATTTTCATAATACATTCAATAACTGCTATTAAAGAGCGAGAATGCAATCATAGTTCTTAAACAAATGTCAGTATAGTTTTGTGTGTGGAAAATTAGCATTGTGTAGCGTTTTCAAAAATACATCTTCACCGATTTAGTAAAATATTTAAACCCTAAACAGCTCTAAAAAGAAGAAAGTGAATCTCAAGTTATAAGTAACACGTGCGAATAGTCTGCCTGAATTTCGAAAGAGTCCTCATTGTACAGTTAGAACGAACGGGAGGAGCCCTAAATGCGTCAGTGAATCAGTGCGTCAGTGCTTCCGTGCGTCTTTAGCCGTGACAAGACTCGCGACACCTAAACTAGACACCTCGCTCATACTTACGATAGCCATACAACAAAAATCGGTATAATGTGTTAATTATTGCTTAGCTGTCGTGAGAATTTTCGTCACTTAGTACATCTTCTCTACGGTGCCTCTTGTTACAGTAATTAAATACTCACGAAAATATACACATAACAGTGACACTCATCATTCGTTAGTTATAGTAGACAATAACTAAATAAAATAAACTCACAATTAAAGTCTACCCACTCAATAACGAAACTGATTTTCCGTGGGCGACTTTAATTGAAAGCGACTAAACCAACCCTGTAGGCTCCGAACACCATCGACGAGTGAACGATAACCACAATCAAAGATCTATATTTCAAATACGAAACATATGAATCAGTGATTGGACAGTGCGAACACATGCAGACATATGTCAGAATCAACAAGGCCGATTCAAAACAATTTTGAATTTATTGAGTGTTATTGAGTTGCTAGGACAGCTCCAAAGTCACCGTTTACTTATTCCTAGACATGAGAAGTAATGGAACTGAATCCTAATAGAAGTTAAAAAACTTGTGCCTGAACCGGGATTTGAACGCGGGACCTTCTGCAACAACTACAACTGTAACAATAATACGGTGTATATGTTAGTATATACAAGTGAGTTGGCCAATAAGGAAGTCCTCATTGAATAAGACAACAAAATCGTAAACAAGTCTAGACTATATTATAGTTGCACACCAAGTAATAATCTAACCATATGACTGACCGTTCAGCTAAAGGTGTGAGGAGTTCATTCTAGTCATCATCACCTTCTTTATATTCAAACACCTTGAACTAGACCTTGGCCTTAGTTATAACACAAGGCTGTGTGTAGTGTACGGTTGACCTTCTTTAGCGGGCGGTGCACGCGGTCAGCGGCGGGGGGGGGGGGGACAGGGGGGGGAGAGGGGGGGGGGGGGGCTCCGGCAAGACAATACCTGATGTGTTTACGTAATGTAGCTTTGTGCTGAGCGTTAAGGTGAGTTTATGTATATGAATAGGCTTCTTGCAAGCTTGCTTTCAACAATGAAACAAATAAAATGAATGGATGGACAAACAACAAGCTGTCAAAAAATAAAATATTCTGATTTTGAACACAAATCTTTAAAACAAACAAGAAACATACAAAACTTTCACAACTTGGTTGCCCATCATGAAACGTTTTAACTGGTGAGCAGTTATTATCGCCATACCTCGTTTTCTTCATAATGTTGCAATTTTATTTTTTTGACAGCTCGTTGTTTGTCCATCAATTCGATTCATTTGTTATATTGTTGTAGTTCGGCTGTGACGTCAGTTGCAAGTTCCGTATTCATAGGTTGCACGTACGTCACATCTTTGCGCGTTGCGGTCACACTTGTGATCAAACTTCCACGTTGCCATGGAGAAACTGTGGTAGAACACAGAAATACGAATTTCTAAAAAATTCAACCCGTCTTGGAGAATAAACATAATTTAACTGTGCTTATATAGACAATATAATGGAGAAATAAATATATTATTAGGATGGTTTGTCACGTTATTATTGATTAGGTTTTTAGACAACTTTTATGCAGACGGTTTTCAAGAATGTACATCGCAGAGTTTTTGTGGACAGTAAACTATATAGTGTTCCGTATGCTAGAAGAAAAGTACAAATTTAACACAATATGTCACATCAAAGAAATACTTCTGTCACAAGTTAGAGAAGTAAAATATAGAACATGCTTCCGTATGTGAAAATAATTATCTAATAGTTGTCTTGCTAATTCCAAATTTAAAACGTCTACTTTTTAAAACAAATTTACGATATCTTTAAAGCATACACGAATGAAAACATGCACGTCTACTTAAATAAACGAACCAATACATAATTAAATTAATTCTCAATTTACTGTGAACAAAAGAATTAAATAGGTAATTAATTTAATCTTTAGATAAATCCAGTGATTAATAAAGATACCCTAATTATTTTATATGAATGTAATATTTTCTATTGATTTTAAAAATAAAATCGGAACACACATTCAAACGGTAAATATAACAAGAATTTAAAAAATCGTAAAATTGCAATCTTCTTAAATATAACTACACAATAAATACAAGGATACATAAATTCTACTATTTAACAAAAACGTTAATTTCTTATGAACATAAAAGTAATAACTACGTTTACATTTTTGAATAAAAAATTATATTACAAATAAAATTTAAAAAATAAAATTTATTTTATTTACCGGGACGGGAAGACCCGTAGACCGGG
>OX246747.1:32742749-32780884 GCA_945910005.1 Isoperla grammatica
TAAATGTCGTTCCACAGCAAACTTGTGGATACTGACGTCATGATACGCGAGTGAGGCATTGGCCAATCAAATGCTAGTGTTTGACAACACCCAACGACTCACTCATCTTGACGTCAGCATTCACAAGATTGGTGCGTGCGGCACCTTTATAAATAAAGTCGTCGTACAACAACTTCCGTAATGCTTTAGTCATTAATCAATGACGTGTTTACGGTCTCGGCCAACCCGAGCAGGTATTTGAATGAGCCACGGCCGCTGGTTGGCTGCCGCTCACCCACCCGTGACGGAAGCATTACCGAAGTTGTTGTACGACAACTATAATCTTCGTTAAATTAAAATGTACAGCAAATCTTTATAAAGGCTACTAGCAACACCAAAAGACAACAATGAAACAAATGAATTGAATCGATGGACAAACAACAAACTGTCAAAAAATAATGTCTTCTGCTTTTGGAAAACAAAACAAAAAACATACAAAACTCTCACTTAGTCGTTGTCCATCATTAAAAGTTTTAAATGGCGAGCAGTTACTATTGCTACACTTATTTTTATTTGTATGATTGCAATTTTATTATTTTGACAGCTGATTGTTTGTCCATCAGTTCAATTTCGTTTGTTCCATTGTTGTAGTCCGGATGTGACGTCAGTTGCAGGTTCCCTATTCATAGGTTGCACGTACGTCACATCTTTGCGCGTGGCGGCCACATTTGTGATCAAACTTTGACGTTGCCATGGAGAAACAATGAAGGCTGTTGTGGTAGAACACAGAAATGCTTAGTTCTTTAAAATCCAGCCTCTTTTTTTAAATAAAACAGGTATGTGTGGTAATTTTTCATTTTTGTATTACTAACGTTCACTTTTTAATTATAAATTAGGCTTATTTATTAAATTTTAATAGTATTTGCCAATGATCTAGGATAGGTCCTCCTCAATTGTGTCGCAATCATGGCCGCTGTGACGTCACGTGGGAACTATGAATAGAAAGCGTTCCGTCTTACGTTTTATTAAAAGAGCGGGTGTTCCAGTTTGCATCGTAAGTACTTGTACATTCGGGACGGCCGTGCGAGCTGGGGGTATTCGGGTCGATTTTCAACTCGATTTCTAGAGCGTAGCGCATGCGTGGTTTTACTTTGCGCCCGTTTTACACCCGTACCCCAGCTATCTTCCACATTCCACCCCCCCCCCCCCCACCCCCCTTCCCCATCCACCGCCAGGCGTTAACCCTAGCAGACCGCAATGCACTTCTGGATGCACTTATAAACCAGGGGGTGGGGGTGATGGGGCTGTGTGAGAGATCAACGACTTTTCTCCTGTAAAATTTTCCCTTTCAATGATGAGATTTAATTAATATGTCTGCTGCACGCACATAAATGATGGTTCATCTAGGTACCTACTGAAAGTTTCTCCAATTTAGCCAGGATTGCATGCGTTAATGGAACTCATAAAACACTTGTCACGGATGATTGTTAAAATTGTCTCTAAAATAATGTGGCGATGAAAATAATTATAGAGATAAAATGGTTCCAAATATATAAACTAAAATTAGTAATAAGTAATAATATATCAAAATGGGTATTTCTTAATTGACCTTTTTTCCAGAATTGAACTGGGACCCTTAGCTAGAGCAAATCACTGCTTTCTAGATCGATTCTGAAAATCATCTATTAAATTGCAAATACAGAAGAAAACAAATGTAAGGGTAGCAATTCTGCTCTCACAAAATAAATTTAAGAACGCGCACAAAAATTTGTAAACGTTGCGAGCATTCTAATTTTCACTGCCATTTATTTCTTCCATTGTTGTATCTTAGTGTTCCGAGTTAAAATAATAATAATAACCTTAACATGTGTTTGACATAGCGTCAAAGGACCTTTGGTCATTAACGGACCGTTTTGAATCAAGGAAATGATCGCCAGAATTGCAATTGCCGGAAATTACGTACGGTAACCGGAAATGACTACAAATTGGACATTCAAATTACGCCGCTCTCCGATGCGATGATGTTTCTATGACGTCAAACCGAGCGCGATCGATTGGTTTCACGTTTCGCCGCTAGATCGGGTGCCAAGCTGCGCGGCGGTGGGAATAGTTAGTTGTACGCTTCACCGGTAGATCGCAGCCGCTTACGACAAACCTCGAGATGTCGATAAGGAAGTTTTGTGGCGGTAATGTTGATGTTTGTTTTGCGTGAACATAATAGTTACCTTCAACAAGGACAAATATTGTTAAATTAACGCAATTAATTAATACAAATATTTGTAGTAGCACTACACGTACGCACACACACATACATTGAGGTTGGACTTCATAGTCGTCCTCTACTCCTAGGGGCGCCCGTTGTTGCCAGTTAGCAGCAATTCCATGCATGCTATTTCCCATATATATAGAAAACCAGTTCTTCGGAACAACGGGCGTCACTGAGTGTAGGGGACGATTAAGAATACGGACCAAAGAAGTATAGAATTTGATAATATCAAAGAAGCACATAATAAATTGTATAAGGTCGAGTCTTACAATGTCCCAATAACTACTTATACGTCGAATAGTTTGTTGTATGGCAACGACCAATCAAAACCCTTGAAATACTCCAAATAGCTTCGTTGCTACAAATAACTTTCTTATTAGGAGATTGTATGAACGGCCCTAAATGCCCCCCACTAAAAATCATTGCTTGAACCTGAGTGGATAGACAATAAATTATTTCTAAGATATACAATAATTGGAATATTTAATAGTTTCAAAATGTATTGTTTATACCTGATACTAAACCAAATCCCGCTTATGCATATTTTTTCACAATATTTGAACGTTCTCAATGTTTATATCAATAAAATATGTTTATTTTGCGTGGTTTACGCTACAATAGCCGTAAATCTTTTATTATGCGAACAAGTGGCTCTTGGGTTACACCGTCGAGTGTGTATCTACACTCAACGGCTACACTATATTGATTTAAGGTACGCAAACAGGTAAACAAACGCCACCGCGCGTGAACGTTCGGTGGGAGAATCTTGAAGCTCCGTCTAGTACCCGATAGATAGCGCTACGTGTGTTGGTTGGGTGGGAGAATCTTGAAGCTCCGTCTAGAAGTTCCCCTTAAACCCGATAGATGGCGCTACGTGTGTTTATTGTATACGCGAACAGCTGTTATATGATTAGCTTACGGATAGGTTCTGTTGAGAGATGTTAAGTTATATAAACACGAACACTGTTAACTATAATAGATGTACTTCAACCAGAAAAAGATAATACACAGAGCAATAGATGATTTTCAAGTTTGATCTAGGACCCTTAGACGGAGTTAATAACGGTCTTCTAAATCGTCAATGACAACAATGTACAACAATAACAACTAGTTTTCAAATGTTACGTCAAGGTGTGTTGCCTGTTTGCATTGTTAGACCGTAATTAGCTCCGTCTAAGGGTCCTAGATCAATTTTGAAAAGTCATTTATCCTAAATTTAAAATATTGTAAGTTGTTACTACAGTGTAGTAGATACTAGATATATATTATATATTTAAAATATTTGCACAGGAACAGCAACAAATCTAGGCTATCTACGTCGTTGTATTGAACAATGGCGGTAACATTGAGTACGTTTGGCCAGAATGTTCGTGGACCTAGACGTGGACTTGGACGTGCTCACTTATCAACGCGTTACACAGAGCGTTTTCCTATTATATATTACCCTTTACATGGAATGGAACATATATTATGTTATTAATTAAATTGTAGGACACGTTCATACGAACTTTCATTATAAATTACCGGTACATTTATTCAAAGATATAACTCAAATTCTAACGTACCGAACTTTCAGATGAATGACTCTTAAAAACAAATTGAAAGTTATTCAAAGAATCATCAAAGATATTCCTTCGAAAATAGTGGTATTTGCAAAGACCAAGTCGTTGCCTTCATTTCACTCTTAAAAAAACACAAACAACATGTTTACCTCTGTAATTAAGTTTAAATATTTACATCCCAATTAAAAAAATAATGCAGGGTTTATTTGTTTTTACTTTCAGAAGTAAATGAAGTAAATAAATAAATAGAAATGTTGCTTAAAATATAAACCAACCGTTTGTACGTAATTCTAGCTGTTTTTACTTTCCATATCAAAGTTAATGTGTACCTTAAGCTTTTTCCGTCTAGTTATTAGGTATAATAGTAGAGTAATGATAATGTAAATTTAACGCATTTAATATTGTTTAACTTGTAAGCAGGGTCAATTGGAAGAAAATAATATATATACTTAAATTTTCCCATTTTTCTAATCACATTTTTTCTTGTATGTTTGAACTGTGTGTTTAAACTGATTGCATATGTAAAAAAAAAGGAAAATAGATACTATTGAATGTTGTTGTTAAAAACAAGGTATTTTATTATGCTTGTTTAGAAAATCGTTCCCTAGTTTTGTTTCGTTGTCGTTCTAGACATGTAAACACGTGTAACACATTTACGATTCTCTTTAACGTTTGGCAACTACAGCTACATACAAACAAGACTTCCAGGTATATAGAAGGCCTATCAAACATTAATGTATTCTACGATGCCGTTCCGTCTTGTTTGAAGCTTGATATACCAACTTCATTCGCTGTAAACACAGAATTTGCAAGATTTCGAGCTGTATCCAAGACGAGATACATAATTTATATACTGATTCGTTAAGTGAAGTTGTCGTTAATGTAGCTTAAAAAAAGTAAAATAAAGTAATAATAATGAATACTTTAACTACTTCTACTACTACTATTACTTTTACGAAACGTGATATCTTCAGTAAATGATTTAGTAAATAGTAGTAAATAAAGTAAAGTCCCC
The DNA here is from genome assembly GCA_945910005.1 of Isoperla grammatica. Classification (NCBI taxonomy): domain Eukaryota; kingdom Metazoa; phylum Arthropoda; class Insecta; order Plecoptera; family Perlodidae; genus Isoperla; species Isoperla grammatica. The sequence continues at coordinate 32,747,572 of OX246747.1, forward strand.
CACTGAAAATCAGTTTCGTTACTGAGTAGGTAGACTCTAAATGTGAATTTATTTTTTATTTTATTTATATTAACCCAACCTTATAACTAATTGTGGCCCATTGTGTCACAAATAAAGAAAACATTACACAACCAGAAATTTGGCACGAAAATTTAACGATTATGTGCAACACCTTCGTTTTCTTGATTAAGTGACTTCTATAATAGTCCTTTGCATAACGAGAATGACGGTATAAAATTTGGGTCAAAGGATGACATATATCAAATGAAAGCTTGAGACGAGTACTTTTCAAAAAACTATGATATACCTCTGGCAAATCCAGCTTTCTATGTCAAAACTAGGGTCAAATGTCAAATTTGTAATTTTTTTAATAATTTTTAATTAAATAATGAAAAATGTTTGCAAGTTTAATCTTACACTACTTAAGGTAAATGTGTTATGTTTCTTTAAAAAAATATAAATGACCTATGTAGCCTTTTTTGACCTTAATTGAGGTCAATTTCCTCAAAATGGGTAATTTTTTAAATTTTCTTCGATTTATTGGCCAATATTCATTATATCAACGTACTTACTCATAAATACGTTAAAATGAATAGTTCTTATTGTTATCACATTGTTTTCACGGTATTCATTCAAAATGGCGGTCAAAGGTCAATAGGTAAGTATCGTCAAACTAGGTCTAGTAACTAAAATATTACTTGTGGGTACTCTAAAGACGCAGAATTTTAACTGCAATTACAATAACGAATAACAATATGTTTTAATCGTAAGAGAATGTAATTATTATATAACTTATAAACTACTTAAGATTATTACTGAATTTCTAATTAATGTCCTCAGACATCAGGGTATTCTTGAATGGGTGTGCAACTGCAACAAAATACATTTTTAGAAAAGAGCATGACCATGCTGAGATACGTGGTATGATAGTATGATATGATATCTGTCCTAGCAATCACTGTCTAGTCGTCAAATTAATTAAAATTGAGGTCAAAATCACTCAAAATTGAAGTCGTCACATTAATCACCTTCTGATTCACTGGAATTCTCATGCTGGGTACCGTTATTTGGACAGTCCTTCAGCTTACATGCGTGGGTACACTTCAGCTGATTGGCCAAACACTCATAGGTCGGCATCTTGCAAACACGGCAACAGTTACAGGCTAGGAGATCCATAACGGTCAAGGTACTGGAGTTCCAATCATCCACTCGTTGCTCAGATCTCCTTCTGCCGTGGTTTTCCATCCATATGCACACAGATACATCAGGGACATCAGGGTTGGCTTCCAAGCAACGTATCAATAGATCGTGTTTGGTTGATCACTCACAGTCGCAGGATATGAAGCAGTAAGCAATCGTAACAAGATGGTAGCTGATTAGACTTCATATCATCACACTTACTTCTAAAAAGCTCGTAGCGCAGCAGGTTGACGCATGACAGAGTCGTGGTCAAAGAGCAGAGTTTACAGACAAACTCTTGGAGTTTTTTTGATGACATCGATAGAAACTCTCCAGTCTTGACCCATCTTGCTTAGCTTGACACAGAAATGCGAGTTTTTTCTCATGATATTCAAAGTTCTCCTTTTCCCTTTACCACTGAATGAGCTCACTCAGGTTGGAACTCATAGTCGTCCCCTACCACTAGATGCGCCCGTTGTTAACAAGGTAACAGTTTATTCATGTCATTTCCCATTATAGAAAACATATCCATAGCAACATTGGGTGCCTTTAGGTGAAGTGCCCGACTATGAATTCCCACCTTTGTCACAACCAGTGCATGTAGGTCAGGGAGGGTATTACATACTTCGAATTCCAACGAACTCGCTAGTTTTTCCACATCTTCGAAGTATGTTTGATTTTTGGTAGTCAAGCGTCAACCAGATGCGCCCTACGAGCGTTTTAAAAGTAAATGTGATGGTATTAAGTCTAATCAGCTACCACCTTGAAGCAATTGTCTACTGCTTCAAATCCTGCGGCTGCGAGCTAACCACCAAACAGCGGTCTGGATACGTTGTTTGGACGCCAACCCTGATGTTCCTGATCCGCGTGGCTATGGATGGGAAACCACGGCAGAAGGAGATCTGAGCAACGAGTGGATGATTGGAACTCCAGTACCTTTGACCGTTATGAATCTCCTAGCCTGTAACTGTTGCCGTGTTTGCAAGATGCCGACATGTGGGTGTTTGGCCAATCAATAAAAGTGTACCCACGCTTGTAAGCTGAAGGATCGTACAAATACCAGTACCAGTACAAGTACCAGTAGCCAGCATGAGAATTCCAGTGCGTCAGAAGGTGATTAATATGACAACTTGGACAGTGACTGCTAAGGTAGATATAACATAATACTAGTATTATATCACGTATCTCAGCATGGTCATGCTCTTTTCTTAAAATGTATTTTGTTGCAGTTGCATACCCTGATGTCTGAGGACATTAATTAGAAATTCAGTAACAATCTTAAGTAGTTTATAAGTTATATGATAATTACATTCTCTTACGATTAAAACATGATATAATTATTCGTTATTGTAATTGCAGTTAAAATTCTGCGTCTTTAGAGTACCCACAAGTAATATTTTAGTTACTAGACCTAGTTTGACGATACTTACCTATTGACCTTTGACCGCCATTTTGAATGAATACCGTGAAAACAATGTGATAACAATAAGAACTATTCATTTTAACGTATTTATGAGTAAGTACGTTGATATAATGAATATTGGCCAATAAATCGAAGAAAATTTTAGAAATTACCCATTTTGAGGAAATTGACCCTAATCAACGTCAAAAAAGGTAAGTAGGTGATTTAATTTTTTTTTAAATAAACTTCATACATTTATCTTACTTTAAGAGTATTTTTAAACTTGCAAACATTTTTTGTTATTTAATTAAAAATTATTTAAAAAATTACAAATTTGACCTTTGACCCTGGTTTTGACATAGAAAGCTGGATTTGCCAGAGGTATATCATGGTTTTTTGAAAAGTACTCATCTCAAGCTTTCATTTGATATATGTCATCCTTTGACCCAAATTTTATACCGACCAGGCCTTTTTCGAGCGTTATGCAAAGGACTATAAACAAAACTAAGCACTTGAGAGAATTCGACCGGTGGAATTTAGAGATGTTATATCTTTAGTAATACAACGATGTCTTTGCCAAGTGTGTATTAATTTCGTCCTTCAAGTCAACCCCTTAATGCAACATTATAAGCTTAATGCCTTAACTTACCAATAAATTAAAAAAAGTGAACATCTAATTTTACATCATAAAAACAAACTAAAATCGACGGTAGCCAATTTTATAATTAATCGCTCGATTTTGTCACAAATATATAAATATTGTGCAACCAGTCATTGGCTCGACAATTTATAGAGATTCTTTTCTTATTCAGTGAATTATATAATATGTAGTAATAGGTTTTCGAGTTTTTTGTCCTCGTCATTTGCTTTCTAGAGACTGGTTGCTGGCCCAGAAATGGGCCATTGTCATTGTCTCGACGTTTCGGCAAAATCGTATTTGCCATCTTCAGGATGATCCGTTGTCGTTTCAGAGGCTGAGAACCGAATCGGTTCTCGGTTCCCAGCCTCTGAAACGACAACGGATCATCCTGAAGATGGCAAATACGATTTTGCCGAAACGTCGAGACAATGACAATGGCCTATTTGTGGGCCAGCAACCAGTCTCTAGAAAGCAAGTGGACAAAAATACGAAAACCCATTACTACATCTTCGTTAGTTCGCGAAAACCTACAGAACAATATATATATTGTATTTTAATATATATATATATATATTAAAATACGGAGGCTTTCGTGGCCCAGGTTAATGTTTGTAAAATTAAACATACATCGAGATATTACGCCACGTCGGTCACACTCACCTAAAACCATGTTTACGCGTTTCGAGACCGCTCTGGGTCTCCTCGTCAGAACGGCTGAAGTCGTCGTCAGTCGTTCTGACGAGGGGACCCAGAGCGGTCTCGAAACGCGTCAACATGGTTTTAGGTGAGTGTGACCGACGTGGCGTAATAACCCGATATAATTTTAATTTTACAAACATATATATATATTTAGGCCTATGTTATTCTGTACGTTTTCTTGAATTGAAGTTGATGCAGAACTTGGTTTTCTAGTTTTTGGGTTCCCAGCCTTTGAACAGACAAGACCACCGATTATCCTGAAGATGGCACATGCTATTTTGCCGAAACGTCGAGACAATGACAATGGCTCATTTCTGGGGAAGCAACCAGTCTCTAGAGAGCACGTAACGCGGACAAAAGCTCAAAAACCAAGTACTATATATGTATTCATAAGAATTCAGCCGGTAGTATTTAGAAACGTTTTATCTTTAGTTCGAGCCTCGTGTAAACGTCTGCCTGCCAAGTATTGCGTCCTTCCTTCAAGTCAGCAACAACCTACTTCCAACAATTAATGCCAATGTAAAAGCGGTGGCGTTGACTTGTTGTGGTTGAGTTCTGTGGAGCAATAAAAGAGCTACGAGTGGTTACATGATTTATCGCCGGGCAGATGGCTCGACCACGCCCCCTTATTAACGCGGCTATTTTGAGAACAGCCATCAAGACATTATTTCTGTGTGTCAAAACAAACACGATCTATATCATTGGGTGTGTGTTTATCTAAAAGTAAGTAAGAGAACTTGCACACTCTTTTTTAAGATTGAAGATTTTGATATGGATTCAATTCCATCACTTTTTGTCTTGCGAATAAATAAACGGTGACTTTGGAGCCGTCCTAGCAACGAAGCACTCAATAAATTCATCAAAGTTGTGCTGAATCGACCTTATTGATTCTGGCATTTGTCCGCAGGTGGTCGCACTGTCCAATCACTGATTCATATGTTTCATTTTTTGAAATATAGATCTTTCATTGGTGATTGGTCACTCGTCGATGGTGTTGGGAGACTACAGGGTTGGTTTAGTCGCTTTAAATTAAAGTCATCCACTGAAAATCAGTTTCGTTACTGAGTGGGTAGACTCTAAACGTGATTTACTTATTTATTTATTTTTATTTAATATTGATTCAATTCCATCACTCCTTGTTGTAATTGGCAATAAGTAGACGGTGACTTTGGAGCCGTCCTAGCAACGAAGCACTCAATAAATTCAAAGTTGTGCTGAATGATGGACATAATTTTGATTATTGTGTTTACCGTCTATAGTAAACTTTTTAAATTGGCGCATTCAAAATAGCAATTGAAAAACTCTCATCACCCTAAGCAATTCACTTAAAATTAAATAAACAACCTTAATTTAAATTAAAAACATTACATCCACCACATCCTATCTAATCCAAAAGTTTCCAATCACTCCCTCCGTATACTAACTTAGATTTAAAAGCTTTACTGAAATCTTTTAAGACAGTCGTTAACTACATTTCTAATTCACAGACTGTTAAAACCAATTTAACTGTTTTCTCTAATTGTCTGACGTGAATGTTTTAATTGGTTTTCTGATAAGACCTAAGAGATAAGCTAGTGTGTTTCGATTAAGTGAGAGAACACGGTATATTGATGTTATCCAAACTGGTCACGGCTTTCTTGGATACTAATTAACTTGGAGAGTTAATCTAGCTATAGAGATTAGGGCGAAATGTTTGCGTTTCATTTGGCCATAAAGGTCTCCTTCTCATGTAAATTATTTGATGGATTTATTTTATTGTAATGAAGGTAGGCCTAAGTGTAGAACACACACAATGCCCTCTTTAGCCTGATGAATGATAATGAGGAAAGGAGGAAGGGAAGCCTAGTACCGGCACGTAGCCTACTCCTGTCGAAAAGTACCAACGGGACCATCGGCTTTAGATCAAATAAAAAAAAAAGATAATTCACATTATGAGTCTACCCACTCAGTAACGAAACTGATTTTCAGTGGATGACTTAATGTCCCATCATCCGAAAGGACGGTGTAACTTTGACCAGTCATATAGGTTCCTCCACTAACCTGGACTGTTGACGAGGAGAACGAAGCTGTTACACGCAAGCTTTCGAACCCTCCAATTTGCTCTAACTTACGGTAACTAGTGTTTCGGGGGAGAGTGGTCACCCATCCACCTCCTGTCCTTTGGGTCTAACCGATGTTAGAGGGTTAGACCATTCGTGAATTCGAGGTTTTGCTTTTGGACTGGAGTCATCCGCGCGCTTAGAGTGTTCGCCCACATAGTTATGTTCTCGGTAGATTTTCGCGGACTTGAGCATTCGCGGACTAGAACATTCGCGGACTAGAACATTTGCGGACTAGAACATTCGCGGACTAGAACATTCGCGCACTAGAACATTCGCGGACTAGAACATTCGCGCACTAGAACATTCGCGGACTAGAACATTCGCAGACTAGAACATTTGCGCCTTTAAATTTTCGCGCACTATGCATTTTTGCTCAGTATGTTATATTGAGTTTTTCGGTTCCTGTACACTAACACACCTTTCAATTGCGAAATTGGAAATAACATTACCATATAGATGAAGAGATGTTTTATTGATTTGCATGTTATTCTTGTTTTTAAATTTATTTTTATTGAATGAGTTACAAACTTGCGTTGCATTTAGAAATGAAACCTTGAAAGAGTTGTTCTAAATAGATTCTTTTTCGAAATCCGTGTAGAATAATTAAATTAAAAATTAAATTGAAATGTTTTAGAACTAGTATACAAGCTAAACGGATTTTCAAAGGTATTTGCATTGTATAAGGTAGTTACATTCACTCACAAAACAACCACTAGAACCAACCGCTGTTTGCATTGTGAAGTTAAACTCGACACTAGACAATGGAATGCATTTAAATTAACACTAATTGGCAACAAACTATGCGCTTGTTATTTTGCATTCATCAATTAATTGTATACGGGCAAAATAGTTGGCAATACACGTTTTAAAATCGAAGAATGTGTTGTTACGAACATAATGCAGGTCTTTATCTCTAGAAGAATGTGGCACAATTATCCTCATAGAGATATACGGGTAAATAGCATTTCCAATCATTGCCATGTCATAGACTTATAGTATATTGTAGCATCTACTTTTTGCAAACTGTATACAATTTGAGAATGAAGTTACCTAACTCACATTTGTCTTGTAAAATTAAGTATCTTCTTTAAAATTAATGTCCACTTAATTGCATTTATCATAAACAAAGTATAAATACTATGTTTATTAAAATAAAATAGGAACAGAAGAAACCTTCATTTTAGTTGAAAAAACAAACATTGTAGCATCTATACACAAAACGCTATTTGCATGCATCTACAATACAGTATTTTATTGATAACAGCGTTTTGCAGCAAACACAGCCTTTCTTAAAGTTTCTACAATATCTTATCTGTTTTAATTACAAACATGATAAACCCATATTATTAAACCATACCATGCAATTAAACACCCCTTAAATATCGCACGCGCTCCTCATGCATTTAACTATACGTTAATTAAAGTTCTTAAATGCTTCTGAACTCGGTTTCAATTCAATTAGCCGTAGTTGGATTAATCACTACCATAATTTCAACAGCAAACTTGTTATGATTAGAAAAACCTAAAAAAAAAAAAAAAAAACACCTAATAGGTATATCGAGAGGGTGATAGAGATTCATTAAATATGACCTGGATGACGGAATTAAGTGAGAAAATCTCTCGTCTAGAGACGCCATCTTGTTTTGTTTTTCATGGTTTATTACATCGACTAACGAGGGTTTGTGCAGCTAGTTGTAAACTTTGAGGTTTTAAGTTTTCTAGTATTTAGGTCACCGACACCTAACGTTGAATCTATGTGTTTTCGAGTAAAATAACAAAAGCCTGCCCGCTCATAGTCTACACTGTGTCGTAATTGATAATGACAGCCCGTCAAACTTCCGTAATTATCTCAAAATCTGTGGTATGTCACGCAGATGTGTTTATATATACATAAAAAGGATGTAATTGATATTAATTGGAAGGAATAAAATTAGGTGAATATACTCAGGTTCTTTTACAAATGTATACTTTGACATTATATAATATCCGAATGACAGCCCGTAAAACTTCCGTAAGTATCTCAAAATCGGTCGTATGTCACGCAGGTTAATTTATATATGATTAAAAAAGGTGTAATTAGGATAAATTAAAAGAAAACTTGTTTAATGAATATACTCAGGTTCTCTTACAAATCACCACTATGTTTGACATAACGTAATTTATAATGACAGCCAGTCAAGATTCCGTAATTATCTCAAAATATGTGGTATATCACGCAGATGTGTTTATACATACTTAAAACAGATGTAATTGAGATTAATTGAAAAGAAACCATTTAAATGAATATACTCAGGTTCTCTTACGCATCGATATTTTGTTTGAAATTACATAGTTTCCAAAAAACAGCCCCTGAAACTTACGTAATTATCTCAAACTTTGTGGTATGTCACGCAGGTATGTTCATATATGCTTATAAAAGGTGTATTTGAGATTTATAAGAAGGAATCCAATTCAATGAATATACTCAGGTTCACTTACAAATTGCTACTGTGTGACATTACGTATTCAATGAATATACTCAGGTTCACTTACAAATTGCTACTGTGTGACATTACGTATTTCAGGGCCTATATAAGGACTTTTTCCAACTGCAGAAACAAGCTTACAAATTTTAAAAATAAACCTAATCCCTGGGCCTATATTTGTGTGCAGTTGGACACATTTTGCGAAGTTGGGAATATCACTTGAGCAGTAGCAAAAATCTCATTTTGTACAGTTGATAAATGATTCCAAATCCCGGATTTAAAATTCGAGTTTTCAAATCAAATGTTATTACTAACATCTTACCGTATTTGTGTTTGTCGGCAAACCAAAAATAACACTTAGGCCTAAATTTAAATTATTAATTTATGCTAGTTAACAACCATCATCGGAGCAGGTATATTTTTAAATATGCAAGCTAGTTTTTGAAGTTGGAAAACATCCTTACTATAGGCACCGACTGTGTGTTTCAATTCTTGACTATTCTGCTTCATACATTAAACTTCGACGTGTTAATACATGTATAGGTACTCACCAACACCCCGACCTGCTTGCTTACTATAGATCCCTTCCCTTTCAACCAGTTTGGTAGAACTGTAGCTCCAGACAACCACTACTGTAGCACTGCAACTTCAGACACTTACCTGAAAGAAAGAGAAAACTATGGTTACAAATTGACGTAAACATAACATGAAAAGAACACATAATATCACTTCAAAATAAGCGGGAATGTAATCAAATGTAACACAATAATTAAAATAGTAAAAATAGATCACGTTGATAATTTTAAGGTGAAAACAAATACAAATATTGCCATTAACAACTACCAAATATTTTCGTACTTCTTCGAAAAAAAAATCCTTAATTAACAAATTGAATTTGAAATGTTTTCGCCGGACATTTCAAAATCAAAATCAAGGTGATAAATGTATAACATATGTATTTAAAATTTCAATTCAACTGAATGGATGAATTTGATTCCTGAAAAGAAAAGTCCGGCGTCAGCCTAAAAATATTAAGAATAAAATTATAGAGTTTTTCCAAATTGTATTTTTATAATGACAATAACGACGAAAATACAAAATATTATATTTCGTCTGTAAGTGGTATGTGTGAAGGATATTCTCACGATAATAAAAGCAAAATCGTGAGATTATAAAATCGAAATCTTAATAAATACCGCGAGAACTCAAAACTAAAATCACTTTACAGAAAATCAAACGTCAGTCAACATTTATGATCGGATATAAACTCGAGCTGAGCTGATAATCTGTAGCTTAAACCGTTAATCTTTGGATTACGTTTCGCTTATACAGAATCCCTGGTACTGATCTCGTCTTAAATATTTGATTACAAAACCACGTAAACTATGATTAAATTTCAGAATACTCATTCATAAAAAACTTGAAACGCTAAAAGAAATAAAGAGTGAAAGATAAATTGAGAAATGTGGAAATGGAGAATTGAGGTTGAATTATAAGCAGGGTTTTGTGTGTGGGTCGTCTGTCTTTGGGGTGAACACAAAAGGTGACTTTGAATCCGTCTTAGCAACGAATTCATATAATAAATTGAATAAATCTCCTTCAATGAAAATCAGTTCTTATGAATGAGTCGGTAGACAACAAGGTACAAATATAGTTCAATGCAAAGTTTGTAAGAGATGGATGTAACGGAAGAAAAAAAAAGAATGAAAGAAGAAAGGAAAGAAAGCTGGAAAGAAAAAAAGAAAGAAAGAAAGAAAGAAGAAAGAAAGGAAGGAAAGAAAGAGTGCATGAAAGAATAAAAGAAAGGAAGAAATAAAAAAAAAAGTAAAAAAAAAAGGAAGAAATGGAGGGAGAAAGAAAGAATGAAAGAAAGAAAGAAAGACAGAAAGAAAACAAGTCATCCCACCAGACCTGTGTTCAAGTTTCATCTCAGATTATCAGAAAGTTCCTCGAAAGTTCCTCGATTTCGCCAATACCTCACCCACTCCCCTCCCCCGTATTATTATTATTCAAGCGTAGGTAAGCTAGGTTAAATGTACGCCCCCCTTCTCCCCCCCCCCTCTCCACGCCCACTCTTCAGGCAATATCTACCCCGCAGATGTTATTGGACGGATCAAATTCTCCGAAAGTAATCGAAAGCAAGTTGGGGGAAATTCCCAGCGAGATATTCAGAGAATTTCTTCACTCCTGAGTTGATGATCTTGAAGAGACGAAGAAGTTTCGAATGGGTGAGCTTACAAGGCGAAAAGTTCAATTTTGCATTTTTTTTCAACATTTATTTTATCTATTTATGTCTGGGTGTTGCTCTACCGTGCAGAGCTCCCGATTTCTGTCAATTAAAATGTCTACAAAGAACTTTAAAATTGTCAAAAAGTAAACGGAAATATGTAATTGCCAAGTAAATGTAAAGGCATGTCTTTTAAAGTGGTTCCTTGTTCCAATTTTACTTTTTCTATTTCCTTAATTAATTTTATTTATTTATTTAAGGCGTGTGTACCGTTTTAAAATGCTTTACAATATCACAAAATAAACCAAAATAAGTAATCATACAGAGAGCTTTTCTTCTAAATCTTTAGCGCAAATAACCAAGATTGTGACGTCCCGTTAAAGCCCTTACAATCAATATATCAATTAAATGTGTTTCTGTTCCAATAGACATAATTATTCAGATATCCCTATTTAGATTTAAAACTCATTTACAAATCGATGTCCATTAATTTTGCTTTACTTCTAAATTATCACAATCACACTATTCGAGGCGTTGAGAGGGGAGGGGAAAGATGAAGATAAATGACAACAAATTCCCTTTTAATAAAAAAAAACAAAAATTCCATCAATCATTATTACAAAAATAACCAGAAATCACTTCTATATATTATATAGCCCATCCTGATTGGAAAGCCTATACCTATCACCATCACCCACTAACCACGGAAATACCAACGTCCAAACACGATAACTCAAACCGACAGGCCACGGCGCACGATTGCCAACATCAATTTTTGTTTCAGCAAATGCTTCTAGCTAGGCCGGGCGGGGGGAGATGCCACGAGAATATGCGCTTATTGATTAATAGTTCGGCATCTAGTAGATAAATTTACCCAGGCCTCTTGTCGGAGGGTATTTCGGTTACCTACGTCATTACTTGAGACACCTCGAACTTCACTAAGACAGTTTTAGACCACTTAAGTATATTTCTTCCCAGCCAAACAGAAAGACATTTTTTTTCTTCATGTACTTTCTTATTTGCATACTTCTATTTTTATTACTTAATATGTTGAATTTCCACTTCATTTAATTTTATTTCATTTCTCAAATTTTTTATGTTGTTCTTGATTTTATTTTATATAGTTTAATAGTTTGTTTTGTTTTTGTTGTAATTGTTATTTATGATTTCATTACTATTAATTGTTTGCATAGCTAAGTTTTATTTAAATTCCTCCATTGTAAATCAGTTTTTATAACTGAATAGGATAGACATTAAATAAATAAATAAATAAATAAATAAAGCGAAAGCGAAAGATGACAATCACTTTAGTTCTGCCATCTTGCACTATATTTTATTCTTATGTCTCTAACCTATGTTCTGCCCACACTCAAGGCTTGCCTTCTGTGGGCTTCTCATTATTTATTTATAAACATATCCTGTTTTTCCAATACTGTACTGAAGAACTGAGGATAAAATGCTTTTGAATTGAATTGAATTGAATCTACTCTACATACAATTTTCTTTCTGCATACGGACAGACACATACATTTAGATTTTGTCTTGTATTTTAATTTAAATATGTTTATTGATAGTTGAGTATTTATTTTCAATATACAGTAATAGAGTGAATAGTCACGCAAAGCATATTGCTGGCAACAAGAAAGGGCCATTCCCAATAATACAAAGTATAAATATAATATTTTGCCATCGTTAACGATACATTACAATATGATTGAAATTATTACTATTATTCATAAATATTAATTAGCTACCGACATAATTAATTAGGGTATAATACACGATACAAATAATAAGAGAATAAATTAGGACTAAAGAATGTACTAAAGAATGGATCTGAGGTAGGTATGAGACTAGTTTAGGGCTTATATAGTAACGGTGACCGTTTACTTACAATCAAATATACGGTTTTGGCGTCTTAGTTATTAGATATGTATGTGAACATGATAATTTTTAAACGCAAGGTTTGACGAAAAGAAACAAAATACAGGCAGGCTACAAAATGATAAATTTAAAATAATTCACGTAAGATTTAGAAGAAATTAATGCTTAACAGACGTACCTCTAACAATAACCACTATGGAGCTGCTTCGTCATCTAAAGCGTTGAGCGAGTAAATATAGGGTAGAGCGTCAACACCATCGGCAGTTTGTCTACCGCGTCTTACCGCCCAACATACTTAGTAGAGTTCGTCAAGCAAGCGCGTACACAACGACAGAACTTTCGGCTGTCTTCGGATATCTTCGACGAAGTAGCCGACCAATCAGGCTCCGTTATCGCGTCTGACAGAGCTTTCGGCTGTCATCGCATATCTTCGACGAAGTAGCCGACCAATCAGGCTCCGTTATCGCGTCTGACAGAGCTTCGGCTGTCTCCGCATATCTTCGGCGAAGTAGCCGACCAATCAGGCTCCGTTATCGCGTCTGACAGAGCTTTCGGCTGTCTTCGCATATCTTCGGCGAAGTAGCCAACCAATCAGGCTCCGTCATCGTGTCTGACAGAGCTTTCGGCTGTCTTCGCATATCTTCAACGAAGTAATCAGGCTCCGTTATAGCTTCTGACAGAGCATTCGGCTGTCTTCGCATATCTTCGACGAAGTAGCCGACCAATCAGGCTCCGTCATCGCGTCTGACAGAGCTTTCGGCTGTCTTCGCATATCTTCGGCGAAGTAGCCGACCAATCAGGCTCCGTTATCGCGTCTGACAGAGTTTTCGGCTATCTTCGCATATCTTCGGCGAAGTAGCCGACCAATCAGGCTCCGTCCTCGCGTCTGACAGAGCTTTCGGCTGTCTTCGCATATCTTCGACGAAGTAGCCGACCAATCAGACTCCGTTATCGCGTCTGACAGAGCTTTCGGCTGTCTTCGCATATCTTCGGCGAAGTAGCCGACCAATCAGGCTCCGTCCTCGCGTCTGACAGAGCTTTCGGCTGTCTTCGCATATCTTCGACGAATTTGCCGACCAATCAGGCTCCGTTATCGCGTCTGACAGAGCTTTCGGCTGTCTTCGCATATCTTCGGCGAAGTAGCCGACCAATCAGGCTCCGTTATCGCGTCTGACAGAGCTTTCGGCTGTCTTCGCATATCTTCGACGAGGCTCCGTTATAGCTTCTGACAGAGCATTCGGCTGTCTTCGCATATCTTCGACGAAGTAGCCGACCAATCAGGCTCCGTTATCGCGTCTGACAGAGCTTTCGGCTGTCTTCGCATATCTTCGACGAAGTAGCCAACCAATCAGGCACCGTTATTGCGTCTGACAGAGCTTTCGGCTGTCTTCGCATATCTTCGACGAAGTAGCCGACCAATCAGGCTCCGTCATCGCGTCTGACAGAGCTTTCGGCTGTCTTCGCATATCTTCGACGAAGTAGCCGACCAATCAGGCTCCGTTATCGCGTCTGACATAGCTTTCGGCTGTCTTCGCATATCTTCCACGAAGTAGCCGACCAATCAGGCTCCGTCATCGCGTCGCTTGGCGAGCTCCTACTACCCGACTCAAGTATATTGGGCAGTAAAAGGCGGTACAGTGGAGTTTCGCAGGGATTTACACCAATCTTTTACGTTGTTTTCTTGGTACACCCCTTGAGCAAAGTCCAGTCGAACAACTATCTCCATTCAAACTCGAGGAAAAGACGAGGAATTCAGATGACTGAATACACTCATCACATTCTTCAAGGCGATGAGGTCCGATCGTTCTAGGAAAACAAGAAATCCTAGGGTAGCTTATCTTTCAACGTATCTATGGATGTCCAAAACGGGGGGGGAGGGGGGGGAATGGTGTGGGCGTGGTGTAAACACCCGCGGAACTCTACTGTAGACAAACTGCCGATTGCGTTGTGCCTCTAACCTATATTACTCACTCAATGTGTTTATTCCATTATTGTCCTTCTGGTCATCTAGACTCGGTATTTCCAACGTCTTCTCCATCTGACCACTTCTCACACAACTTCCATTTCCACTTCCATGTCTTCGCAGCCGTAATCGATAGAGTATATTTACTATAGAGTGCTCTGCAAATATGTGAGATACATTTCGAAGTGTCTTCAATCGAACAAAGCACACAGAACTGGCCTTCGTTGTATGTATTATTATAGTTTTTTTCAACTAGCTCGCATTTGTAGCACAATGAAACTAGGATTTGTACTTGTGTTTGTTATTTAGGATTTCTTTTAAAAATAATTTGGTCCCAATGATTATGAACTAAAACTCTGTGGTAGTGGGACCCGTTATATTTTGATTTGGGTTATCGTACGGTATCGGTATCTGGGGGGTAGTTTCTGACAGTTGTCACGGTGACATAACTCACTATAAGTGATATCTACGTGGTTATCACTTGCTATTGGCTGACTGAGTGTTTTCCACGCGGTCCGCCACAGTAGTCAGCCAATAGCAAGTGATAATCACGTAGATATAACTTAAAGCGAGTTATGTCACCGACATAATTTTCACGAATAGCCCCCCTGATATATTTCTGTATTCTCTTGTCCTGATCGATTTAAAAATAATAACGGTATCTTTTTGATTTTAGTTAGAGTATATTTAAAAAAATCAATTTATAAGTTCATATTTGGAAACCTTTTGAAACTATAAACAGTTATACATAATAAAATAACATTTAACATTTAAATTAATTGAATTAGTCTTATGTAGTACAGCGCTACAATTGCACACAACACAACTATAAAGTAACTTTACATAATTAATGTTTAGTTAATTCATGAACGTCGTTAATTTTACGTAACTTAATTAAGCGGAACATATTAAACTAACGCTGGCCACAGCACGTAACTTCCTTAATTTATGTTCCCGTAACGTCTAATATAATAGCTTACATATTTTTTCTATTTTGCTTTACCTTCTCTTCATGCACTGGTCCCAGGTTCACAAAGGTGTCCAAGTGCTAAGACGTCCTAGTTTAGGCAAATCTTAGTGATATAAATCACGCATATGTCGTTCTGCATTGTCATAAAGATAAAGTATTGTAAAATATCAACTATAATTTAACAAATAATATTTTTGTGTGAATATGTAGTAATACCCAGAGATGATTTATCTTGTTAGGATTTGCCTAACTTATAGGCTAAAATCGAGTTAGGCCTTTTTGTGAATCCATGACCAGGTTTTCAAATTCTCTTTAACAACAACAAAAGATCACTTTCACCATTATTTACAATGTCCGCATATAAAATTATAACTTCCATCCAAACTTGCTACACGTATCTAACGATTATATACACAAAAGGGATTTTTTTTACCGTAGCAAGTTCATACGACGTAAAACGGTAAAAACAATATCACGTTATTTGTTTTCCATCCGTCAGTGGATAAAACTGTTCTTTGAATGTTACAAAATCGTGAACAAGACCCGGAGCGTTTTAAACAATACAATTCCATTATGATGTTATGGATTCGATAAAAGTAAACATTGATGCCTTTGCCAATGTTGACCATTAATTTACATCGATTTGCAAAAAAAATTTAATCATACACAGGATGTTTAAAAAAATATCTTGTGTTACATGTATATAATTACTATTCAAGTTGACACGTTCATTAAAAACAACAAAATCCTAAATAAATCGTGTACGGGTATGGTTTAACGTTAAAAAATATACATATTTGTTTATACTCGAATGAATGCAATTAATACAACGAATTACTGTTTAGGATTTTTTCTATCCCCTCATTTAGAACTAATTTTCAGTGGAAGAAATTATTCTAAAGTATAATGTGCTTAACATTTACGTATGTGTTCATCAATGTGTATATAGGTTCATGTTAATTTGTCAAAATTAAAAAAAATCAAGCCCAAACCGTGAATCGAAACCTGGAGCGAACGTTTAGAGTGGTTTTCTGGCCGCACCCAATTAGTTTTGTCACTTTAAAAACTTTGAAAATAATCAAAAAGAAAATAAAACCGCACCCAATCCTCTTAAGACTATATAATATAGTTTAGTCACTTTAAAAACTTTGAAAATAATCAAAAAGAAAATAAAACATCATGTCAGTAGATGTGGCGTCAGTGTTATATATTCCAAGAGAAAGGATACCTTTGGATACATCTTTGCAATTTAAATATCACTAACTTCCATGTGTATATGCAATGAGATTCAAATGCTATTTAAAAATATTCTAAACCACCAACACGACGTTTATGTGCACGGACGAAAAGCTTTAGGAAATGTGAATAAATTGTATAGAAGGTCCACCCCCCCTCCCCCCCCCCAAAAAAAAAGTTTATCAGTAATGGGTTTTTGTAGGAAAACATTTCTTTTTGTGTTGCACAGAACACAGATTTGTTTTATAGAAAATGTTTTTCAAAGAAATGAAAAATAAAATTCACGGAAAAGTATTAAAAAAATGTATTTTTCAAAAACAAAAAACGAACACACGTTTTCGATTACTTTGATTGGAAAAGGTCATCACTGTTATTAACTACCAAGTTCGTTTGACTTCGTCTTGGCTTTTAACAGACTTTTAATCCATGTTTAAATTGGGAGTAAA
Source organism: Isoperla grammatica (assembly GCA_945910005.1). NCBI lineage: Eukaryota > Metazoa > Arthropoda > Insecta > Plecoptera > Perlodidae > Isoperla > Isoperla grammatica. The sequence goes on from OX246747.1 coordinate 32,764,785, forward strand.
TCTGAAAACTCGACTGAGGATTTAGTGCAAATCATTGACTTTTACAAAAATGTACCGAAATGGAAAGTTTATTAACACTTTCAGTTTTTGATACACTCGCCGCCAGGCCCTCACAAATATAATATCAAATAAAAAAAAAATTATATTATTTAGTCTACCCACTCAGTAACAAGACTGATTTTCAGTGGGGGACTTCAATTTAAAGCGACTAAACCAACCCTGTAGGCTCCGAACACCATCGACGAGTGAGCGATAACCAATCAAAGATCAATATATGAGATGCAAGCGTGCGTGTGCGTGTGCGTGTGCGTGTGCGTGTGCAACAAAGTCTCGCTTCTGCCGAGAGAGCAAAGACCAGTTCCAAGATTAATTTTCTACTGCTCAACGAGAACATAAGTATCGGATGCGACAAAGGCGGCAGCCAAGTGCGTCACTTAAACTCACTAAGTGGCTGACTTGAGACTTAGCCGAATGAAAGAAAACGCTTCACTTTCCTTCTTCTTCTTCTTCTCCTTCTTCTTTGCCCTTTGCGAGTCAAGGTATCACGTTTCAATGACGAAGCAAAACATCCCACCGAAAATCTGCGAGTTGACATTATGAAAGCCGATATCCTAATTTGAATGCCTGTAATATTGAACGAAGGGCAGATTTAGATTTGATTTTTGATTCATGTAATCAAGCTTCACATTTGATTGAAACACCTCTTCGTTTTACCATTTTTTTGTCTCTCTCTTTTCCTTTCTACATAATATCTATTACCACGAATAAGCAGTATTATTTGCTTCAAGTGGGTTAAGTCTGTCCGCTCATAGTAGAAACGAAACGTTTAGAGCTAGTAACCCATGTTTGTGTATTGAACCATTATAATCGGTTTGTAAACTAAGATTTACTAGAAAAACACGGTTGCCAATTTTATAATAACGGAGGTCGAAAGAATGTCGCCCTTTGAAAGAATAGAATTTCTATGAAATGACAACAGCGCGCCGCTACCTGTTGGCCCTTTAAACCCTATTTTACGGAATATTAGACAAATATTGGTCATAAGCTCTAAACGTTTCGTTTCCACTGTGAGCGGACAGAATTTATATGCAAATCTTGATCTACCTCTGTACTATTTTCCTTTTGCACTTGGTGCATCAATTCTATTGTCCAGTATTACTTTGTTTCTCAAACGGTCGAGGTGGGTCCCTCCTCGTGGTGACCGGTGCCCAAGCATATCTCTTTAATCACTGATGAAGGTGGCTCAGCGGTAAAACGCGAGACTCTAATTCGGGAGGTCGCCGGTTCGATTCCGGCCACCGCCAGTCCTGACTGAAGGTTTTTCCGAGGGTTTCTTCAGTTGTAAAGGCGAATGCTTGGATTGAATCGTACTATCAGCCCTCGGACATTCCTTCCCAGCTATCCAAACACCGTAATAACCTAGTTAGTCACCTGAAGAGAGGCACATCAGGTAAAGCTGGTGTTCTCCTACGAAAAAAAAATGTTTTATTGTCATATCTTTAATCTTCCCATTTATCCCAATTTCTTAATCATCATGATCTTGTTTATTGTCACCCAAATCACGAATCTGACTTCCTTCCACTCCGTTCTCGAACTCTTGTCGTGTCCAAACTCCACTTTTACAGCAGGTAGTGAACAAAGCAAATACACTTCGAGAAGATTTCGCAACAAGCTCCACATTCTGTCTTTTCTCTTTCTATTTCTATCGCTCCTTATATCTATCTCACTCTCTCCCACTCGTGCACATTTTCTTCTCTCCCCTTTCCTTCTCCCTCTCCCCCCCCCCCCCCCCCCCCACCATCACAATTCCTCAGAGAGCTACCTCCAACCTGGTTCACTTATAGGTAAAAGCAAAACAGCCGGAGGCAACTTAATTATACGAATAACGACCGTGCTGCCGTCTTTCGGGTGTTTCTAGAAACAAGACAAAAACGGGGAATACCAAATTTATAAACTCTTGTTGTTTTCGTATCCAATTCGGCATCGTGGTTCGTTGTCGTTTTGTCTACAAGGGTTGAGGGACGCTAGGCGGTTCGTTGCCATACTTTGTGGACAAGGGCTGGGGGACGCTAGGCGATTCGTTGCCGTACTTTGTCGACAAAGGCTGGGGGACGCTAGGCGGTTCGTTGCCGTACTTTGTCGACAAGGGCTGGGGGACGCTAGGCGGTTCGTTGCCGTACTTTGTCGACAAGGGCTGGGGGACGCTAGGCGGTTCGTTGCCGTACTTTGTCTACAAGGGCTGGGGGACGCTAGGCGGTTCGTTGCCGTACTTTGTCTACAAGGGCTGGGGGACGCTAGGCGGTTCGTTGTCGTTTTGTCGACAAGGGCTGGGGGACGCTAGGCGGTTCGTTGCCGTACTTTGTCGACAAGGGCTGGGGGACGCTAGGCGGTTCGTTGCCGTACTAAGTCGACAAGGGCTGGAAGACGCTACCGGTTAAGCAACGAATAATACGGTGATTAGCTGATAGAATTAAAATTAGCTTTGATGAGATGAATTGTTCGGGGAAAGACGAGGGATGTTTTCAGAGAAACTTTAGGTAAAGTTTGTAGTAAATTGGTTTGTGGGCGGAGGGAAAAGCTTTTAGGGAAACGTTTTGTATATATTTGCGTTCTACAAGAAATGTGTAGGGGGCGACAATTGCGGTTAACGAAAGTATGAATTGATTTTATAGTGAAGTGGAGATGACGTGTGAAATTGTTGACTTTAGGAGAGCGTTCATAGTTAGAGGTTTTATTTTGTTAGGTAGCCCATTCTTACGTGCAGAGAAGTGACATTATTATTTCTTCAATAGTTAATTTATTTGTTTATTTATTTATTTCTGTATTTATTTAATGTATTTTTACTATTTTATAATTCATTGATTTACTCGAATCTAACATTTTACATTTAATCAGAAAATAAATCAACAAGTAAGATGAAACTATTATGAGTTTACTACTACCAAATAAAAACCGATTGTATAATAATAATAATCATTTCCTATTAATTTCCTTAAATACAAAATAAAAACAAATCTGATATTTATCACCAATTTATTACAAGATTTCAAGGCTTGAACTTTCCAGTTTAAATTTTATTTACACGATCATGCTCCTTTTTTCCCCAATAAAATAATTCGTCAATTTCACGTTTCTCTAACCATATCAACAAAGTCAAGTCTACCTTATCACGTACGAGAATGTATCTCATAATATATTAAACGTTGTCATTCGTCGCTGGCTACCGTTTTAATGAATAGCAGTTAATTAACCGTAGCTAACTACTTGTAGATTCAACTAGCGTCTCTCTTCCAGCGATATGGATGGTTTGCTCTATGGTTTGTGACGTGGGAATGTTGAACGAGGGAACGATCGGAATGGAACCCGATCTAGATTGACGTATGAGTCGCTTCCATAACCGCTTAAAGAACACTAGAAGCGATCGAGAACCGGATTGTTTGCTGTCAGGTGTATTTATAGCATTAATAAGTGAATATATCTTTCTTTCTTTCTTTCTTTCTTTCTTTCTTTCTTTCTTTCTTTCTTTATAGCTAGCTGCATTCGATCATTTGTTATACGTTTAGGTCCAGTCTTTCAATGTTCCAATAACTACTTATTCGTCGAATAACTTGTTGTCTCCATGGCAACGACCAATCAAAACCCTTGAAATCCTCTAAATAGCTTAATTGCTACAAATAACTTTCTTATTAGGAGATTGTAAGACTGGCCCTTAGTGGTGTCCACCTTCTTGACCATCTTACAGAGACACACACACGAAAAGCGTGTGTAGATAAACTTGAATAATTTATTTTAATCACTTGGGAAAATGCACTGTTTGAAGCGTTGAAAAGCGAACGGATGTTTTTGTTGTTCAAGATAAAAATGATTGTGCATAGGTTCTAGATTTTTGTTCACATACAGTAGATAAAAATTTGCACAGCAATTAAAATGCAATTTCCACCTCCAGCCAGTGCATAATTATCTGATATTCATGCCCGGATGGAAATATACTGTACTAAGATTAACTCATATTTAGTTTGGGAGAAAATATTTTCAGTAACTGTGTTGCAACTAGGTAACTTCTTGACCGATTTTACCAGAAAACTAATGGCGTTCAGCCCATATTTAAGCTCGTGGATGATCAATATTTCTACTTGATCGGACTCCCCGTTCGAACGTTATCGCTAGCTATATATATTTATAAAAAAAAAAAATTGCTTGCAATACAATTGAGTTAAATAACAGCGTAAAATTAAAGTAAAATTAAAAAATTGATCCATGCACGAATTTTGGTTTCGTAGAAACTAGAAACAATATTTAGAAAATAAAAAGTGTTCTAAACCATTGAGACTATTACTGGTAAGTTAAAATAATTTAAAATTAATTATTAACTACCAAGTAACGAGAAAATATTTAAAAACTTTCAGAACAAAACGAGTTTTGTCAATAATGTCTATAGAGTGGGTATGGCGACCACGTCTCTCGTAATAATATCCCCGCTTGTCTCTAGAGTGGAGTAGAGTGGCCCCTGGCCGCTCTATAAGGCAATAAGCAGCTCCGAGACATATACCACACCACGCTTAGCTAATGAATAAAATATGTCACGTGCATTCTTAATTTATCATTCATTATACTCCACATCGTACGAGCAGAGCAGAGCAGACAGAACAGAGCAGAGCAGAGCAGGGCAGAGCAGAGCAGAGCAGAGCAGAGCAGGGCAGAGCAGAGCAGGGCAGAGCAGGGCAGAGCAGAGCAGAGCAGGGCAGGGCAGGGCAGAGCAGAGCAGGGCAGGGCAGGGCAGAGCAGAGCAGAGCAGGGCAGGGCAGGGCAGGGCAGGGCAGGGCAGGGCAGGGCAGGGCAGGGCAGGGCAGGGCAGGGCAGGGCAGGGCAGGGCAGGGCAGGGCAGGGCAGGGCAGGGCAGGGCAGGGCAGGGCAGAGCAGGGCAGGGCAGGGCAGGGCAGGGCAGGGCAGGGCAGGGCAGGGCAGGGCAGGGCAGGGCAGGGCAGGGCAGGGCAGGGCAGGGCAGGGCAGGGCAGGGCAGGGCAGGGCAGGGCAGGGCAGGGCAGGGCAGGGCAGGGCAGGGCAGGGCAGGGCAGGGCAGGGCAGGGCAGGGCAGGGCAGGGCAGGGCAGGGCAGGGCAGGGCAGGGCAGGGCAGGGCAGGGCAGGGCAGGGCAGAGCAGAGCAGAGCAGAGCAGAGCAGAGCAGAGCAGAGAAGAGCAGAGCAGAGCAGAGCAGAGCAGAGCAGAGTAGAGCAGAGCAGAGCAGAGCAGAGCAGAGCAGAGCAGAGCAGAGCAGAGCAGAGCAGAGCAGAGTAGAGCAGAGCAAAGCAGAGCAGAGCAGAGCAGAGCAGAGCAGAGCAGAGCAGAGCAGAGCAGAGCACCGTGGGAATTACTCATATAAGTCTCACATTGCTGTAGTTATTATTATTCCAAGCTCGATGTATGAGCTATTTAGATCGAGACCGTAGATAATAAGTCTTCCTTCCTTACCGAGACGGTGGATACATAGCTGAGAAACTCTTGACTATAGCAGTTGAAAGGAGTAGCACATTTTAGAAAAATTGATTAAACAAATACCCCAAAGTCACAAATATTCTTTACTTAGGTAAAATAATTAGAATATATACCGAATAAGAGTTATCTTTGGAGCTTTATAGGGCAGAATTGCAAATATTAAACTCCCGGTACGCACCCGTAAATGGGGACATTTGTTTTTGTAGCTTTTTTTTGTTCTTTTAGAGTACCTAGCAAACAACGAAGCAAAAATAATTGAACCTTATTTCCTGCTAACTGAAATGGTGTTCACACAAGAGCACTTCTTCCATGGTTGCTTGGATTATCCTCCCGAGCAACATTATACCATCTAGGTCAATTATTTCGCCTCGCATCTACTCCTACACCGTTCATCCTCATATCCTCTCTATTGTACTCGTCTAGAACTGAGGATAAGGCGGCCCTGATCGAGCATAAAACTGCACTGCAGGTATAATCTCCCATTCGAAGTATGTATTCACAGTAATATAGTTAAATCTATACACCATAGGGGGTAACAGTCGTTCAAGGCGTGCCCTGCATTCAAGGTAATAGGGCACTAGCAACACCAAAAGAAAACAATGTAACAAATGAATTTAATCGATGGACAAACAACAAGCTGTCAAAAAATAATGTCGTCTGATTTTGAAAACAAAACAAAAAACAAACAAATACACAGGTACAAAACTTTCACATAGTCGATGTCTATCATTAAAAGTGTTAAATGGCGAGCAGTTACTATTGCTACACTTGTTTTTATTTCTACGGTTGCAATTTTATTATTTTGACAGCTGATGGTTTGTCCATCAGTTCAATTCATTTGTTCCATTGTTGTCTTTCGGTGTTGCTAGTGCCCTAAACATCCATTCCAATTCCTCCAAACACCCCCCTACGACATATGATCATAGTCATCGAGTACGTCGTTAAACACCAAATTATCAATCAATGAATAATTGAAAGAATATAGACATTAATATATGTTTTGAGAATTTGTTGGTAAATATTCAGTCTTTAAAATATATACTTCATATGAGTATAATAATTGAGATCGAGAAATATACAAGATAGGTAGGTAGATAGATTGATACATAATGGTCTTTATTAAGAAGATCCAAGAATTAAGAAGATAGGTTATCCATGAAAAATCACAGTTGCAGTATACAGAGTTAACAGAGTTTACGCGTTCCTATTTTGTTTCAGTCATAATACGGAGCCTTTGTTTGAAAACAGTTGATGTGTCAGTCAAAGGACATCTGCAATATTGCAACAATGAAGTGTCGGAAGATCGTAAACAAATGTTGACAGAGTACCACAGTATGGCCACAGTGCGATACCGGAAATGACGTTATTGCATACTCCCTATTACAAATAATACATTTTGATAACCCATTTTGATAGACAATAGTACAACAATAGTAATAATATAAGGATAAGTATAGGAACATCAAGAGAATGGATGCGACTAATATTAGAACACATAATATAAGGATTTTGTCTGTGCTTTTCACATTGAATGAATGGTGCCTTTGTAGTCGGTCGGTTGCTATAGTAACCAAAAGGATTGTGTGGAAGATGACAACGGAGAATAAAACCAGAGCCTTTGCTATATATGCATATGGAAGTCTTCCGCCGCCTAGCGTCTAATTTCAGAACTACGACGATCCAATTCCAAACGGATTTACGACAAAAGGAGGGGGAAGCTTCTCTACTGTAATCCTTATGCTTTGCTTTCAAGAACGGCAAGGCACAGCTGTCTACTAGGCTTTTGAAAGGTAGAAAAGACAAAATGAAAAATAGAATACAAACGGAATCAGGTAATGTATTTTATGTATTTATTTGAAGTCTGTTTCAGATTGTTCAGTTAGAGAAATCACGAAAGGAAAAATAATGTTGAGAGTGGATTTTAAAACGGGTTTTACAATTTATTATTTTGATTGTATTGTTTTTAATCTTGCTATCTAAGGATTTTGTATTATTATTTGTGTGCATATACATATAAATGGTACTCTTATTTAAATAAGTTTCACAACTGTATGTGATAGACATTAAATAAATAAAATAAAATATAAGACTGAAAAAAAAATCAAAATATTTGGAAAAAGGTTTTTTTACAGTTTACACAATCCGAAAAAATATTATATACCATCTCTCTCTCACATCTATTGTTGCTTTAAATTTATATTATAGAGCACTCAAAATAGACTAGATGCATTCTGGTGGCAAGAAAATTAACTGCTATTAGGAGTGGTTTAGCTGTCAATTTTCATTGTTGTTTTATTGTTATTATTCATCAATGGCGCTGAAAGGAGGTTGCCTAGCAGCGCTATCTATGTTAGTTTTGAGTCCTCTATTGCGATCATTCGATTATAGAGACGATGACGGGTGATAGATACAGATTAAGGGTATTTACAAATAATCTATAGGTATTTTTGTAAACAATTTAATATCTATTAATTTAATAACTTATTGTCCCATTCAGTTAAAAAACTTATTAACAAATGAGGAGGCCACTATTTATATTTCGTACTTTGTAATTTATTTTTATAGTTGGCGAAAGTTTAATTTTACATAGAATTTAATTTCAACCTAAATTACAATATACCACTTAGGAACGAACTAACTACTTTACATCCAACATAGTTTGAGACTTGCACTACCACTCTCCCTCCACTTTACATCCAAAGTACTCATAGACGCAATCTCGGCAAGACTTTAATCAACTTCACAAGACAGTGCGGTAGTCAGTAGTAGGCCTAAGTCTGTCTGTCTGTCTGTCTGTCTGTCTGTCTATCTGTCCGACTCAATCGATAAATCTTTCTCGATCAGGTTCGATGTCAATCAGACTATCGATCAGATGACAAATCTAGGCTATACTCCAGTCGGTTGGGTACTTGGTCGTTTCTATATCTACCTACCGCAGAGCAACAGCTGGTGACTGGCCAGACAGACAGACAGACAGACAGACAGACAGACAGACAGACAGACAGACAGACAGACAGACAGACAGACAGACAGACAGACAGACAGACAGACAGACAGACAGACAGACAGACAGACAGACAGACAGACAGACAGACAGACAGACAGACAGACAGACAGACAGACAGACAGACAGACAGACGGATAGACATTTGTTTTTCAGTCAGTCCTAACCCTACATACAGATGGCGCCTACTAAGCCAGATACTTACCGGACTTTAAATAAATAAATAAAATACATTACCTGATTCCGTTTGTATTCTATTTTTTATTTTGTCTGTTCTACCTTTCAAAAGCCTAGTAGACAGCTCTTCCTTTACTAAGCCAGAGCTTATATGCGTCCTGTCTTGTCTTTCCTTTTCATTCCATTTGGTATTCTGTTTTTGGCGATAGCCCTCCCCCCCCCCCCCCCCCCCCCCCCCCCACCGCCACCAATACGAGATTCTGGATACACCACTAATCACGGTATAGTCTTTAAAATGTAACAGCCGAAATAAGTAAGAAATCAAAATAGATTATGTGATTTTCTGAAGGATCAATTAATTTTCCATCCTCTTTCATTTATATTTTGTCGGTAATACCTACTCTTGCATAGATCTAATATTAAGTTCACATAATTAATCGCTATTCCATTCGTGTATTTTTGCGGTTTTAAGACGCCCATAAAATAAGACATGTGTGCAGTGTTCAAAAATAAAACAATTACAAATTTCGGAGAAAGAATAACCTCAGTAACAGGTCTTGCATTCACGTTACACGCAGACTGACAGGTGTCATACTGTCATACAGAGCATATTATGACCAAGCTGTTGAGTACTTCCTAAAAAACAAATCAAGATTTAGGTCCGAATGCATAGTCCAGACTCAAGCCTTCCTCAACTCAGCCTCTCCTCAGCCTCGCCTAACTACCAATCACAGAACAGCATTGCCATGCGGACGGCTCTGTGATTGGTGGCTAGGTGAGGCTGAGTTGAGGAGGGCTTGAGTGTGAACTATGCATTGGAGCCTTAGAAGTGTTCCCCAATGCTTGTATGCTTAGTATGAGAATTCACACACGCAAACATTTTCGTGTTTACAGCTTTTCAATATGCCATAGTTACTTCGCTGTCTGCTTATGACGAGTTCTCTCCAACTCCGAGCCTGTCAAGATGATGATAACGATGTCGTAGTTTGAGGGGGGGTGGGGGGAGATGCGTCGCCCCCCCCCCCCCCCCACCGCCCCCCACCCACCAACAACTTACATGCGAGGGTGAATAATCGTGTGTGGCTTCAGTCAGCAACTCGCTACGAAGCGCGTCTTCTAAAAATAGCAAAGAACGGAGGAATTTGAATAGGAATGCGATGGAAAAACAGCGTCAACAACACGAGAATAGATAGAAATCCAGGTGAACAATGTCTTCGCCGCGTCGTATTGTAATGAAGGGGCTACGCGTATAGGCGCTTCAGGGAGCATTAAGCTGTATATAAGATTTATTTTAATTAAATAAATAAATTCACATTTAGAGTCTACCCACTCAGTAACTAAACTGATTTGCAGTGGGGACTTTAATTTAAAGTGACCAAACCAACCCTGTTGGCTTCGAACACCATCGACGAGTGAGCGATAACCAATCGAAGAACGATATTTCAAATACGAAACATATGAATCAGTGATTGGACAGTGTGAACAGTCGAACACCTGCGGACAGATGCCAGAATGTACAAGGCCGATTCAGAATACCTTTGAATTCATTTTATGTCTATCTTATTCAGTTATAAAAACTGATTTAAAAAGAAGGACAGTAAATAGAACTAGGCTATGCAAATGAGCAATAATAATGAAATCATAAATAGCAATAACATAAAAACAAAACAAACTACTGTACTATAAAAAAAAATCAAGAACAAGGAAAATGAATTGAAAAATTAAATGAAGTCAAATCAAGTAATAATGCATTATATTAAATAATAGAAATAGTGTATATAAAATACAGTACATTATCTTCTTCTAAAGAAATCCTTCAAAAAAATGTTTCTTCTCATTTTATACCTCTTAACGTTTAAGTAAGTGTTCCTTTTTATTAGATTTATTTTTATTTTTTTAAAAGCGAAACACTTTTCTCGTTTTGTAGCTTTTAAAGAAACCTTCTAAGAAATGTTCTTTTAATTTGGTTTTACTCGAAGAAGCGACGGCAGAAGTTGCTACATCGCCGATCACGAAGTTTGTCATGTCTTCTTTCGCAGAATCTTACAGAGAAAAAGATGATACGATTTAAAAAAAAACTAGAAATGAAAAAAAATAAATCAAATGTTTACATTAACTAATTTGAAAAACGAAAAAAGTGTTTATACATAAAAATAAGATAGTGAAATTCTAGATAAATCTTCAAAAGGGAATGAAAAAGGAAACAAGAATTTAAAAATTACTATTCAACAAAACAGGTGAATTATTGTTGTAGTTATTGTTGGGGTGTGTGTGTGGGTTCATTACTGCTTAGTAGAGTCTGGGCTGGGGTAACAAAGAGATAGAATTTAAGCTTTTCTATTCCTATCTTTAAAACCGAAATTGTGGATAGATTGAGCAGCTAGATATGTTCGATGTCTTCGGAAAAAAGAAACAAATTAATATATTATGCAAAATTAAGACACTATTTCGTTATCGTATTTTCCAACAAATATTTAAACAAACTGAATATTTTTAACACCAGTTCTGGAGAGAGTTTAGAGAAAAAGTCAAGCTTTATTGAACGGGTTTGGATGAGATACAGAATTTACATACTAAAAAAATATATATTTTTCTAAACCATGAGTACAGATTACTTTATAACCGCGAATACTATTTCTATCTATGACATCCAGAAAAACGTACATCTTGGATTTGAAAGGTACATTTTTAAAATATACAATTTATTCATCTCTTTCATTTTCATAACTGGTATATGGCAGACAGAACTCTTGAAGAAATGCTTTTGAAGAGAGTTCTAACTGGCAGACTGATTCTGAAAAAGCTATTCTCATTGTGTTGTGTACTTGTATTTTGTTTTTTTCATTTACTTGCCAGAGTATTTGTGACCTGTTTGTAAGAGAATATTATGACATAAAATAGAAGAAGAAAAAGACGTAAGACTGCAAAAGAAAGATAGGACGTTTCTGAAATGTTTCTCCATATTGATATTTTTTGTACTATTGACAAGAACACTCAAGTTCCTAAAATTTGCTTCTACGTAAATAAAGAAAACAATTTTAGAGTGTACCAAAATTGAAATGTAAGTGTTTAGTACTAATAAAGATAGTATAAAATGAGTATGAATATGAAAGTTTTTCAATGATATATGGAGAAATAAATTTAAGGCTGTTAAAACTTTTTAAAATTTAATAAACAAATTTAATAAATAAACAACAGAAATTTCATTATTCTATGGTCTACCCACTCAGTTACAAGAAGTGATTTTCAGTGCTGGAAATAGATACAAATTATTATGTCGTAAAATGCAGCACGTTATTAATAACTATACTTCGCCGTTACTTAATGCAGTCAAGTTATTTTGTACTTTTATTTAAAACTAATATAAGAACTTTTCAAAAAGTTCATCCCTTTCTAGATCACGAAAAAACCCGAGTTCAAACTTTATGTTTTAATTTGTAAAACTTTGTACAAGTTTGAATAAATAAGAAATAAACAAATAACGAAAATATATACCTCACCTTTCAGGATGGTTTTTATATTACTTTTTTAAACTTTGGCATTGGAGTACCTTTAAATATATTAGTCGTTGCTGGTGGTAGTAGAAACACGAAAAAGAATACATATAATTACCTATTCCTTCGACATGATCACAAAACCCTCCTTATACTCATCTTAATAAACCGAATTTTAAGATCACTTAGTTTTAAATAAAAGTACAAAATAACTTGATTGCATTAAGTAACGGCGAAGTATAGTAATTAATATAGTCCAGCATTTTACGACAGTAATTTGTATCGATTTCCAGCACTGTAATTGAGTGGGTAGACCATTTTAAGGAGACAAGTCTCAAAGTGGTGGGCACTTTTAAATTGCCAAATTACACCAACAAATATGGCCAACGTTCCTTGTCTTATTCAGTGCAACAAACTATGCTACCATCCACACTGAAACCTTGTCGTCTATTTCTAAAATTAAATCTGAACTAAAAACACATCTTCTTTCTGACACCTTTTGACTTTAAATTCTTCCCTTAATATCTTCATTACCTTAAAAATGTTAACTCCGTATTTGTATTGATTTGTATGTACTATCTTAGAAGTTTCAAGTACAGTTCCATACATTATTTTGTTAATTGTATTTACATGTTCCGTTTTTTTTTTGTTACTGTCACTTTGTATAACTTCTGAATTATAATTTTCACTGTTAAGACAAGTTTTGGCTTTGTGGGCTCTTGGAGTCATTCCATAGTGATGGTTTGTATGTGTTTTCAATTACAATGAATTAATAAATGGAATATTATATATGTAGTATGGAAGCATTTTTTACGGTGAAACCAATCCAACGTTTATTTATATAAAATAATCGTCAACGTTTCGACGACTGTAGAGTCGTCCTTTTCAAGACATACAAAAACGTTGACAGTTATTTTATATAAATAAACGTTGGATTAGTTTCACCGTAAAAATGTTTTCATACTACACATTTTGCAACCAACAACATCTAAAAAATCATATATATATAAACAACATACTTTTAACAAAATTAAAATTAAAACACCAATGCTCAGCATATAATTTGTGTACGTAGTAGCCTCGCACCTCTGAGCACAAACTTGGTTAAACATTATAGGAGAACTTTGCACACTAACATTAGAAGGTTTCTAATAATAATATTCCCCATTTCAACTGAATGTACTAGTAGCTATTTAGTTACCGAGAAATAATTTGATGTGAAACTTTATACACTCCACAAGTTTAATTACCAGACCACTGACGTAACTTCTCGAGGTTATTAAACAGTGATTAGACGTCGAAGCCTTATTACATAGTTCTCTGTGTGTAGGCAAACTTGTTTTGCACTATTTATTAACAACTTATAAACTATTAAAATATTATTATCAAGTTTGTAAAGACAATGTCTGCAAATAAGGCACTGTCTAGTCTTTCAAAATCCTGCCAGACTGATGTCTTGCCACGTGGTTATCGGTTCTCTAGTTATCTAGTCGTTTGAAGACATAAAAGTATGATTTAAAAAACAAAAATAATTGTACTAATTTATTCTAGGCTTATTTTTTATTTCTATTAATTTTTTAATTTTTTCATTTATTATACTAATTTTTTTGTAGTACATTGATAATCTCTACATCAGAATACCAGATAGACAGACATTCACACATTCTTAAATTCTGTCTAGGCTTTTAAGAAACGAAACGATTAGAGTGTGTGTCATGTTTTTCAGATAGATCGTGAAATAGACTTTGAATAGACAACTCAAAATAGACTAGATGCAATCTGGTGGTAAGCAAATAAACTTTTGTAAGGAGGAGATTACTCATCGTTGATTTGTTGCAACCATCTATGCCGCAGATAAGGAAGTAACTTAGCAGCCTATTGTTAGTTTGAGTGGTCTATGCCAACAGGTAGTGTGCGCTGATGTCAAAACATTCGAATTTCTATCTTTCCAGCCAAGTCAAGAACGTTCTTTAGTTGTATCGCAAGACAGTTTGGCAACACTGTTTTATGAATCATCATGCACACGTTAAAAACGATGGGTACGTTTACGTCAAAAACCGCAGCAAAATTGTCGTGTTAAATTATTTGCCAAGAATGCACCTCAAAATCGAAAATCTGAGTAATAAGCGGGCTGTCGTTTGGTGCGAGACTGAAATGTATCTTACATTATAATCAGTATGACTGTGATACTTATTTCATTAATAATTTAATGAAATAAGAATCACTGTCATACTTATTATAATTTGTTAAATACATTTATCATTCAGTTTGTAGGGCTTACCAAACCACAGCGCTACGATTACTCTGATTTTCGATTTTGTGTTTCAATCTTGAGATATAATTAAAACATGCCAATAGGGAAGGCTCACACATTTTTTTTATTTGCTTACTGGTTACCTCAAGTTAAAATAAACGGGAACTAATTGGTTTCGGCTCGAAAGGTGCATTAACATCGCTTTAACAGCAAGTCAAAGATATTGCTGTCAAAACACGCTCAGGAACGGACATGCGCCATCTTGCTCGTGATTTAAAGGTTCTGACGTCATAACTCTGTACACAATCATTTTATATCATGCAAATAGTACTGAAATCCCACAATTTAGTAGATTATTGCTCTCATAAGACTTAAACTGAATCAACGTTTATTTCTAGTTAGTAAATGAACACTGCTCAAGATTAATTTACAACAATTTGTTGTATAATTGCATTATTTTAAACACGTTTTGGTAAATACTGTATCAAAATGTATTTTCTGAAGAAAACAGTGGTATAGAAGACATTGTTGTAAAGTCACTGCATCCTAGATATTGTAAAATGTCCAACTTAATATCGTTGATATTATTAAGAATACTTCAAGGAGGCAGTTGTTGACAAGAGTTATGACGTCACGAGCCGTTTATCAATTACGGAGCGGGAAGTTCCAAATTTCAAACTTTAAATGCCAATAGAATTGGAAATATACACTTCTCAGATATAAAAATGATATAGCCCGTATTTTTAGATAATAGCCTCCCATTTTAAGGTACTTTAAGGAATATTTATTTTTCATGAGCCTTCCCTATTTGCTGCGGTTTTTTACGTCAACGTACCCATCGTCATTAAAAGTGACTATAACAAACTAATTTTAAACTCTATTTCCCGCTACTGCTATTTCAACAGTTGGCAGCTGTTCCGTCGAATGCGACAAACAAATGCGCTGTTGTTGCTGTTGCTGTTATAGATATAAATAGACCGTGCATTCATTGCATTGCACAGCACAATGCCTCATTAAATGCATGCACTATAATATAACCGCAAACAAACGAACGACATGCATGCAACAAGGTTAAATTGATGAAGCAATTTGTATGTATGTGACACATGATGGTGGTTTTAATTTTAGAGAAGGCTTCGTCGCGTATACACAGGGATGTGTCATACGATTATTTCAGATCGAAATTATTCACACGGTTAATTTTGATCCCCCCCCCCCCCCCCCCCCCAAAGGTGTCAATCTGTTGGTTTGTTTGAAGCGTAGCTACGTTCGAGGTGAGTCTCTCCTCGTGGTGACCGGTGCCTGCAAAAAGACAGTGGCGTATCCAGGATTTTGGAAAGGGGGGGGGGTGTCCCCCCGGCAAAATTTTCTCGTCAAGGTCATTTTGGTGCAAATCTGTGCTTTTTACATCGACCAACTGAACTAAAATTAATAAATTTCTGGCAACGATTTTCTCCTTAAGTAACGAAAAAACCTTCAGAGAACAACAATTGAACTGAAGTGTTAAAACACAGAAATAGAATTATAGAGCGATGTGTGTATTTTTAACAAAAACTAATGTCCTTGGTATTTAAAACAAAAATACTGTATATTTGTATATTTATGTGTCCATTTTTTCAATCCAATGCAATTTCTACTTTTCCTTTGCGAAAGGGGGGGTTTTGTCCCCCCCCCCCTT
>OX246747.1:32781084-32821524 GCA_945910005.1 Isoperla grammatica
TTTTCCTTATAGAACTTTCCAAACTCTGTTATGGGAAACTTGTGCGTGTGCGCCGTTCACAAAGTACTTAACAACTCTTAGTGAGCGTGATACGGAAACTTTTTAAGAGTCATAACAGCGTTGCCAGATTTATGTCAAGCTTGACTACATTCTATTTGTTGATAGTATAAAATTGTAAATTGGGATGGCATCGATTCCAAATATGGGTATCGATAATCGAAAGACAGTTATCGCTTTTAATTAAGAGCGAAGGATACCTCTACGTCCAAAACCGCAGAAAATTTCCATTTTTTAACTATATCTCAAGATTGAAACACAACATCAAAAATCTGAGACTACATAGCGCTGTGGTTTGGTAAGCCCTACACACTTATGATAAATGTATTCAACGTTATCATCAGTATGACTGTGATAACTAATTCCTTAGTAATTTAAGGAAATCGTTATCACAGTCATACTGATGATAACGTTTAATACATTTATCATTCAGTGTGTAGGGCTTACCAAACCACAGCGCTATGTAGTCTCAGATTTTGATGTTGTGTTTCAATCTTGAGATATAGTTAAAAAATGAAAATTGTCTGCGGTTTTTGACGTAGAGGTATCCTTCGCTCTTAATATCGAGAGAGAGAAAATAAAAAATAAATTAAAGTTTCCTAAAAATTCAAAATTTTATCAAAAATGTTTTTTTTCTGTAAAAATTCGTAAAGGGAGTTTTTTTGAGTTCTTAGCGTTATTCTGGTAAACAAAAGGTCTGAGACGCCAAATTCATTCTTGATTTCGATATACTTTCGATACTTAAATTAATATCGAATTTCGAACGATAAGTTGATACTTTTGTCCATCCCTAATTGGAATATATAGCGACAACAATTTAATATAATATTTAACTACGTACATAAAGTTATTTATAGATATGTTTACGATCAAATGCATGGACTTGTGTGTGCGTGATCACAATTGTGAACGTGGTAGTTTTCACGTGACTTTGTACGGAAATTATCTGCACGCAAAGCTGCTGTAATCTTGTGGTAACGATTCAATTTTGTTCGACATCTATATTTATACCCCATTTATGACTATATAGTATAGTGTATATCGTTCTAGCCTGCGATACCCCCTTTCTGTTAAAATGACTATTAAATGCTTATGGTTGTAATTTTGTTGTTAATTTAGAAACAAATTGTTGCAGAATATTAATTTTTTGCGAAAAAAATGGTAACGATTAAAATATATTTTTTTTTTCATTTAAATTCACTCTTATATCTCACGAAATAACTTTCGTTTATGTATTACCTCTTCAATAAGTGTTTAATTTTCAAGATAGTACAAAAAAAAGATACAAATATATTGTGTATACATTTAAATTCACTCTTCATATCTCACGAAATTACTTTCGTTTATTTATTACCTCTTCAATAAAAGTGTTTAATTTTCAAGGACAGTACAAAAAAAATGAACAGTAATAACAATTTAAACTTACTTCTCCGTCTGTGTTTAGAAATAAGACGAAGGTTTTCTAGTTATATTTATCGACGCCAGATTTACCTGACCCGACAGTAATCCGCTCACATCTCTTTAATCCTTCCATACAGAAAACTCTCAAACTTCCCTCGATTCTCAAAACTCCTTCATTAAGAGCAACGCGCAAAAATATCTCATTCCGTTCGCTGCCGCTACGATCGCCAGCGTTCACCCGCGAGATTCAAACTCGGACATTTTATTCTAATTACCGTATTAAACGTACTCACGAACAATATCACTCTACTAATGAAATGACCGCACAAAATGAATGCATTTTATTATGTACACATACATGCTGCAACCATTAAAAAAAAAAAAAAAAAAAAATTAAATTTTGTTATTTTATTATGTATACATGCTGCATGTATGAACCCAAAAGGTCAACTTTATTAACAGAAAGGTCACGGGCGTGTTGCCGTATCCAGGTGCAGCGGCAGCAGCTAACTTCTGTATGCACATAGCGTGTCGTGTGACAGTAACCCCGTGTGCATTTGTGCTAGGCAATCGTGCAGATGGGCATGGTAATGATAGAGAGCGGGGTCGGGTCATGGGGTGGTGGGGTCACGGGGGCGGGGGCGGGGGGCGTATGATGGATGTGGTCGCGAATATGTGAAATGCTAACCCGCCGGCTTGTGTGCAGGGAAATTAATATCGCCAGATCGGATGGACGTGTAACATGTATAGTTTGGTCGCTCAGACGGTTCCCCTCCGTAAGATCTACGAATCATCCGCGCCAGTTAAGTTTTGTTTTGTGTAAATCTTACCTTCCATAATAATTGTTATGCCAAAAAGGAAAACACGCCCACGTGGAGTTAAATAGTACCCGTCAAGGCGGCCAATAAGAAGGCGTATATCCAGTCAACAACCAATGTGCTGAGAGAATTAATTAATTAATTTATTTGATTAAATTTGTCATTTAATGTATTTGAGTAAATTTGAAACATTTTCGTCGCCAGAGAGAATTAAATGTGCGATGAGGCGATTTAAAGAACATGACATGAAACATCAACAACATTCAATGAACAAAGTAATTAATAAGGGTCCTATTCGGAATGTTATCTTTCGTTGGGGAACCGTTCGGCTAATCGAACTATACATATACTGGCGACTTCATAAGAAGCGAGGTGTCCCCTAAAATTCTGAGCAGAGATGGTCGCTCCACACGGTCTATTTCAACGGTATACACTGCGGGATTTCCCGATACCTGTATTGTTATTATCCACTGCACTGACTGCACCAACTGTTAATGGAATGCGACCCCACCACGTTTGACAACACGCGGGCGATATTATCACTATACAATACCTGAGGCAGGAGAACGGGATGCAACTAGATTTAGGTTGGTAGTTGTCACACGCGTCACTTCACTATTATATAATCCGTGACGACAACACCTTGCAAGTTAACGCGACACGACTATATCACTACAATACCTGAGGCAGGAGAACGGGATGCAACTAGATTTAGATTGGTAGTTGTCACACGCGTCACTTCACTATTATATAATCCGTGACGACAACACCTTGCAAGTTAACGCGACGCGACTATATCACTACCATACCTGAGGCAGGAGAACGGGATGCAACTAGATTTAGGTTGGTAGTTGTCACACGCGTCACTTCACTATTATATAATCCGTGACGACAACACCTTGCAAGTTAACGCGACGCGACTATATCACTACCATACCTGAGGCAGGAGAACGGGATGCAACTAGATTTAGGTTGGTAGTTGTCACACGCGTCACTTCACTATTATATAATCCGTGACGACAACACCTTGCAAGTTAACGCGACGCGACTATATCACTACAATACCTGAGGCAGGAGAACGGGATGCAACTAGATTTAGATTGGTAGTTGTCACACGCGTCACTTTACTATTACATAATCTGTGACGACAACACCTTGCAAGTTAACGCGACGCGACTATATCACTACAATACCTGAGGCAGGAGTACGGGATGCAACTACATTTAGATTGGTAGTTGTCACACGCGTCACTTTACTATTACATAATCTGTGACGACAACACCTTGCAAGTTAACGCGACGCGACTATATCACTACAATACCTGAGGCAGGAGAACGGGATGCAACTAGATTTAGGTTGGTAGTTGTCACACGCGTCACTTCACTATTATATCATCCGTGACGACAACACCTTGCAAGTTAACGCGACGCGACTATATCACTACAATACCTGAGGCAGGAGAACTGGATGCAACTAGATTTAGGTTGGTAGTTGTCACACGCGTCACTTCAATATTATATAATCCGTGACGACAACACCTTGCAAGTTAACGCGACGCGACTATATCACTACAATACCTGAGGCAGGAGAACGGGATGCAACTAGATTTAGGTTGGTAGTTGTCACACGCGTCACTTCACTATTATATAATCCGTGACGACAACACCTTGCAAGTAAACGCGACGCGACTATATCACTACAATACCTGAGGCAGGAGAACGGGATACAATTAGATTTAGGTTGGTAGTTGTCACACGCGTTACTTCACTATTATATAATCCGTGACGTTAACACCTTGCAAGTTAACACGACGCGACTATATCACTACAATACCTGAGGCAGGAGAACGGGATGCAACTAGATTTAGATTGGTAGTTGTCACACGCGTCACTTCACTATTATATAATCCGTGACGACAACACCTTGCAAGTTAACGCGACGCGACTATATCACTACAATACCTGAGGCAGGAGAACGGGATGCAACTAGATTAAGGTTGGTAGTTGTCACACGCGTCACTTCACTATTATATAATCCGTGACGTTAACACCTTGCAAAATAACGCGACGCGACTATATCACTACAATACCTGAGGCAGGAGAACGGGATGCAACTAGATTAAGGTTGGTAGTTGTCACACGCGTCACTTCACTATTATATAATCCGTGACGACAACACCTTGCAAGTTAACGCGACGCGACTATATCACTACAATACCTGAGGCAGGAGAACGGGATGCAACTAGATTTAGATTGGTAGTTGTCACACGCGTCACTTCACTATTATATAATCAATGACGACAACACCTTGCAAGTTAACGCGACGCGACTATACATGCATGCAGGTCGTTGCTGTTGTCTAGTAATGTGATGGATGGTCGCGGGGTATTTACCACAGTAAAGCATTGCTTGGGGTGGGGGGGGGGGGGGGGTTGATTATTGTATACTGAGGTTAGTGGTGTTCATAGTTTCCACGTCGTGACGTCACTGCGGCCATATTGGGGTTATATGGTATAGAGTACATTAGTGTGACGTCACGATTCCCGTGTCAACCAATGACGAGCCGTATTTGTGACTCCAAACAATCATGACAGTTGACAGATAGTTTTGTTTTTGCAAACATTGTAGTCAGGGTTATCCGTTCAGTTATTTTTTCGTTTTCCTTAACATGGAATAGTGAAAAAGGAGTTGATAAAACTGATAAGTTAAGTATTGTTATGATACAATTAGTACTTTAAATAATAACTACGTTTCAGGGAAGTTGTTTGGAGTCAGATAGCTCGTCCACCATTTAATCTGACGTCAAGGGTCAAGGGGTTCTCTCTGGCGCCGGAAATGTTTCAAATTTACTCGAATACATTAAATGAATTCTCTCAGCCCATTGGTGGTTGACTGGATGTGGATATAAGCCTACTAATAGGCCGCCTTGACGGGTACTATTCAACTTGTGAAGGGTGAACAGTCGAGTTACTAAAGGAATTGTTTATGGTTGCTATGTATGGAATTAGCTGTTTTTCTTGTGTAAAATGGCATGTTATAGAAACAATCTATAGCAAACATTAACAAATCCCATGTAGGCAATTTTACGCCCAATTAAGTTTGCGCTGACATTTTCGGGGTCGCCATAATATTTGAACTTTCAGCCGCCGGCCATTGCAACCATTCTTGAATGCACAGTTTTTTTGTTAATATTTATTACAAATGTCAACTAGAGAGAAAGAAAGAGAAAACGCAATTACGTGAAGAGAAGCTTTCTACCGCCTACCTACTACATTTAATTCTTTTCCCCAATCTTCTTCGTATGACATATTTGCTAACAACTTAAAATCATTCCTTACCTCAACTCGCCTTTATGTAAACCAGTAGTTAAAAGCAAAGGATGCGCCGGCCGATGCGATTCTCACCTGTATGCATGTATTGGTTGTGTGTTTTTATAAAAAAAAAAAAAAAAAAAAAAAAAATGTATAATGTTATAATGTTACGTTTGAAGGTTTAATGTAAAATGGCTGTATAGCTGTATTTAAATCCTGAATAAATAAATAAATAAATAAATAAATAAATAAATAAATAAATAAATAAATAAATAAATAAATATATCGAGTGAGAAAATTTTTATTCCTTTAAAAAAACCACTGTCCCCGTGTCACTTCACTCCGACAGTGTTTATATACTTACAACTTTATTGGGTAAGAGAAAAAAAGTGTCCCGAAATTCAGTCCTAACCAGCTGGTCATCCTAAAAGAGATGCACGAGAGCCCTCTCTGCGGGCACTGGTAACCACGAGTAGGGAACCACCTCGACCGGAGCTTAAAATTAAATAAATATAAATAAATTCACATTTAGAGTCTACCCACTCAGTAACGAAACTGATTTCCAGTGGAAGACTTTAATTTAAATCGACTTAACTAACCCTGTAGGCTCCAACACCATCGACGAGTAAGCGATAACCAATCAAAGATCGATATTTCTAATACGAAACATATGAATCAGTGATTGGACAGTGCGTGGGAACACCTGCGGACAAATGTCAGAATCAACAAGGCCGATTCAGAACAACTTTGAATTTATTGAGTGCTTCGTTGCTATTTACCATAACGATACTTTTAGATACATAAATCGATACGTTTTTTGTACACTTTATAAATTTACCATCAATAACTATATTAAACTATATTAATGAGTTTAATGTACGCGGCTCACATTTGTTAAAGAGTTAATCGTGATTAAACGAGGGGTTTATGTTTTGCTTGTATTTAAACCGAGCTTTGGTTACTGACCTGAATAAGCTTATACCGTAATTAACGAGGATTAACAATGTGTTCAACATCCGCGTCAAATACATTCAAGCAACATTAATTAAGCATTGATGGATAACGGGACAAAACGTGTCCACAAAAGCTAAATTCAGTAGTGTAGGTAATATTTTCTTTCTAATACTATTAATTTTAATTAGATACAGTCAATATTAGTGTACGTTTTCTGATTGTTTAAATCATGTTATAAAAAAAAAATGTTTTACATTTATATCATCAATCTTTATTAAGAACTCTATCATCTGGTTTACATTTATGCCCATAAGCTCATCCATATTAGTAACCTTGAATTGGTTACTTGATAAAATTATTATTATAATTTAGAATAATCTTACCTTTTTACATAGCTGTGCACCAAATCGTAAAATGGTTTGAAAGCTCTTCTATTTGGATTGATAACAATATAAGTACATACTTCATTTACATATATTGTGGCTGGTACCCTGTTTTCACTTCTCCCTTCATCATCATCATCTTTCAGCAAATCAAGATATATTATAAAACAACTTGTTGGACTGTACATTGTTCCTTGTCAAGATTAAAATCATCAAAACGCAAAATTACGAGTACTTCTGATTAGCATTCTTCTATAGACTATCACCAACTCTTTAATCTTGAGAAGAAACAGTGTACTATAGTCCAACACGTTGTTTCATATGACATTTCACCTGTTGTACTAAGTTAATTTTTAATAAGCTATATTACATTTTCTCTACTGAAACCTCGACCCTGTTGTGTAGTAATCAGATACCGGGTTACTTTTAATAGGATAGAAACTATATAATAAAGTGTCCCAAATACAGAAACATAAAACTGAGCGGCAGAGTTTTGACGATTCTCTGGTATTGAAAATACTAGAATGGACAAGAAAATAATAATTTGATGTCTAAATTAAAATATCTTCAAAATTTTCAGTCAATGTTAAGTTCTACTTGTGTGTAACTTTCCTTCACTTCATGTACCACTTTTCTGAAACATTGATCAATAAAACAAATATTTAATTTTGCATGTTTGTATAAATGAAAGTTTCAAAAACTTATTGCGCAAACTTTTGAAGGCGCTGTGTCGTATGTATTTTATTTTTTTGGGCTACCAACCAAAATTCAACTTCGATAGGTATAAAAACGAAACTTTTCGGCAATGAATAATGAAACAAGTACCCTCCCCTCTCCCCCCTCCCATAACCCCCCTCACCAATCTCCACGCCCGCGAACGAATTCCCTGTAGGGGAGAATTTTGATTCGTCTAGCTTTGACAATGGCATAAATTATTTCTATTTCGGCGCCCACCATACTTTCTACTTTCACTTATAAAATATTAAACTACCGGTGAAATATTAATTCAATTTCGTTGAATGTGACAGTTTTTAAAGACCGTCTGGTAGCTACTATATATATCTTCAAAATTGCGTAACCCAAAGTCACTCAAAAACTCTTAAATTACTGAAATTTACATGATGGTTTAATAATGCTTAATGCTTAAGAGCGTTCGGAAGTAGTGATTTTACCGCTAAAAAACATGCGTATAAGCTTGCACTACTCACGCCTAAATCGATAACACGATTTCTCTCTAATTTTACGTCTTTGTATAAAAGTGTCAAATTAACTACTTCCATTACGAAAACACAAGATGTTAATCTTGAAAGAGTATATCAAATATGTAAATTTTTTAGACAATGTAGTTTCAATGTGTACAAATTTACATATTTTATAATATTCATTCAAAATTAATATATTGTGTTTTCGTACTGAAAGTCAACAATTTGACACTTTTATACTCGGACGTAAACTTAGAGAGAAATCCTGTTATCGGGTCTAGGCGTGAGGAGTGTAAGTTTAGACCCACGTTTTAGCGGTAAAATGAAGACTTCTTCCGAAAGCTACCGATAAAAATGGCCAGATGGCTTATTATTATTAGTATACCGCAGTTAAAGGCTCATTCACAATCAGTTTAAAGGCGTAAGGTCTAAGGCGTAAGGCGTATGGTTTAAGTCGTATGGCTTAGGGACAGTGGCTAAAGTAGACTCGGAGAAGTGACGGTTGATGCACTAATGCTGTGTAAAGCAGACAAAGCGGGTATGTCGGGGGATCAGGGGATTTGGGGGGTCTGTGCCCCCCCAGTTTAGCCACGCAGAGATTTGTTTAGGGTGTTTTGTCTCGAACACGTTTAAATTACTTTGGAGATGAGTCTACGCTTGTTTTGACGTACATTTATGTTGAAAAAAAAAAATTCATAAAAACATTGGATAAGAAAATATAAATACGAAGTACCTACACAAAAATGTTCTACATAATTCGTCAATATGTTTACAATCGATACAAATTAGTGTCGGTATTTTTAGTAACGGTATACATACCGGCTCATACCGCCCCACTTTAACCACTACTTATGGAGTGGGAGATACCTGGCAGTGATTGGCTCGTCGTAAGGCTTAAGTCGTAAGAATTAAGATTTGGGCAATTCACTGTACGCCTTAAACCTTAAACCATACGCCTTAAAACTGATTGTGAATGGGCCTTTATATGTGCACCGAAAGAGGTGGCTCGGCGGTAAGACGCGAGACTCTAATTCGGGAGGTCGCCGGTTCGATTCCCGCCACCGGCAGTCCTGACTGAAGGTTTTTTCCGAGGTTTTCCTCAGTCGTAGAGGCGAATGCTGGGATTGAGTCCTACTTACAGCCCTCGGACATTCCTCCCCAGCTATCCAAACACCCTAATAACCTAGTTAGTCACCTGAAGAGGGGCACATCAGGTAAAGCTGGTGTGCACCCTAGAACGGGTACGAAAAATTATTATTATTAATATGTGCGTGGAATGTGGATATCGTTCACATTTTATTATGTATGTCAGGGGAGCGTAATGGTACAACCGGCTCGCTATACAGTCGTTGTTGTTTACCACAGCTATTGTTTGTTTGTTCGTTTGTTCCGTGCGCGTTCAATTATTTATACTCTAGTTACACTCTCTTTGCATTTATTGAAATGTTTACATTCGGCGGCGCTGGGATGAATAAATAAACGACATTGCTCCTGTTATGATGTCGTAGTGGGGGTCGACCTTCCTCTTGTGCACCTTAATAAATAAAATAAAAAAATAAATTCACATTTAGAGTCGACCCACTCAGTAACTAAACTGATTTGCAGTGGGAGACTTTAATTTAAAGTGACTAGGCTTCAAACACTATCGACGAGTTGCCATGGAGAAACAATTTTAAAGGCTGTTGTGGTAGAACACAGAAATTCTTATAGTCGATTTACAGCTACGCGTTGCGAGCAAAGCGAAGACGCGAGCTCTAATCAGTGGCCGAGTTTGCGTGAAACTATTAACTTCTTTGCGTGAAACTCGGCCGCTGATTGGAGCTCGCGCCCTCGCTTCACTCGCAACGCGTAGCTGTAAACGTACCATTAGTTTTGTAAAATTCAGCCGGTTTGTCTAGATAACATTGGTATATGTGTAGTAATATTTTATTTCTTATGTTTACTTTTTAAGTTCTTAATTAGGCTTATTTATTAAATGTGAATAGTATTCGCAAATTATCTAGGATTTGTCCTCATTAATTGTGTCGCAATCATGGCCGCTGTGACGTCACGTGGGAACTATGAATACGAGATTAAAACGAACGGCAGCGCCAAAAACTTTAATATATAATGGCGATATAAACCAACAGCTGACACTCGTGTGGAATCTAAATGCGGCAAAGACCCCTCCCCTCCTCCCTCCCCCCCCCCCCTTCTCTCTGTCGGTTGCAGACGTTGTTGGCTGGCTGTTATTATGCGGGAGTCGGCCAACTATTTGCGTTTCGCTACCAAAACAATAATAAATTCGTCGGTTGCGTTAATATATATTTAAATTTCGTTCTAGTATGTTGGTCGACTTGTGTTTTGTGTTTTTCTCCCTGCAGTGGTTTTCAAGTTAGACGTGTGCTTGTAAAGAAAAGGTTTTATATATATATCTCTTGGTCTTTGTAAAATGTGTTAAAAATTTGTATAGCGAAATTCTTGTCGCAATATGAATACTGTAGGTGAAATGAAATATTTATTTAGAAATACTTTTTGTGACATTAAAAAACTATTACCACTTTATTTATACACGATAATCTAATGAAATAAATATGTATTATTTATTGAGAACTAGTCAAACGTAAAGAAATTATCCTAGCAACGAAGCACCAAAGCACTTAATAAATTCAAAGATGTTCTGAATCGGCCTTGTTGATTCTGGCATTTGTCCGCAGGTGTTCGCACTGTCCAATCACTGATTCGTATGTTTTGTATTTGATATATCGATCTTTGGTTGGTTATCGCTCACTCGTCGATGGTGTTCGGAGTCTACAGGGTTGGTTTAGTCGCTTTAAATTAAAATCTCCCACTGAAAATCAGTTTCGTTACTGAGTGGGTAGACTATAAATGTGAATGTGTTTATTTTATTTATTTTTTTATGTATTTTACTATAATTGTTTCGACCGTTCTGCCATATGTGGTGCATGACAACTTTTTTAACGCCACACTATATAATTCAATATCTCGATTTCAAACTGTCACCGTACACACGTTATGATCGTGTACGAACTATCGATAAAAATAAATTAATCAACACAATTGATTTTCAATCTGACAAAAAATTATAATTGCATTTCTGTTGACACAACAATTTTCGAATAACCCGTTTGCTTTTTCAACCGCGCCGAGTTCAAATCCATTCACTGACACAATTTGTAATTAGAATATTGATTTAAATTTATAAACTCCAGAGTCATCATATATATAGAGAGAGTTGGTATTTGAATTTGAAACGTAATCCACAATGGAACGAATTTCAAAAGCCGTCTCCACAATAGAAAATACGTGCAGTGATACGATTTTCCTTTTTCACATTAGGAAAATTAAATTCTTTAGAAATTTTCATTATTCGGAGCGCTCTAGGCTAGACGGAAGGGTATGGTAAAAACTTTCATCAATCTAGGAATCGGAATTTATTTTCGAAATTTATTCAATCGGAGACAGATTTTTTTTTTTAAACGTAATAATGGAAATGTTAATAAAACCGAATTGATTATCTGTCGTAGGTACCTTTGAATAGATGGAAAGAACGCGTGTATGATAGAATGATAATATTTTTGTTGGGGGTGGGGGGGGGGGGGGGGGGGGGGGTAATATAATGTTGCATCAATAATTGTAATCAAAAATTGCGGCTAGTGGATGGAAAACCCAGATACTGTATTTGATGAATGTATACTAGCCACGCCGTAAGAAGTAAGGTATCCTTTAAAATTCTGAGAAGAGACAGTCGCTCCACACGGTCTATTCAACGGTATTCAACTCGAGATTTCCCGATACCTGAATATTGTTATTATCCACTGTATTGACTGCACCAACCGTGAATGGAATGCGACCCCACCACGTCTGACAACATGCCAGCGATATTATCACTATAATACCTGTGGCAGGAGAACGGGATGCAACTAGACTTATGTTGGTAGTTGTCACACGCGTCACTTCACTATTACATAATCCGTGACGACAACCCCTTGCAAGTTAATTTGTCGAGACTATATATACTATTAGCTGCCTAAGCCTAGGGTTTATTAATTATGGTTGTGTTTTGAATTAGCAATCTGTGGATTGCTTTGAAGCTGCTCTCTCTCTGTTAATTCCGTTGCTCTGTCAGGCTTTCAGTTGTTCATATCAATTACAATCTATATCCTGGATTGTTTGTTTCACACAGTTGTTCCAGTCTACTTTACTTTAACTCTACTCTTTAACCATTCCTGGTTTCACTTCAATATATTCTTTACCGTTTTTCGTGACTCATTTGGCCACATGGGGTCAGAAAATCAAATCAACATAATTGTAATTTAATAACTTCAGTATAATGCCCTTTCCCTCCGTCCAAATGAGTACATTTTTGTACCTAAATACAACAATGGCTTCTACAGACTTTATGCTTCACATTCATTGTAATTTTATTATTTATGTTTTCACTTTTTATTTTTCACATAAGGAAAATTAAATTCTTTAGAAATTGTCATTATTCGGTAATATCGGTAATATTTTAACATGTCTAATTCTTGTCAATCTAAATAAAAATCTACACATATTTTATTCTAATTTCTAATATTTTACACTACATTTTTTTATTCACGTTTTTTCTAATAGCAGCAAATTTCCCACACAAAACCCTAATCCTATATTTATTGAATAAAGTATAAAAAGTATAAAAACATCACTAACACACACAGAACGTTTTCACGAACCGAAAATAGATTTCGCAAAAACGCAATAAACAAGTTTCGTTCCTAATATAGGTCATATCGACTTTCGAATCGAAATTAAATCATCTACCTACACTATTGCCGTAAAATACGATACGATGCAGTGGTACAAACCTAACACAAACAAAAAAACCACTGGCAGCAGCAGCACTGCAATATTTCACAACTGATATGAATCGACGACCAAAAACACAAACCCCAACTCTGGAGTAAAAGAAAAGTCGGTTGGTTTGCGGGGGTAGGGGGAGGGGCAATAAATCGTACGGGGATGAAGGGAGGTGGGATTGTGATTTGTCGCCCTCCCCTCTCGCCCCCCCCCCCCCCCCCGGCGTAATCCGCGAGTCTTTGCGCGCGGGCAACCGGTGACAAAGCACCGTCTACTGTAATTGCCGTGGTTTGACGTTTTGTCGATAGTGAAGCAGCAATTAGGTAGGTGGAGAAATGAAGGTGAGGTGGTACCGACCGCGCAATGTGGCAACCCTGTGTAACACACTCGTAGATAGATAATTATAACTCTATTGTATTGGGTGCGTTGATTGGGGGTTGGTGATGTTTTTTCAAGGTGAAATATTCATATGAAGTAAAATTGGCGAGCGGGAAACTATAAGTTCGTCTCTATCCTAGATACACGCCGGTAAAGAGGACTCCTCAAAGGGAGGCTTATTTCCCGCTCACTGTGCAAGGCTGTAAACGTCAAGCTTGTCACCAGGAAGGATGCACATTTTTTAAAAAAAAGTGACAACCAATGCTCTCTATTCAAATAAGAAAAACACCCACTTGGCAATAGGAAGACGGGGGCCCAGGATTCTGTCCCTTTTTAAAGGTTCGACCATTATTATCTCTTGCTTCGACGGTCCATGTGGTTTGGAGCATGTATTTACTATGTTAGAAGCTAAGTGGTTTGCCAAATAAAGGGGATGATTGACAGCAAAGTCTCTTACAATAAGAAAACAATTCCTTTTTGTTCTCATTTTGCCGGTGTGTATCTTGAATCGGGACAGACTGTAAGTCCCAAACTTTAATTATCAGTCTTTTTAGATATAATAGTTTGTTTTTTGTTTGTTGTTGGGTTGGTGCGTTGATTGTTAGTTTTGTTTGTATGTTTGTTTGGTAAAATAAATATACACATGACGGAAAAGTCGAGAAGAATACTAATTTCAAACTTTAAACTTCAGCTAACGTTTAATTCTAGTGTAAACATATTATCTAGTACCGAATTACCGAATAAAAAGGTTTACGTTTAAAACATACTCTAATAAGATGCAAATATTTTTTTTTGAAATTCAAAGTAGTTCCTTCTAGGTTAGTGGATTCATGTTTACAAATTACCACCTATGGATTGTCTTAAGTACCCACAGTGTCTGAGAACCACTGTATTAGGGCCTCGAAATCCAAAACCCAAACATCAATCATCATGTATTCTTCTTTTTCTTCTTACTTCCAGCCTCTCGTTTCGTCCTGACAGTTAATCGATCGTCTCCTGTCGGTTCTTGCTTCCTTCCTGTCTTCCTGTCTTCCTCTCCATATTCATTATTCACTCTAAATACTCTTAATCTCCTAGACTAGCTTTCCTGCTGTAGAAACATCTTCTCTATAGGTTTTCCTGCTGAATTCAGACAGATGCCCACTCGTCTAATGACTTGGAACTAATCCGCTAGATCCCCTGTGTGGCGATAGGACTTATGTGAATCACTTAGACCTCGTATTTTGTTACATCAAGGGTCAGTTTCACTAGACTTTAATCCGGCGATTTTCTATTAATCGTAGATAAAAAATGGCGCCCGGTAGAATTGCCACCATGCATTTACTATGTAGACTAATGTTTGTTAAAACCACGGTTAACCAATCCGTGATTATTAAATCGGCGATTAAAATAATCAGGTGAAGTCGGAGGTCTTAGAAATTGGTATTACCGTGTTGTAACCAAGCATCCCGTTGGTTGTTAAAACAAGTAAGTAGCCATATTTTATAATATCGCTCCTTAAAAGCCACCTTGAACTGTTTAAAACTAACGGTATCAACATCATATGGTCCAATTTTGGGTAAACTAATTTTGATTACATTGAAAAAAATGTATGTTTTCGTTTATTTTTAATATTGAACGATATTTTGTGTAAGTCAACGAAAGTGTAAAGACATCCGTGGGAAACCTTTGCAAAGGGCGACGATAATATTTATTATATGACTACATTTTAACATTTCCATTAAAAAGGTAACTTTGGAATAGTCGTGTACAGCGGTTATTCATTAAATGAACGTATAAAATATAAAAATAACTTAGAAGAATGTAATTAATAAAACTTTAATTTAATTAGTTTTGATCCTGGGACTAGCTAGGGATGTGTCCCTCCATCTTGGATTTAGAATTGTAAATCTTAAAGTGTTATTAATGCCATCTTTGCTTCTCATCTTAAAACCTTTCACGGTTGTATAGGTTGGCCAACGCCTCTACCAACCTACCTATAGTTTGGTTATCCGAACGGTTCCCCAACGAAAGCTAACATTCAGAACTATAGACCCTTATTATGTTCTTTGTTCATTGAATGTTGTTGATGTTTCATGTCATGTTCTTTTAATCGCCTCATCGCACATTCTCTCTGGCGACGGAAATATTTCAAATTTACTCAAATACATGAAATGAATTCTCTCAGCCCATTGGTGGTTGACTGGATATAAGCCTTCTTATTGGCCGTCTCTAAAACCACGGCTTTATGTTTGAAGGGTACTATTCAACTCCACGTGGAGTGTTTTCCCTTTTTGGTGAAACAATTATGGCAGGTAAGATTTACACAAAACAAAACTTAATTGGCGGAAGATTCGTAGATCTTACGGACGGATACCGTCTGAGCAACCAAACTATACCTACCTACCTACCTACCTACCTAGGATACTCGACCTTTCCTCTTGATAATCCCCGCGAATATATTTGAATCACGGCACCAACGCTCGACTCATCACATTAACATAGAGATTGATTTTTATTCGAAGGGTCCCCATCCACTTCATGAACAGATCTCCATTCCAAATAATTCCAGTATAAATTAGAAAGACTAGGAAAACGCGCTGTGTGACGCGTTGATAAGCGAGTCCACGAACATTATTATCACCAAAACGTTTTTTTCAAATTTACCGCCATTTTATCAAGGGCGGTGCATAAAGATTTCGCAAATTAATGTATTTCGTAGGTTTTGTTGTGTTACATTGTTGTGTAACAAAAATACAATAATAAAGATAGTGGCTGGTATTCAGAGATGTGTTATTGAAGAAAAAAAACGTTTGCCAAAAAATAAGGGATGGTCTTACAATCTCCTAATAAGAAAGTTTTTTTGTAGCAATTTAGCTTTTTGGAGGATTTCAAGAGTTTTAATTGGTCGTTGCCATGGAGAAAACAAGCTATTCGACGAATAAGTAGTTATTGGGACATTGTAAGAATGGACCTAAGAGAGATTAATAAATCAATCTCTTAATACGTTTGATTATAATAATTATCTACGCCATTTTTAAACACCATGGGAGTACACAAGAAAAAAAGTGTCTGTGTTTAGCTTTCTACTAGTTGTAGCGAACCAACGTAGGGTAGCAGTTCATATTAACCCAATGCTATCTGAAACCTTGCAGAAACTCAGTGCCAATTAAGTTTTAAAAAAAACGGTTATTTTGTTCTTTAGTATGGCAACAACACGCAGTGTATATAATACACGATAATATACAGGTTGTTAGTTTATTTTGTCAATCTATAGTTAGATCATATTTTCCTGAAAATCTGTCTCCGTTTAAATTACTTACGGTATTTAACAATACTTATCGTGGAAAGGATTCATACGACTTTGTTTGGTGGTAGTTCGACAAAGAACCGCGTAATATGCGCGAATAAAATGCGCGGTGTTATTTCTTAGTTTTTGGTGGCGGTGCCGGGTTCAAGAAATTTATTTCCAAAACAAATTTTTCTAGACTTTTGGTGGCGGTGCCGAGTAAAATATTTTTTGCCAATAAAAACAATACTTATGGTAGATGAGTATTCTCAGTATTAAAGCCGTACAAAATTAAATATTACAAACATAAATATTACTCTTACTATTACTATTTGAATTTTTACTATATTATTATTATTATCATCATCATTATCCACTTATCTCAATATAGCCTACAATTTTATGTTATAATCATCTTTTTTTACATTTCTATGTAATCTACATTATATGTACACAGTTCATCTTGTAATAATAACATTACTCAAATCTCAAATTTCAGAAATGCCTATAATCTTAGCCTTAGTTATTAAGCATAGTTGTATTTCGAAATATGTTAAGTAATCTATATTATATTGCACTTGAGGGACTTTTGTTCCGTTGTCAATAAAGAATAAATTATTCTTATTATTATTATTATTATTATTATTATTATTTATTATTATTATTATTTTATTATAATTATTATTAACATTAACAATAAAGCTTCGACCAACGACAATCCGAAAAAACTGCAATCGTGATTGATGCAAGATTTGTTCTGTATATTGGCTTCACCTCTTTGTCGATAAGTTTTCACAGCAGCACGTGTAACTGAAAGCAGGAGTCCATTCGACCTGAATGGAACGCGTTGACCTTTATATGACCTTAGGGGAAACAAAACTACGGTCAATGATGGCTCAATGTTGGAAGTGTGCAAAACAAGCGATAGGCTAGTTAGAAACTATATTATAGTCTATCTAACTCTCTCCCTCTCTCTCTCTCTCTCTCTCTCTCTCTCTCTCTCTCTCTCTCTCTCTCTCTCTCTCTTTCTCTCTCTCTCTCTCTCTCTCTCTCTCTCTTTCTCTCTCTCTCTCTCTTTCTCTCTCTCTTTCTCTCTTACTCTCTCTCTAATGGTTGGATGGTAGAGAATGCCTAACAGGTATTAATCCCGCCATAAATAAAGATGCTAATCAATCAATCTATCAATTAATCAATCTCTCTCTCTCCATTTCTCTCTCTCTCCTCTCTCTCTCTCTTTCTCTCTCTCTCTCTCTCTCTCTCTCTCTCTCCCTCTCTCTCTCTCTCTCTCTCTCTCTCTCTCTCTCTCTCTCTCTCTCTCTCTCTCTCTCTCTCTTTTCTCTCAACTAGGACACCACATAAAGGAGTTTTTTCGTACATAAATTTAATCAAAATACAATCAACGCACCATTAAATAAATTGCGTTTGTTCATCAGGGCTAGCAAAATATAATACAGAGGAATTCTCTACTCTTTGTTTATACAAATAATAATTATTTTGAAATTAATATAAAATATTGTTACGAAAAAAATGTGGTTTTATACAAACGAATATGAATTGTGTGTAGGGATGAGTTGATCCGTGTAAAAGCTACAGAAACTCATTATAAAACTGGAACAATATAGTTCATACAGGTTTTAGTTTGGTTGGAACATGTAAATGTACAACTAGATATACAGATTATAGTAAGAACTAAGAGTGTGAACAGAGGGTTGAGAAGATGATCTTAATTTCTACTTTTCTAGAATATAAACGAAATTATATATTTTTTTCGACCACATGAGCAATAGTACACGCTTCATGTAAATTAAATCAAGTATAATGTTTTGTACATATCTGATTACAATATTTCTATAATGTAACGAAGAAACGTATTGTATGATTAATTTTATTTTAAACCTTTAGAATGTTGTGTACATACGGTTTAGTATATAATCTGATTTGAATATTCCTATAACATAACCAAAAAATAAATACATTACAGCATTTTATAACATTTCAATAATCTATAATGTACATACAGTTTAGTATGTGTATAAAACAAATCACATACAAACATATGCTTTAAAACTTAATTTAATTTTAATCATCAATATTGTTATTTGAGTTAGGTAAGCTATCTGATTTCAGTGTTTCTCTAATGCTAGCTTCCAAGTGTGATAAGGGTACTCAAGTTTCTGTTTGCCTGCCATTCAAACTCGTCTACTTGACTGACTGTGAGTCTTCTAATTAGCAGATTAGTTCTCGTCTTCGCCAACAGATTTCGCTGAAGAAACTTTGCAAGTTGTTCCAAAGCCCTCGGCAAGGAAGACGTTTCAGTTAGTAGTTGTTGTAAAACACCCCCGGGGCCGTAAACATTTTCTATATGGTATTGTGGCGGTGGAGGAAAACGTATTCTGTAGTTTTCATACGATAAATGCCGTAAGCGATTTTAAAGTATATTAAAAAAATGATTTTTTTTTGCCCGGTTTTATGATTTTCAGCTAACTTTTTAAGTCTACGCTAACAATTATTTTCACCACGGCAATCCCAAATCAGAAGCTGTAAAATCAAATCGGCTATATCCGAAATATTAAGTTGGAAGTCGAAATACCGGGCAATTAATAAATTAATTTAATTTTGAATATATAATTTCCCAACTCTCAAAACATTTTTAATTTTTAATTACATTTAATTTTGAATATTTAATTTCCCAACTCTTATTTTGTACAACAACTGAAATATTTAATTGTCCATCCCATAAGTATATAAATGCATTTATTAATATATTTGTGATCAACTCTTTGAAACTATAACCGTTTGTATATAGAGTACATAAAATTTTAAACTTTTACAAAATTCACACAAGTGATAACTGTAAGGACGAGAATGCTATTTCAAAGTTGAGAAAAACAAAAAATTCACTCAAAGCATGTATTAAATGACACTGAAAACTACCAATCAATATATCATATTATATGACATTCGAATTTTGGTATAATCGGTCTTTAGAATTTAAGTCCATGAATTTACAAAAAATACGCTCTTAATTGTTTTACAAAATTCACAAGTTCATCACTACTCATAAGTTTTGCAACCGAATGACCTTGACTTAGTAACGAGAACGTTCAAGAACATTATTTAGCACAGTAAAGTGTCTCAGCCACGAGGAAAGAGAGTTTTAATGATTCAGGAGCTGGAGCTGAGCAAGCTGTCGTGTCTACACAACACGTAGTTGCTAATAATTCATTCATAGCCTGGTGCCTGACAACTGTGAAGTAGGAACTTGCATTGTCTTTTGTTGTTATTTTTAATTAAGGTACATAAACAATGTATCGTGGATCGTTGAACGAGATCGTGAACAGCAAAACCAGTAATTTTAGGACATTTTCTCTCTCTCTCTCTCTCTCTCTCTCTCTCTCTCTCTCTCTCTCTCTCTCTCTTTTTTATTAATTCTTGACCGATTTTGCCACAAAACTATTGGCATATGCAATCCAGATCGCAGTTTGTGGATATTTTAACAGACTTCAAACTTGATCGGACTCTCCGGTCGCCCTTTATCGCAAGATTGTAACAAACAAACAAAAAAACATAAGACGAAAGAAAACGAGTGTCATAAGGTAAAACGAAAATTTTCAACATTAATATTATTGCCACTTGACCAAAAAAAGGCGTCTGCTTCCTTCACTAATATTTTCTAAACAACTAGGTATCAAAAATGTGTTTTTTTTTTATCACGTGAGGTTAATTTATCTTTTTAAAAATAAATGTTCATTTTCATTAACAAAGTAATTTACTACTTGCGATGACAATGCAAATATTATATTTATTTGTGCTAATATTTTAAACAGTTGTGTGAACTGTGATTACATATTTGTTGGAAGCAAAATGAACAATGCCGACGCTGCAAATACTAAAGTAATATAAATGGCAAACGCTAAAAGTTTAATTACAATTCCAGACCTCCCAACAGAACCAACCGACGTATTCATATAAATAATATTGTAAACACAACTACCACCGCAACAAACTTCATCGGCATCTTATATTGTACTCCATGGAAATTTTGATTAAGTTGGTAGTGACGACGTTTCGTTTCCTCTTAATCAGTAGCTGACTTCGCTCTGATAATATACCGATATCGTCATCTTAGATTTCTGGCTGAGTGACTTTCACGTGTTAGGTTTTAGTACAAGAACAATGGCGTCGAAGAAATTAATTGCAAAATTTCAGATTTAATTTAAACCTTAGCTGAGAATATGAACATATA
This sequence comes from Isoperla grammatica, assembly GCA_945910005.1. NCBI lineage: Eukaryota > Metazoa > Arthropoda > Insecta > Plecoptera > Perlodidae > Isoperla > Isoperla grammatica. The sequence continues at coordinate 32,801,941 of OX246747.1, forward strand.
TTAGTTTTGCGTTGGAGCACGTCTTTAATCAATTTCCTTATAATAGGTTAATAATTAATACCTGAGCAAGGAATACTGAAGGTATTGTTAAATTTAAATGACAAGCATTGTTCTTATGGTATTGTTTTAAGATTGCACAGGAAGGCTCTATCTCTATGTTCACCTATAGCCTCGAGAACTTTATTTTAGTATAATGGCGACGCCGTAAGAAGCAAGGTGTCCCCTTAAATTCTGAGAAAAGACGGTCGCTCCACACGGTCTATTTCAACGGTATTTGCCGCGAGATTGCCCGATAGCTGCATTGTTATTGTCCACTGTATTAACTGCACCAACCGTGAATGGAATGCGACCCCACCACGTCTGACAACATGCGTGCGATATTATCACTACAATACCTGTATAGGAGAACGGGATGCAACTAGATTTAGGTTGGTAGTTGTCACACGCGTCACTTCACTATAGAGAGCTTGCAATAACGTCATTTCCGGTATCGCACGGTAGCCATACTGAGGTTATCTGTTAACATTTGTTTACGTTCTTCCGACACTGCATTGTTGCAATATTGCAGATGTCCTTTGACTGACACATCAACTGTTTTCAAACAAAGGTTCCGTATTATGACTGAAAACAAAATAAGAACGCGTTACCTCTGTTTGAAGACAATCATTTGTATGTGTTATCATTTTCTTGAACTTTTACCTGCATACATCAATCTATACGGCTTGAAACTGGGATATTTCCTGGATAACCTATGTGTCTTTTATTGACAGAACAAGCAATGTGTACCTCATAATGGCCGCCACGTGACGTCTATTGAAAGCTACTGATTACATAATCCGTGACGACAACACCTTGCAAATTAACGCGACGTGCCTATATTAGAATTGCTCTAAAATGTTGGTAAATTGTCACGCTACAAAATCAAAACATGTCATGTCTGGAAAATGTACCACTCTTTCGTGTGAATGGCTTTACATATTTTAAGTTGTACATAAAACTTCGTCTCTGTAACAGGCTATGTTATGGTGACAATATCAAATATTAATAATAGGTAGAGCCCTACAGAAATGGTTTTATTTTTTCACAAAGTTATTTTTTCAAAAGGTAAATTTCGCGTTTCGACGGTGTTATTTTTATATGGCGCAAAACAAGCGAAAAAATCGTTATAAATAATATGATCAATTTAAGAATATCACTCAAACAAAGACGTGTTATTCGTGTGAATATATTCAGTACTTTCTATCTATTTTCTTTGTATTTCAAATTCTTCTGTGCATTTTTCGCACACAAAACCCTTTTTTATTTTTTGCCAATATTCAACACATTTTTGTTTATTTATCGAATATACAGATAGTTCGTTGATTTCGTGGTTAATGTTCCAAATCGCGTTATTTCGCGATTCATAATTAGCATGCTGACAAGACGCCTCGTCCACAATTATCATTTTTAGACGTATAACTACAGTTTCGTTTTTTTTTCGTAACGCGAATTTTACTTGGCTCTAATACAAGGTTGATCGGAAATTGGATGTGCATTGACGAACGACTAACAACGTATTAGAAAATACTATGAACATAATTTTTTAATCGTGACTAGTTTCCTCACACTAAAGGCATGTTAACACAAGTTTATTTTCACTTCTGAAAATAGTGTGCGCCATAAATCCACCGTCTAACTGTTTCACGTTTTCCTTATGCGCTCAGCTGTACCGTCCTTAATTCCTACACGTAAATAATTTAGTTTTTGATGTTGTCGCTCCTGCAGGGCAATGTTTCTAAAACCTACAGCAAGGTTCTGAAATACGACAGTCTAAGTCCCCTGTTGAATTAATTAGCGTGGCTTAAGAGAAACACTCGCCCGACACGAAAAAGGAGTTACTGGACTGTAATATGATTAATTTTTTTATTCTTCTTTACGACGACTCATTTTACAATTTCGGTTACACATAAAAATGTTATTGTTAAAAAAAAATGTCTTTGCAGTCTGTACCCACTCAGATACAAGAACTGGTTTTCAGTTGTAGACATTTATTTAAACAATTGATTATGTGCTTCGTTGCTAATATAATACCCACATAACACGGTTCAATACTTTCGTCAAACTTATTGAATTCAAGGACAAAAAAGCATCAGACAATACATGCTACATTGTTGCAGTTTTTTAACAAACTGTTTTTGATTTGCTTTTGTTCTTGAATTCAATAAGTTTGACGCAAGTATTGAGTCGTGTAATGTCGGCATTAAACTTCCTGAATTATAAAGAGTCTGCGCTAGCAGAGCGTGATAGTTCTTATCTTTAACGCAACTTTTGAAATTAAAATTGTGTAAAGATACAACAAACAGATATTGATCAATGTCTACAGATAAAGCAACAAAATATAACATACAAAAAACCTTTACGTTTCTATAATAAAATTCCATAAAACGATATAATTGTATTAGCCTATTTAATCCAAACGTAGCTAATGAATTAAGTATATATTTGTTTTCGTTATCTCTGGACCCTGTTAATATCTGTCTTGTCTATGTATATAGCGACAATTTTGATCTTAAAAGTTCTTTTAAAGATACGGATAGAAAACCTTATAAACTCTCATGCGATCTGCTGCCTCAGACTCGTAAGGGCGCCTCTAATCTAGTTATATTATAGTTTTATTATTATGATTTGAACATGTATACAGCAATTGGATTCGTCAAACAGGTTATATACATAGTACATACATAAGTTACATACATACACATACACATACATTACGAAATATATAACAGGCGTGCAGCACAAACATGGTTTCAAACTGATCAAGCTAGATTAAAAGTTAACTAGTCAACCATACATTTTGCAATTTGCTATACTTAATTAATTCATTAATTAATTAAGGCTTGCACTACTCAAAATGCTGGAAAACACATACATCTGTAAATAATTGATTTAAAACTAATTAATAAAGAATTAAAAATGTAAAATGTGATATATCATAACTCGTTGACAGAGTTTAATAAATACCCTCTCCGTCAAGAAGTAACGAAGCTTTGCTTTAAATTTTAAACATTTAAACATCAATTTTAAACATAAGAAACATCTATGCATCCGGGCTTTAGATCGAGTTTGTTGTTTTAGAGAGACAGAACAAGAATCTGCATATTGTTCTCGTATAAACATCATCATTGTTTTCTTTCACAGTGACAGCACATTGCCGTATTTATTCCGATTTGTTGAACTTTGAAATAACCTCTCGTTATTCCTCTTATTCCATCTTAAATAGAGACATTTACATTTTACACCCCATTAAAATACACTGAAATAAGTCTTGACGATTCCATCATAACATCGTTTGCATTCGTCTTAATTTTCGAATTTCAATATATAATTATATTCGAAAGATATTTCCATGTGTTTACTCTGGAGAAACGAAACGTGGGTGTTCATTTTGAAAATTGACATAAAGAGACGAACGAAAGTATAAAGGTTCGACGACGCCATCTTCGTTTTTCGTTTTCATTAAAATGGAATTTGCCCAGTCATGTGGAGACGTTCCGTTTCTAAAATGAAAGTGCCCCCTCTCCCCTCTACGGTTCCTTCCCCCCTCTCCCTTTATCCAGAGAATCTTCGGTGGAACGAGAAACCAATATGTGAAAAGATTATCTTTTGCAAAATTCATCGCGTGGGTAGGTTTAAAAGAGATAACGTGTGTTTTTTTTTGGCATTTTTTAAATTCTTCAATTTTGTAGCGTTGTTAATTTTAAAATAGAAAGGAGCGTTTTTCGTTTACTTTGCTTGTGGGAAAAGCTGTATGCTCGCCTTTGTTAATCCGTGAGGGTGGAGGGAACACAAAAAAATAAGAATTTTTAAACGAACAGGGATGAAAGTGAGAGAACAGAGAAAGACTTTGAGAAGAGATGGAATAATTTGAAATTCAGTGTTAAATTAGATGGAATTCACACCAAAAAAAAAAACGGGGTGAATTTTATTTCAAACACGTTTTTGAAATGAGTATTTATACAGCAGATAGAACAATGGATTAAAATATCATGTTGCTTTAATTTTGGTTTTGCATTTCATTTTTAATTAAAAGCTGTTATTATTTGTACTTCAAAGGTAGTTTTTGGAATGATTATGACGATGGAAATTTTGGTATTTTAGTTCTGAGGTAATCTTCAGGATTGGTTGTGAAAGGATTTGAAATATCTTTTTATAAAAATTAAAGACTATGTAACTTGTTAAGGGGAGTTGATTCATTTAAGATGTTATATTTAAGTAATTTGTTCTCCTCCAGTCCTGAAGAGAATCCAACCAAAATATTGAACACCTGTACTTTCGACGCATGAAGCATTTCCAATACAAAAACTATGTTTCAAGTATACTTTTATATAATATACGATTACATAATAGAAATATTATACTACAACCTGCAATATACATTTAATTTGTATTCTATGTACTATCCAATTACTCAGAACAAGCTATGTGCTGAAATTTTTTTAAGTAAACCCCAATTAAGACGGTTCAAGTTTCCTTAAATTCCAGGACGAAAAAGCATCAAAAGATACGAAGATAATGAAATACCACAGTGCTCCAACTTTCTTTGATGCTTTATTGTCCTTGAATTCATGGCGAAACTTGAACGGGGACATAGAACCTTCTAAAAGCATCTTAAGAAAGGTTTTCTTCAAATTACGTTGATGTACTGTTGTCGCTTTTGATTTACCTACCTCGTTTATCGAACTGGCAAGCGTTGATACTTGCTGATAATAATGAAGTCGTTCATTACATCGTTCGAGCCTTGAAAACGTATTCCTTCGAAAGCGAGTAATGAAAAGTCACATTTCTGCGAAATGTATTAATTAATTTACGATCGCAATAATTATATCTAACAACCGAAAAACGCAACAACTTGGAAAGTTCAGCCTTCAATAAAGAGATTGCCGCATGAGATACATAATAAACAGTTGATTAATATCTTTTCGTCTCTCTCTAGGAAAAAGCCATTGAAAGATAACCGAAAAGATACACACCCACCAGATCCTCCTCGCCTACGTAGACAAAATGGAGGCGAACGAAAAAGATTTCAAAACCCCCTCGCCAAAGAAAGACCTAAACACCATGACGTCGTCTTTCCTTCAACAAAGCAGCAGCACCAGCACAAAACAGTCTTTTACATCACGCATGACGTCATCCTCATCGTCCAGTGTTAAATACATAACCACTTCCGGTGCGGCGACGAAAGTTTCCTCTTCGACCACTTCCGGTGGTCAACAGACGTTTTCGTCTCTCTCCCAACAACAACAACAACAACAGAGTAATTTACAACCGTCTCAATCGCGACGAATCATGAATCTTCAAACTATGCCGACTATCGAGCTGGAAGATTACGATTCCGACATGACGGAATGTGGCGGTGGCAACAACGAAGACTTTTCATCCGTGTTTTCCGAATCGTTACGCTCGGCACAACGAATTTCCCGCTCGACGACAATACTGCACTCTGGCGGTGATAATTCTAGTCCACAATTATTGTCTTCGAATTCTTCCTACGAAGATGATTATGCTTCGCAGGCAGTGAAATGTCGCGATGGTCTAATCAAACAGAGATCGTTTGGTGCTCAACAGTCTGTAGATACGCATTATCAAGAATCTGGTGGTGGTAAAGAGGGTAGATGGCTCACGACTACCAGCGGAGTGATGGAGTCGGCCAAGTCGATGGAGTCGCTACGGTCGAATTCGTTGACGTCGAATCAGTCGACGAATACGCCGACCCATCGACATAGTTTTCTCACCTCGTCCGAAAGGGATATGAGGAGGGTTGTACAGAGTTCTGTCGAGGCCAAGTCTTTAGGTGGGTTCATGAGTAACGTTATAAGTTTTACCAAGAAGATGGGATATATCTATGTGTATGAAAATCGCTAGAATGTTGCATGTTTTTAATTATAGCTCGAGGAGGCTACTCGAAAGCGAGAATCTGAGTTTACCGTTTACGGATTGAATGAAAAATGCATATCATATTATAATCTGTATGGTTGTTATTTGTATTGCATTTTTGTTACTATTTTGGATTTATCAGTCAAACTTACTACTCTACTAATTTTTATTTTATATTTTTGTCATTCAGTATGTAAGGTTTACCAAACCAAAGGGCGCTCTAAACTCAGATTTCGGATTTCGAGAAGCATTCTTGAGATATAATTAAATAACTATGGTCCAGTCTTACAATGTCCAAGTAACTACTTATTCGTCGAATAGCTTGTTGTCTTTATGGCGACAACCAATCAAAACCCTTGAAATCCTCCAAATAGCTTAATTGCTACAAATAACTTTTTTATTAGGAGATTGTAAGATCAGCCCTAAGACTTCTTGCGATTTCATACTTAGGTATCCCTGTTTCTTAAGAGGAAATGTTCTCTCACAGTTTTCTGTTTATCTATTGTTTCGTACAGTCAACGTTTGCTAGTCGGCTAGTAGCAGAATATGTACGCGCATGCACGGCTCACAGATCGCGCGCTGTCATCGTCCACACGCACTTGCGTTCTGCTACTAGCCGACTAGATTATGTTGAGCGGTGTACGAAGCAGTAGACAGACAATCGCAGCCCTTAGGTTCATAACCTACAATACACACACATTCACACACTCAATGATTACACTTAACCGTATCACTAACTCACTATTCTTTGTTAATAACACAATAGACGGTTTTCAGAATCGATCTAGAGGGCCGTGATTACTTCTATATATGGGTCCTTGTTTTCAAATGTGTATTTTTCACTGTTGTGCATTGTTGTCATTGAAATCTAGAGGTCCCCGATTAATTCTATCTATATAGGTCCTACATCAATTCTAAAAAATGTTTATGTAGGTTTTCTCCAGGTAGGTTTTTGTTTCAAAGATTTCAAGTTAAAGTTATTCCTTTACTTATCTATTTGTATAATTTTTATTATCTGATCTTTTCTACGAATAATTTTCTAGCTATTCCCTAGACCCGCACAAGATAGCAATGTAGATGATTTAGGAAACTCCCATGTTCTGCCATAATAAACTGTTATCATTTTGTTGCTTTCTTTTTGGCAATTTTAAATCAAATGTTAATTCACATTGCATGCAGACATTCATTCATTCATTCAGTCATTCAGACTAACTAGTTTCTATTTTTAAACTGATAATATTTCGTTTATTAATGCATGCAATGCAAACACACACACACACCGCACACGCCCCCTCAATTAGGTTGCCGCTTCCACGTCCACATGCAAATGTATAATATTGATTTGTAAAAACTAAAATTATATAGTATAACTAAATTGAATCGGGTGTTGTTGTTTTTTTTCAACGCGTACATAATTAGACACGTGTTCGATCGTATCAATAAACAATATTGCATTAATGAAAAAAGATAATTATAGCGTAAAGAGTTTTTGTTGTACAGTGTAGGAAACTTAATTGTACGCCTACCACTTATGTAATTAGTTTGAAGAGTTAATGGGATTTTTTTTTTCATTTAAAACAAAAATATTTTAAAAATGAACTAGACTATCTAGAATAATATATATATATTCTGACTTTTCGATGCTAAGTTAATAGGTTTTAATTATTTAAAACTTATTAAATTAGCATCGAAAGTGCTCACGTAGGAATTAATAAATTTCAAACGAACAAAGCTTAACACGAGCATAAATTTTGCTCTTGGTAATTTAAAAAAAAATTATTTTTTCCCTAGAAATTCAAAATGTTTAAGTTTAAGTTCAAGTAAGACAAAATAAGACATTCTACACACAAAACTACACACTTAAAAAAATCGAAATCTAGATACGTTTTATCAAATAATCCCAAGTACAAAACTCGCGGTAAGAAAAAAAAACACCACTTATCCAGTGACCTCCATTCTCCGTTTCCAATTATAGAGGTTGAGTAAATACGTGTGTGTGGGGGGGGGGAGGATCTGGAGGAGGGTGGGGGAAGGGGGGGGGGGAGGGGGAAGCGACTTTGATTCGAAGCTAAAACTAACGAGTTCGGCTGACGTTGTTAGGAAGCTCTTATGTCGAAATGAGCGAGACGCGAGTTTTGGGATAAAGTCAAAGGTCATGTTATAGGTAAGAGAAAGCAGCGGATACGTAGCTAGTTTGAAACTTAAATCTAAAGGTCGGTGCACAATTGCCCGGTAACGATAACTGTAACTATAACGATAACGAAAAACGGTAACGGGAAGGCATTCGATGCACAATTGCCCGCTAAGCAGACGCTCGGCTATTTGCTAATACTTTCAACAGGCCGTGGACGCTTGATTCTGATTGGTCCCGGTAACGTACAGACGGGAACGGTAACGTTAAGTTAAAACTTGGCGAACTTTCCGTTACCGTTACCGGGCCCGGTAACGGGAAGCTCTTATTGTGCATCGTATCGTAATTTAACATGAAATCGAACTTCTTTCCCGTTATCGTTATCGTTACAGTTATCGTTACCGGGCTATTGTGCACCGACCTTAAGGATTATGTTACGGAAGATGGGGGGAAAAAAAAGTTTTTGCTACGTAAATTCTGTGCTTTGAAACTAAACCGTTTCGTATTCGGTATGCGACACGATTTTGTAGCATTTTTTTCATGGTGGCTAAATTGTGATTTTCAAACTGTGATCCATCCAAATATTTCATTCATTAAGTCAATATATGACATTTTTAAGTAAATAAACTTGGGTTATTTTCCATTTAAAGCATTCATGTGATCAATGACAGTTCCTATTTTAATCAGTCTAAATGAATAGTTGTATTAAAAATACATGTTCGTTGCGCCAGTGGTAAATTTTCTCTTTTCCAGAGAAGCAACCGTTTGTCGAAACTTTTCAGTTCACCGCTTATATTTTCTGAATGCCTGATCATTGCGGTAACAGATATGTAAGGGATCCTACATCGAATAATATTGTTGTTTTGAAAGCGGATTAGAAACTGAAGTACAAAACTTGAAGCTTAATAAACTTTTCAATTCACCACTTATATTTTCTGAATGCCTGATCATTGCGGTAACACAGATGTAATTATTGATCGTACATCGAACAATGTTGTTTTCAAAGCGGGTTAGAATCTAAAGTCGGTACAACACTTGAATGAACGAACTCACAATTTGAAAAGTTTTTTTTTGTGTGGGACTTAATATCGATTTTATCCTGTATCATTATGGTTCTTAAACACACTCCAAACTTTACCGAACCCATAGTTGATCCATTAAAAAAAAAGGAGAGAGAAAACTCCAACCTTTTCTAGAATACGAAATATATTCTCATTTCGAATCCAAGTAGTTTGATCCCAATAGACTCTTTCATCTTCATTCTTCATTCTGCTTTCTACCGAGTTCCAGCTCAATGACAACTTATCCGACAAATATAAAATTGAAACCCCAATTCCCCGATCTATTCTTCGAATGGAAATGAATACTTTTAAATTGAGGGCAAAGAATTTGTTTGAGAGAGAATGTCATAATATACGGAATATATTATATTTTAATTCAAATTTATTACGGTTAGGAAATTTGATTCCATTCTAGTCTATTAATATCAACGTATTTAAGGAGGGAAGCCACAGCAAATCTTAACTTTTAATGTATGGGACCAATCACGCTAAAACTTGCAGACATTGTTCAGACACTTTAAAAACTAAGATAAAAAATATATATATATATATATATATATATATATATATATATATATATATATATATATATCCATTGTTATTTAAATTTTCATTGTTATTACAACAATACTCATGGGGCAAGCTGTAACAAGAGAACCAATAAAGATAAACTACTTTTTTAAATTTTATATTGAAGATGGATAGACATGCAACAAATAAGTGTATCGCCAGTTAGACATTGTTAATATTATGGAAGCTATTAGCTTTTAATTTCCATTTTTTTTATTAAGAAACAAATTCCTAAATTTATAAGTAGTGAATTATTTTTTTTCTCGAGTACTAATAATCATGCAGATTTCATGATACACTTTTTCATCTTAAATCTATTAAGGATAACACACACAAAAAATCTTTTTTGTGGGACAAGTAGTTTGCAAGATATGATTTTCTCCATACTAAATTGTGTATGAAAAAAAGATAAGCCAGAAAGAGGCTTTAAAGTTTAGAGTTTCAGCGCAAAAACGATGTACATGCATCATTCAAATGTAAAAAAAAACATATAACATTAGTTATTTTCCTTGTTTGGGTTAAAATATTTACTCATTAAGGTTCAAAGTAATCAATGTCAAATTTTGAAAAAAGTCGATTTTTTAAAATTTCAAGCAGTTATTCTGTGGCTTCCCTCCTTAAACAAAATAAATATTTGCAAATGCTGATATAAAAATATTTCTTGCTTGTCACAGTTATTTTAAAAGCTCTGATTTTAAATTTTAAGTATGAACTCTGTAAGGTAAAATATGCAGAAATATTTAAAGCTCTCTCTCTCTCTCTCTCTCTCTCTCTCTCTCTCTGTCTGTCTGTCTGTCTGTCTGTCGGTCTGTCTGTCTGTCTGTCTGTCTGTCTGTCTGTCTGTCTGTCTGTCTGTCTGTCTGTCTGTCTGTCTGTCTGTCTGTCTGTCTGTCTGTCTGTCTGTCTGTCTGTCTGTCTGTCTGTCTGTCTGTCTGTCTGTCTGTCTGTCTGTCTGTCTGTCTGTCTGTCTGTCTGTCTGTCTGTCTGTCTGTCTGTCTGTCTGTCTGTCTGTCTGTCTGTCTGTCTGTCTGTCTGTCTGTCTGTCTGTCTGTCTGTCTGTCTGTCTGTCTGTCTGTCTGTCTGTCTGTCTGTCTGTCTGTCTGTCTGTCTGTCTGTCTGTCTGTCTGTCTGTCTGTCTGTATGTCTGTCTCTCTCTCCTTCTCTCTCTCAAATCATGCGTATCATCAAGTCAAACGAAAATTATTAATTAGTATAATGTGAAATTTTCCCGACACACAATAGTACAAAAAAAGAATCAAACACCGCCGCCCTTATTTTCATATACAGCTTTCATTTACTTTGTTCAGTAGACATCAATGTTTGATGTTGTTGGTGATGAACAAGTAATGAAAAACGTACTTTGTATCAAATAACATAGTATACTACTGTAATAATATCAAAGACATTTTTAATATACTTCTCAAAATTCCCACAAAAGGAGGCGAGGCTTTGCTATGGTACTAAAGATATGACGTAATATTATACGGCACAATATATAGAAGAGAACAAAACACAATACATTAACAAAATTAAGAATGTAAGAACTGCAACAGTGGCGCAATATTAAGATACTTTATACAAAGAATAAATTTTATAAAAATAACGGTTATTATTAATATATAATTTGTATGATTTCATATTTAATAAGTTAGTGTTTTAAAACATTCCTTTGTTTTATGAGGAGAGTAAATTAGAAATTGATTTTGAACAGTTTATTTTTATTTTGAAACACGATTTTGAATAATATACATTTCCACGTTTTTAAAATACTGTATCTGACTTCCATGAATACACGTTGAACTTGAAAAAATATTGAACTAGGGAAATAAAGTAGTAAATTACCTGGTGAAAGAAATCGATTTCGGCTTTGTTTATTTTTATTTTCGAAAACATTTTTGTTGGACACTATTATACATTTCAATTGGATCACAATACTTGAAACACTATTAATGAAGAAACAGTTATTTATTTGTTTATTTGTCAAATATATCATTAACAGTGCAAAGCCCCACCATCCATAAACGTGTAATCAAAACTAAGTACATGCACAAAACAATATTTAATTATCACACAAACATAGGAAAAACTATACAGCATACATCTAAAAAAAAAAAAAAGATACGTGACGGAGAAACCGTCATCATAGTCCCCCCCCCCCCCCCTAAAAAAAAAAAAAAAACACACTGTATAGTTACGACGGTGAACCCACCTACAGAATCGCCCTAATCTCGCATCCACCACTTCTAGAATCTCTCGAGCGTGAGATACGCACGCGACGTTCAATGTCGCGCGAGGAAACGTCGGACGAAACGTCGATCTCGGCGGAGAAACGTCGCGGCCTGTTCGCCGGTCTGAGCGCTAGCGGCGAGCGGCGGTTGACGGTACCACAGCACCTGAGTTTGCCGCCCTCTGCGGGCGGGTTCCTCAATGTCGGCGACAGAAGGTTGACGATCCTCTCGCCCCACAGCCCTCACAACGCCGACCTCCACTTCGGCATGAAGAACAGGAGGAAGAAGGCCATCGTGTTGCCGAGGCTCGTGTTCCCGCGGTCCGACAGCGAGGTCTTCTATGAGTGAGTAGCGAGAGTACCTAAAATTTAAAAAAAGTAGGAAAATCGGTTTTTATAAGCCACTTGTTAAAAAAATAGGAAAACCGGTTTTGATGAACTACTTGTCAATCCAAAGTTTAGATACGTTGGGTTGTTGATACAGCGAGGTCTTCTATGAGTGAGTAGCGAGGGTATTAAAATTTCGATCAGTAAAATCGGTTTTATCAGCTATATTTTGTCTACTTAAAGTTTAGAGACTTGGGATTGTGATTAATCTAGACTCTATAGAGAGTTCTTACATATACACACAGTTCTTCTATCAATAGTAGTGACTGTACCTACTCTTCTTATGAGAAAACCCGATTTTTATTATCTGCATATCAATTCAAGTTGTATCTAACTGTATCTACCAAGTGTTTACGTACCAGGGCCTGGATTCACAAGAGGTCCTAAGTCTTTGTTTGGTCTTATCTCTAACACCGGCTTAACTTGGAACCTCTCATAAAACCAGGAAAATATCTTAAAACTGATTTCAAAACATATTATTGGAATGCTCATTATGTCCTTGTTCTCACCAGGAATTAGTAACTTTTCAAGTGACCTAGGTCTGGTTTTACAAGATGTTCAAAGTAAGGCCGGTCTTAGAGATAAGTCCTAAAATATACTTTTTGGAATCCGAGTCCAGAGTTCCAAATGTCTCTTATGACTTCGAGTTGGCGAGCATAAAACACTTAAGGTGAATTTCTTCACGAATATTAATCGACGGAGGAAATGAAACGATTTCAGTTAAGAGAGGGGAGCAGTTTCGTACTCTGTGCTTCGCGCAATCCTTGAGTTAGCTCTGAAGATGAGAACTATATTATTTACTACAAAAAACGTCAGGTTTTCATAATAGTAATCGGACGAGGTGTAAATTTTACCCGAAAGCCAAGGAGTATACACGAGTCTGCTTGCGAAAACCTGTACTAGAACTAATTGCCTATTCACAATTGAAAACTTTAGGATTGTTTACCAAACTAGTATTTTCTAGAACGTACCGTATACCTTACTAAGAGGTTTTCTATAAATGAGTAGTGAGCATAGTTTTTCTGAATGATTGGAAAACTAGTTTGTACTAGTAAGACTTGTCAAAAGTATTGATTATCAATAATCTAGTATTTCCCAGATCAAACATCGACATAAAATATAGGTAGGCAGTAGGCTTACTCTACGTCCTTGACAAGCACACAACTGAACGTACCCTTCACTTCAGATATTATACAATAAAGTCAATGCCATAAATTGCTATTCAGTAAAATTCTTTATTGTTTGTAGCCCTAATTAAAATCGGGGATTGAATAAATTTAAGTAACTATAATAATAGATGATGAAACTAAAAATATCAGTCCGTGAGATTTTTAGTAATTTTTAAATTAAATACGAAATCGTCACTTCATACAATTTTATATTATAATATGTTCTTGTTTAGGTTATGACTTTGCGCCGTTCATAAATACATGCGTTTTGGTTTGCCAATGCGTTCTTTCTTACCTCTAGGACTAGGCTAATAAGTATTTCAACCACACATTTTACCATAAGGAAAGCCAATAGATCTTTGAATTACCACTAAAACTGAACAATTACAATTCTTAATTAAAGAAATCCCTTCTTTATTTATTGCTTCATAAAGAACGATAACGTATTTTCGATTACAACTCAGTGAAATGAATTGGCTTTAAATTTAGATTCTCTTAATTTGCCCATTCGTTACAAGGTTTCTTGCTATCGATGGTTTGAAATCTAATTCAACAGTATTTTAGTTACTCAAAGAATTGTCCGATTTCAAATACCATATCAGTTACGCGGTTGAATTAATCTATTGGACCTGTTGATAGTGATTAGAAATCCTAAAAAAATAACCATGTGCAAAACGTGCAAATCTTTGTTCTAGGATTTGTTCCAACTCATTACCTTTTGATTCGATTATTTGGTGTTGAAGGTCGTAGGTACTCTAGAAGCAAGTCTTATGGTGTCATGGCCGATTGGAGTATAAGGGCAACTTAGAGGACTAATATTTAAAGAGTTACAGGAAGGATAGGGCAAGTTGTTGGTAGGGGGGGGGGGGGGGGGGGGTTGAATCTAATTTTCTTACCCCTTACAATCGGCATGGAGGTATAAATTCTACTTCTGGCCCAGACGGGGATTGCTAATTACATTCGATTTCCTTTTCGGATTAAATTGTAATCCTGGACACATTATTCAATAGAAATTCTATTGACTGTCTACTGTCTAAATTCAACACGAAGCTATTGGCAGACCACTCAAGGCCATAAATTTGCTCAGCCCCGTTTAATTAAGTACTTCTTAAGTGCTCCGTCCATTTAGGAAATTGCCAAAATGAAAGTTAGACAATCATTACATATTCTATAAATGTTATATATTGTAAAGCTCTCTTATCTCGACTACCAAAAGAGTTGCCGAGACAAAAGAGTTCGTTGACTTGATTTTGGATAACGTAGTTCCCACGTGACGTCACAGCGGCCATGATTGCGACACAATTGATTTATAGACCTATCCTAGGTAATTGGCGAATATTATTGAAATTTACTAAAAAGCATAATTTATCATTTACAAAGTAAACATAAGTAATGAAAAAATAACAAATTATCACATATAGAAATATTATTTCAAAAACAGTCACGTTTTGAAAGGACCAAAGATTTATGTGTTCTACCACAACAGTCTTCAATTGTTTCTCCATGGCAACGTCAAAGTTTGATCACAAATGTGGCCGCCACGCGCAAAGATGTAACGTACGTGAAACCTATAACCAACTCTACCTGTATAGAATTTCAACCAAACATCATCCAAAACATTTCAACGACATTGAATTACTATTCGAAAATAAGAGCAAAAATTGTTTTTTTTTTTTGCAAAAAATATGCCCGCCAAGCGCATTATAAATATTCAATCGTTATTTCACCACCGTCATCAAACTTCAAAATCAGCTCCGCTAGCAATCAATATATTCTTCCGAGCCCAATTAGGGGGGATGCAGGAGAAAAGAAACGAAAATAACTTCTTTGGAAATCGTTCGAATCTTCTGCTTCGTTAGTTTATGGTTGGTTACTGCCGCGTGCAGTGGGAAGAAAGTAATGAGGGATAAATTGGGTATAGAGTGTTTTGGTCACGTGGTTTGTTGCTCGAGACTCGAGGTAAAGGTTGGAATTTTTTTTGTGGGGAGGGGGGGGGGGGGGGGTAGGGGGGTAATGACGTCATAACGAAGGGTTGTGTTCGTGCATGAATCTAGTTTGAGATGAGTCACCCCTTAGCATAAGTAAATGTGTATGAGCGTTGGAAATACGGGACACGAGGAGACGACAAAACGCATAATCAGGTACGTTTTAAATTTTAAATTTATTCCTTGGCATGTCATTTAGATTCTAGATCATCATTTGACCTTTACTAACGATTTACACGATGCCAGGGTCACCTTTTCTCTATTCATTCGGTAACTGAAGAGTCTGCGATAGCAGAGAGTGATCAATTTAAGATTTTGTGTTCCTATAGGAGACTCAAAAAACTAACAATAGATAGCGCTGCTAAGCTACCTCATTATCTGCGCCATTGATGGTTTCAACAAACCAACGATGAGTAATCTCCTCCTCATAGAAGTTAATTTGCTTGCCACTAGATTGCATTTAGTCCATTTTGAGTGGCCTATATCTTTAAAACAATTTTTTAAATCTAAATTTTGGGAAAATACACAATCAGGGTCTACAGAAATAACGATTACGTTTTATTCAAACGTATAATACATTTTGGATATATCTGTATAGCTTTTTACAGTTCTACAATTATTAGTTTGAACTTGAGTATAAATAATGTTGACAAGAATAACAAAGTGTAGGAAACGAACAAAGTGTGTATTTACGGGCAACGATAAAGAACACTTTAAAGTGTAGTTACAGAGAACGGTGCAGAATTGGTCACAGATATTTTGGAGGCTTATATCGATGTCAGCTTTTATACCGTCACAACATATCCGGTAGGGTATTTTTTTTTCTATCTCAAAGATAGATTAGCCTGTCGTATTTATTCAACGGACATCTATAGAGATAACGGATATCCGATTAATGTATCAAGGTGAGCGGCAAAATGGGACTATGACGTCACATTTGCTAATACTATCTAGAAGGCTGTGGAGTGTGGATATTCATCTACAACCGAAACAACGCGCGAAATAGAGTATATTAGTGTGACGTCACGATTCCCGTGTCAACCAATGACGAACCGTATTTGTGACTCCAAACAATCACGACAGTTGACAGTTGACAGATAGTTTTGTTTTTGCAAACATTGTAGCGAGGGTTATCCGTTAAGATATTTCGTTTTTCTTAAGACGAAACGGTGAAAACGAAGTTGATTTAATTAATAAGTCAAATATTGTAATGATACAATTACTACTTTAAATAACAACTACGTTTCAGAAAGTTGTTTGGAGTCAGATAGCTCGTCCGCCATTTAATCTGACGTCATCACTTATATAATCCGTGTGTCTTTTAAAGCTTGTCCGCTCATAGCACAAACGGAACGTTTAGAGCTAACGACCATTGTTTGTCTAATAGACCGTGAAATATAAGGTTTAGGTAGCGCGCTGTTGTCATTTCCTTTCAATACCTTTTCTTTCAATTACGTGTGCTTATAGTTCATGTAGTTGAGCTTAATTAAAAGGTATCAAGTCAAGTAAACATACTCAGGTTGTCTTACAAATCGATATTTTGTGTGAGAAACGAAATTTTCGAATGACACACAGGCAGCCCCTGAAACTTACGTGGTTATCTCAAAATCGGTGGTATGTCACACAGGTTCGCTAACATGTGCTCATAGTTCGTGTAGTTGAGTTTAATTTGAAGGTATCAAGTGAAGTAAATATACTCGGGTTATCTTACAAATCGATACTTTGTGTGACATTACGTAATTTTCGAAAGACACACAGACAGCTCCTGAAACAAACGTGACATTCTTTCTACTTCCGTTTTTATAAAATTGGCCACCGTGTTTTTCTAATAAATCTTCGCTTACAGGCCGATTATAATGGTTCAATACACAAACGTGGGCATCAGTTCTAAACGTTTCGTTTCTACTATGAGCGGACAGATTTAACGTTTAAAATTTCCGTTTGGTTTAGAGAGACGGTATGTACGTGTCACTTTTAAACCAGACTCTTGGTTTTGGTGTACGTGTTACTTTATTCAAAAGCTGTTCTATCTACATTCGTTTCTGTCAAAATCCTACACTTCCATGTAGTCGTTCTACGCAAATCTCTCCGCCCCCTCACCCCCCCCCCCCCCCCCTACGGCCCACGCGAACCAACCCACAAAAACACCCGTGCATAAAACAGCGTTTAAAGTTCCCACATGACGTCATAGCGTCGGCCATGTTTGAGACACAATTTATGTATATAGTTCATTGGCGGACATTATTTAAATTTACTAGAAGCAAACATTTTAAATTTTAAAAGGTTAAAACGAAAATCACAAATTATTGCACATTACCGATTTTGTAAAAAAAAAAAAAAAAAAAAAAAAAAATACAGGGTGAATTTTTAAGATTTAATGATTTCTGTGTTCTATGCCCTCCCTAACAGGTTTAAATTGTTCCTCCATGCCAAAGTCAAAGTGTATTAATTATGCTATAAGTTTCTATTTTATTATAATAATAATAATAATAATAATAATAATAATAATAATTTTTTTTTTTTTTTTTTTTATTGAGAGTTATATTGACACAAAAGTATACATAGGACATGTAATGTTATCCCACTAAGCCCTTAGGCTTGACTGTGGGGTTCTCCCCAAAAGAAACAAAATACACAAAAACCACAAATAATTCCATATTAACATAATTAATTTAAAAATGAAAATAAAAAAAATTATTAAAATAATTGTGAAGAAAATGAAGATTTACAAACATTTACATACACATTATAAGCTACCAAAGCAAAGAGAACACAACCGAGACTAAACTTAACTGTGTCAATAATTATTTTTATTTATATAGAAATCTTTAACTTCTCTTTTAAGTTGACTAAGTGAGGGAAGCGCAGTTATATACAGAGGCAAATCATTAAAAATACTAGGAATTATTACTTTGAGAGTCCTGGCGCCATGCTTATTGTTATAAGTCGGCACATAATAAAAAGCTGTATTTTGAGAACGCGTTGCGATGGAACGATGGATGGGTGTTTTAAAGTTAGATTTAAAATTGAATTGTATTGCAATCCTGTACATGTATAATTGATTAACCGGTAACACATCTCCTTTTAAATAAATATTATCTCCGGTCTCATTTTCAACTGAGTTAGTGAACAAACGAATCAGTCGATTCTGTAAGCTTATTAATTTATTCAAATGAGATTGCGACGCGTTACCCCATGCTAAAATACCATACATTAATACGGATTCTGCCAGAGATTGATAAATTGTTTTAAGAACGTTAGCCGGAAACATGCTTTTGATCGAATACATTTGGCTAAGGCATGACCGTAATTTACTGCACATTTTGGCTATATGTGGTGACCAACTAAGTCGGTTGTCAATTATTATTCCTAGGTACATATGGCTATCCACACATTGAACGACCGATTTACAACTACATGCTTCACCATGCAAACAATCATAAGAGTGAGAGATGACCTTAACAATAGAGTGACGATCTTGGTTTAAGGGGTTACATATATGAACAATTTTTGTTTTATCTACGTTAATAACCAGCTTATTATCGTGAGCCCACAATAATAATCTATTGAAGTCTATTTGTAAATATTGTATGGCAATTGATAAGTTTTTGTGTACAGCTATTATTGCTGTGTCATCTGCATATAAATAGATATTGCATTTACGCATGTAATTGATAATATTGTTCACATAAATCAGGTAGAGAATTGGTCCTAAAATTGAACCCTGAGGTACCCCGGTATTGACAGGTAATTTTTTACTGGTTGTTTTACGAACTTTGACCGATACTTCTCTATCACTTAAATAGCTCTTAAACCATTTAAGCATATTGCCTCTTATTCCTATTTGTTCCAGATTATCTAATAGTATGTTATGGTTGAGAGTATCGAAAGCTTTGCTAAAATCAATAAACATAGCTACAATATGCATATTATCGTCTAGTTTTGAATTAACGAAATCCGTAAATTGTAACAATAAATCTGACGTGCTTCTCCCTTTCTGGAAGCCATATTGTTGATTAGTTATAATGTTGAAATTAGCCAAATATTTTGATAGCGCATTTTCCACACAACGTTCTAATATTTTTTTCAATTACTGGCAGTAACGCGATAGGTCTGTAGTTACTATAATCAAGATGAT
>OX246747.1:32821724-32873462 GCA_945910005.1 Isoperla grammatica
GAGAGAGAGAGAGAGAGAGAGAGAGAGAGAGAGAGAGAGATGTACAAGGAAACAATATCATCTCTTTTTATGTTTTTATATTAAACATGATGTTACCGCTTGGCTTGCTTCAATGTAAACAAAACTAGATTCACGCTAGGTTAAATACACGTAGTAATGGATATATATATATTTGTTGTTTTGTACGTTTTCGCGAACTGAAATTGATGTAGTATACTTGATTTTAGAGTTTTTGTCCGCGTAACGTGCTCCCTAGAGACTGGTTGCTGGCCCAGGGATGGGCTATTATCGTAGTTTCGACGTTTCGGCACAATTACATTCGCCATCTTCAGGATGATTCGTGTGGTCTTCTCTGTTCAGAGAACGGGTTGGGGGGGGAGGGTAAGAAACGTCAAATTACAGTCAGAATTATTGCTACCTACTATAAAGCTGTACAAATTTGGTCTGGAATACTAAACTACTTCCAGCGTTCGAGGTCTACACTCTGAGACAAATATAAATCAGCTAAGTTCTCACGCCTTCGTATGATCCGCGTACTGTGCGTTGATAACTTGATGCGTTGAAACTTGAAACCAAATGTATCAAACAAAAGTTATCTGCTTCAACTCAGTGGCTCTTTAAAAAACACAAGCATGCGAACTAGTAGTAATATGTTGATATTTATTATTTATGTTACTATTCACTGTTCTTTAAGAAAAAATTAAAAATTAGAATGCAATATTTCGAAAATATTTTTTTTAAATATAACATTTAAGTTTATTATTAAAAACAAGTGACTAGTCCTTTAATTAAAAATATCATATTTTATCGTACAACTGTTCTACTTGTATCGTTTTAATAAAACAACATTGCTATTGCTGTGAATAAAGATTGCTGGTGTACTAACTCCTTTTTTGTCACCCTGTAGTTGTGTACCTAGTTAAAATGTAGGTCTAGGGGTGACCTTAACCTTAGTTCCCTAGTTAATAGTATCGAGCTGCCGTCAGTTTTAAATTACATTATCGGCGTCCGGGTAAACTTCATTACCACGGCTTCCATCAACGATAGTCTATTACTGGCTGGATATTAAGTATACGATATAGAGGCAGCAAGAAATATTTATATCAAGTTGCTCCAAGTCTTGTGCTTTTATGAAAGTGAGTCGCATATAGTACAACTCCTATAGGGAGGCGTACAACAAACGATTACACTGCAGCACTGCGAGCGTTCCGGCCCCTGAGCACTGCCTGCTAGAAGTCACCGAAAACCTCTCTAGAAGCCAGTGCACTAGTTATTATTGGAAAAAGATACATAGATTCCAAAGAAGTAAAATAATTGTTCAATGACTTTGAAATTCTTATAACTTTAGTGTATCCAATATTCAGTGACTTGTTGGCCGGATCGTTCGCAACGCTCTGTGATGCACTTGCTACGCCTCCCCATAGTTCCTACCATCTATTTGAAGCAAATGTATTAGAAATCATTTACCTAGCTAAATTATTACCTAGCTGTTGAGTGCGTAAAAATCGCGTCGTAAAAATTAGGTTATTTGTTATATTTCTTTTATTATAATTTAGCTAAAGGATAGCCATATAAGTTTTTCTTTTTTAGTGTAGTTTATATTTTGTAATTGTAGTCAAGCTTATATTTCGTTCTCCGTAAGAGTAAAGACGACCCAGCTCGCTAGATAACGGTTTTTGTTAATATCTTGCGAACGCTCAAATATATTAACTATTTTAAAACTAATACGTTGGTAGGTCCTCTCACTGAGCTGTGACGTCATAATGGACAAGTTAGAGTGGATCCCCTATAGATCTATGCTAATACTACCGGGGATCAATTGCCTTCACTATTGATTAGCTCATGACTGCAGTTATTCATGTCTCGCATAATCCCCACTTCGCAAACAGATCAGATCAGATAAACTTAGAGACTGACAAGATAATGTAATTGTATATCTTGTACTTGCACTTGTATGATGCACTTTTGATAGATAAGAGTTATCAAATGACAATTTTAAAATGCTAAGCTTCAGAATAAACGAAGATATATTACATATTAAGAAGTGTAATTGATGATTTCCAGCATTAATCTAGAAAGCAGTGATCAGCTCTATCACTTGATAGTTTTGGTTAAAGTTAAGATGCATTTTTCACTGTTGTGCGTGCATTGTTGTCATTGAAGATCTAGAGGGCCGTGATTATCTCTACATAAGGGTCTTTAATAGGGCACCAGCAACACCAAAACACAACAATGAAACAAATTAATTGAATAGATGGACAAACAACAAGCTGTCAAAAACTAATTATGTCTGATTTTGAAAAACAAAACAAAAAACAAACAAATACACATACAAATTTTCACTTAGTCGTTGTCTATCATTAAAAGTTGTAAATGGCGAGCAGTTACTATTGCTACACTTGTTTTTGTTTCTATGGTTGCAATTTTATTATTTTGACAGCTGATGGTTTGTCCATCAGTTCAATTCATTTGTTCCATTGTTGTCTTTTGGTGTTGCTAGTGCCCTATTGTTATGTTAAGGTGGATTTTTCACTGTTGTACATTGTTGTAATTGAAAATTTAGAGGAAAGTGATTAGTTATGTCTAAGGGTCCTAGATCAATTCTGAAATAGGTCTATTGCACACAACATTATTTCAAAGAAAATAAATCTATGGCTTGGCTCAATACTTCATCATGGTGAAAAAATTAAATAGTTAACATTTCGTTTCGTTTATAATTAACCTAATAAATTAATTATGAAACAAAACATGAACATTCTCTTCTATATAATATGCTATAAAGTCGGATACATTTATTTCCATTTATTCTTTGCTCTCACACATGAGTAACTATAAACCATTTATTGTAGTTCTTCGTTGCTATTTCGACTCGAAAGTCACCGCATTTTCAACTCGGGCATGACATAAAAGCGTTTAATAAGTGATTCCCTGTCGGCATATCGTGTTTTTGTCTGCCTAGGGCTGGTCCACACAGATTTTTAAGACATACGATTTAAGGTTTAACGCGTAGTCGTAAAGTTGGATCATAGGAAACACGTACTGGCGTTCACACAAAGTTTTAGTTTTAAGACGTTGTTTTCATTGTTGTTTTTAAAACAACGTCTTAAAACCTTATGCATTATGTCTTAAAAATCTATGTGGACCAGCCTTTACAATTCGTGGAAATTCTACCGTACCCCTTAACTGAATTTTTTTAGAAAAAAAAGTATCTTTCATATGAATGCCCTTTGGCAATAGCTATCTCGATTTCAGATAGGTACTCTCCCATGAGTTTTTTTTCTTTATTGAATTTTTTTATTGAATTTTTTTTCTTTTTTGAATTTTTTCTTTATTGAACTTTATTGAATATAAATCGAATGTATAATTTAATATATTTCCTAGACATATGATTATAAATCAGTATGCACTTTTATGATGCGCGTTCGTACTGTCAAACCAGATTCCATCAGTTTCTGCGCCACTGGCTCTGGTAAATATATTACCCGTCTTTTTCGCTGCTTCGCTTCCAAAATATATATTGTCAACTTTTTATCAATTTTTTACATCGCATGTCTTAACTACGTCACAAATAACTGTCATAATGTTGGATTTCATTAATTTTTTGTCCGTATCTCCATTATATCTATAATTGTGCTTGTCCTGATAATAAATGTCTAACTGTTTCTTTGTACTAATTTTCGTATCCAATATAATTCTTTGTAATTTATTACATCCGTTATTTAAGAATAAAGTTAGTTCTATATTTTGTTTGGCGTGGGTTTTCAGTAATTATAGCGTACCTTCTCCCGGCACACACGCTATCTCCCTGTCTGTCTGTCTGTCTGTCTGTCTGTCTGTCTGTCTGTCTGTCTGTCTGTCTGTCTGTCTGTCTGTCTGTCTGTCTGTCTGTCTGTCTGTCTGTCTGTCTGTCTGTCTGTCTGTCTGCCGTTCTTTCTCTCTCTCTCTGACTCTCTGTCGCCAAATGTTCATGATAATAATTGTTGTCTCAGAAATATCGTTGTTACTATATAATATGTCATATTTTTCTTTGCTCAGTTTTTGTTTTCAAACAATTGCCTTTTCTTGTGTTGTTCTTGTTTTATTCATTATCACATTGAAATAATGTTTGAAAAGTTTTCAAGGTTGGCAACTGTTTGAAATTAATCTAAGCCAAGTCAAGTCAAGTCAAGTCAAGTCAAGTCAAGTCAAGTCAAGTCAAGTCAAGTCAAGTCAAGTCAAGTCAAGTCAAGTCAAGTCAAGTCAAGTCAAGTCAAGTCAAGTCAAGTCAAGTCGTCTCTCTCTCTCTCTCTCTCTCTCTCTCTCTCTCTCCCCACCCCCCCCCCCCCCCGCGAGCCAGCTGACTGACCCACCGGCCGCTACTTCGCCTGCCGGCCGCTAGAGCGCCACACAGCGCTAGTCTCGCTGTCACGCCGGGCGGGAGTCTAGTTTGAACGTGACCGCCAACGAAGGTGGAGTCACTTACTCGGACCGCGACCGAATTCCGAGGACGACATTCGGCAGAATCGAAACGTCAATATTTGTGAAAAATTAGAAAATTTTATTTTTCATCGTCCGTGCACCATGGAATTAGAAGTGAATAAACAGAAAAGTGATAAATAAAACAAAAAAATGGCTTATTAAATCGTGTGATTTGTTCGTGTTTTTTTTTTTAATTACTGATGTATTTATATTATTTAAAACAATGAACATTGTAAAGTGGAAGTGTATTATTTAAAGTGCAATATAATAAAAATAGCGTCAGTTCTTTTAATAATTAAAAATAAAAAAATTAGTTAATGTAAATATACCCGTAGAATACTCGTAAAATTTAGACATATTTAAAATATCACAATATTAGCAATACACAATAATTAAAACTACTAAGCTTGCTTAAAAAATGACAGTTTCCACATTGGAATCATCCGCTAAAAGAGACAAATTCAGTCATCATCACTATTTTGCCACCAATGTACGAGTAATTACGAAAAATTATTCTTTCAAGAGAGTAGGGAAATTTTTCTTTGACGAAGATATGGATTGGCAGAAGTTGTGCGCATAATTGTGTGATGGTGTGGTGTTGTGGTACGTATGTCTATATTGAACTACAATTATTACTGTTAATTGAACAATACCTTGGATGGATTTACACACGAATATAAGATGAGGTTTAATCTTGAAAGGTGACGAAGGGTTCCAATTATTAAATTGTTTAAGTGTTAATTTGCAACAAGTTTTGTATTCACAAAGATGTCTCACTTAAAAATAGGCGAATTTTTCCTTTAAATCATGCTTATGTTTTTCCGAAAACTTATGAAAAACAGTAAAATAGCAACAATGAAACTTGTAATATTTGATTTGTGAAATAAAGTAAGATCCAGTGATTATTTATTTCACAAAGATCTTTGTGAATTCAAGCCCCGAAGAAGAATTCTGCGATGTACTATAATAAAGTCTATATGCGACATAAATAATTAAAAAGTAAATCAACACTGACAGAATATTTTTGACAGAGTGTAATTTTTGTATCTAGAAAACAAAAAAGGGACAATTCATACCCAATAATTTTTATTTATTTATTAAAGGGTTTCTATAAAGCTTTACAATTTGTATGATATTATTTTTACTTATAATTTAATAATTTTGTTATGTAGGAATCTTGCCAAAACACAATTATTCACACACTTTTTCAGGTGATAAACTGAGTATTGTGTGGTATTGGGAATAGTTTAGGAAGGAATGTCCGAAAGAATGTCCGAATTAAAAATAGTTTAGGAAGGAATGTCCGAAGGCTATTCGTATATGTACGACTCAGTCATTCGTCTTGTAATCGATTTAGAAAATTCTCGCAAGAAACCTTCAGTAGGGCTGGTATCGAACCGGCGACCTCCCGAATTAGTCTCTTGTGCTACCACTGAGCCCCACTTTATCGGTAATTTCCCATCAACATATGTTGCCTATTTATTTGTAAATAATATTGAGCTAAATAACAATAAGAAGGTTGCAGTTCAGTGGGATTATAAATACATGTCCGATTATTGGTTTACTTATGTCGGCGACTGTATCTGTAGTTCGTAGTCTTATTGATAAGAGATAGTGGTTAGAACATAGATAACAAATTCTCAGTAAAAATGTGCGTAGTTTTTTTCTTACGGTTTATCAAGGATTTGCGCTCTAACGCTACCTCAGAAGGTGTTGTAAATCAAAATAGATTTGAAAGGATTGATAAAATGGGAGCTTGAGAAGAAAATTATTGTGGATAGTAATCTTTTATATAAATATCGATTAATATTAATAGTTTTTTTGCGAGAAATAGCTCTAGGATAACAAGTTGTCCTCTTTTAGGTGACAAACTAGGGTGTTTAGATAGTAGGAAGTAAATTTAAATAAATACAATAAATAAATAAATTCACATTTAGAGTCTACCCACTCAGTAACTAAACTGATTTGCAGTGGGGGACTTTAATTTAAAGTGACAAAACCTACCCTTTAGGCTTCAAACACCATCTACAAGTGAGCGATAACCTATCAAAGATCGATATTTCAATGACAAAACATGAATCAGTGATTGGACAGTGCGAACACCCGCGGACAAATGCCAAAATAAACAAAGCCGATTCAGAACAACTTTGAATTTATTGAGTGCTTCGTTGCTAGGACGGCTCCAAAGTCACCGTTTACTTATTCCTAAGCCAAGAAGTAATGGAATTGAATCCATATTAGAAGTTAAAGACAAGAGTTATTATATGATAATAGGAATCAATCACAGAATCCAACGTTTGACTCTGAGAAAACCCTCATTGACGGAGGCCGGTATCGAACCGGCGACTCCCGAATTATTCCGCAGTCTCTGGCGTAAGCGCTGAGCCTCATCTATTAATTACGGCCGTTACTAAATTATGTATTAACAATTCTTAATTTACACTTTTTTTTTTAAATAATAGTAAATTTTAAGTGTTATCAATGTGAGTTGCTGGAATGCGTCTAGTTGAAATTAAATGACTTATTTGGAATGTAGGTGCGTTTACATCAAATCTTTTTCAAAATGTACAATTTCTTGAATTAAAATATGATTTAGAAGAAAATTTGTAAATGATAGTAATAGCAATATTGTATGTCAATCTGGGGATGAAGATTGAGAGGGAAAGAGGAAAGGTGTCAAAGAGATATAGTTTACAATGTGCAATGTCTGGCTTATAGGACTCAATCCTAGTATACGTTTTATGACTGAGTGTAAACCTATTTAAAAACATGTTAAATCAGTATTTTCGGCTAGTGGAATCGAACTGCTGACCTTCCGAAATAGGGAGTCACGCCTATCAACACTGTGCAAGTATGATAATCAGAATTCTGAGAAATAAATATGAAATAGGATGAAACGAGGAATAAATATGAGGAATAAGTATACTATCGCGAAATTCGAAAATGATGTAGGTGGACAAAATTTAGTTCAACAGCTCCAACTATGTTGAAAATTTCCTTAATTATGTAAATCGAAGAACCGTAGCGGAAAACAAATCGTTGTCGTCCACAAAACCAATTACGAAACGTAATTAAATCGCGCTATAGGGCCCTTCATTTGATCAATATTTGGCTATTTGGTATTCATTATTAGTCCAGGTATTGGCCGGGTATCCAATATAAAAGACAATTATTCCTTCAAACAACTATTTGTTTTATTAATGAAAGCTTATAATATACTTGTTATTATAGATAATTCATGATTATGATTTGAAAAATTATTTAGGCCTATACCATTTTTTCGACACTCTATTGGATTAATCCCTCTATTAGCAGACATAAACAAAACTGCAAGAAACTCCACTTTGTACAGGTCCTTGATACAACATTTCACATAGTACGTATTTACACGTATTTTATTGATTTAAAAGAAGACGTGGCTATGTTTATTTGACTTGGACACTCCTTAAAATGTATCTAGGGGGGATTTAGAAATAAAACTAACGGTTGTAAGCTACGTCAAGCAATTCTGATTGCGAAACGTGTTTACAAACGTTCAAAACGTAAAACATGAAAATCAAATAAAGCAACGTTCGTCCCCCCCCCCTCCAAATGGTTCGTTTCTGGGTACGCCACTGGACGATCATAATTATTATGGAGTTGCTCGATTAGTTTGTAAAATATTAAAAGACTGAATTGATCCTGAAAGAAATAATTAATTTCTGTAACTAACTGAAAAAAAAAACACAAAACAAGTACGATTACAATTTTAAAAACACAAAAGTGAATAAAAATAAAATAAATACCTTTTCTATATTATTGCTATGCACTCAGTTACAAGAATAATTGATTTTCAGTATGGGTCATTACAAAACATATAATGTGGCGACTCTTATGCCACAGTACATACACCCAGTATCATACAGATTTAAGTTTAAAAAAACCTTCCCGTACCAGAATTCGAATCTTGGACCGTGTAAAATGGAAGCACAAATTCACCCACAGGACAAACATCGTGATTAGCCTCGTTACGCCTCCACATTATCAGCCAGTGCAAAGCCAAGCAGACGTGTTGTGTTGTGTGAGATAAGAGGAATCTTGGTCGCAGCGCATTGTGAACGTAATTAAACATTGACGTATGATATAATAATAATTGTTGTTGATAAACTGTGAGATAGTGAAATAACATTTCCTGTTCTAACTAACTAACTAACTAAGAGTGGGAGTTCTGTCTCAAGGTCGCATTGAAAATAAATGAACGTAGAGTGAAGTGTTTTCATGGTAAACAATCATTGATAGGGGGGGTCGAATTCGCATTTGCTAATAACATCGGCCTTGGATTGATTATCTATTTATTTATTAGGTATGTATTCTTGTACATTCATAATGAATAGGGGTGGCAGAAAAAAGCACAACTCTATAAAACAAAGAGTGACTGCCAATTAGTTTTTTTTTTAATAGAAGAAAAATGTATTAAAATGAAAAGCAATACTACAAATTATACATACATTGTGTATCAAATTTGCTGAATTAAACATTTCAACATTTTAACGTAGAAATAATATTTTTAACAAACTAATTGGACAGTAAATAAAACAGATATCTATACAATGAAGAAAGGTAAATACGTTTAATGTCTCGATAGTATACAGTCTTTAGACGCCTAAATATACACACAATCTTTTCTTATCTTCATTTAAGCTGGACGGATAGTAACAATGTTAATACTGCACGATATTATACAAAGTTAAAGTGTGGTCGTGATCGCCCCACACAACATTCTTTGGCATCTGTTCTGGTCCATTCACTTGTGATTCTTCTACGGCTACACAACACAAGTCTATTTATAGTTAGACTCAAAGTTAGACACAACGAAGTTTTACTTTGTTTACTTTTTCTTCTTCTTTTATTTGGATTCTTGTTTTATCAAACAGTTCGGTGGGATTAAGAACGGACAAAAATGTCTAGTTTACGATTTTATAGACACAGAGGAGCATAGATACAACGCAAAGATCAGAAAATTGTATGTACTACTTTTAATGTCAATAAAGTCAATATACCCCAATAGGGGTATGTAGACAATATGTTGATATAATATGTAGATAAATTATGTAGATATAATATGTAGATATAATATGAAAATATAAAAGAAGTAAAGACACAGTTGTTAATTGTAAGAAATATCAATCAACAATAAATAGCACAAAATTGAGTAGTGCCCACTCACCCATATTTATAAAATGAGGGTAGCAAAAGATTAGCATAGCGTGTAGAGTAGTGAGTTAGCGGACACTTAAATATTTCGTTGGAAGTCAGAAGACCGGCCAGGCAAAACCCTTTAAAATCCACTAATATCGGTTAGGTAGTAATAATAATTTTGTGTAGGAATATCCGTTATAGGGTGCACACCAACTTTACCCGAGGTGCCCCTCTAACTATAGGTTATTAGAGTGTTTGGATAGTTGGGAAGGAATGTCCAAGGGCTATTAGTAGGATTCAATCCCAGCATTCGCCTTTACGACTGAAGAAAATCTCATCAAAAACCTTCAGTCAGGACTGCCGGTGGCCGGAATCGAACCGGCGACCTTTCGAACTGGAGTCTCGCGTTTTACCGCTGAGTACCACGTGGACATAAACACGCAAGTATCGTACGTGTATTAAACCACGTTATCTCATCGGTTAGCAGTTAACGAGGGTTTAACGAGCCGGCAGTCGATTACGGATCATAATGATATTTACCGCTGTGTTAAATAACTACGAAGTGAGAGTTAATGTTTCTGTAATCAAGATAACGTGCTGCTACTACTTCTACGCATGCGCCATCACTTCATCTGAACAAAGTTGATAAGTAATATTGCTCTCTAACGTTAGTATTTTCATACTTGGGTCCAGTCTTACAATGTCCAAATAACCGTTTATAGGGAACCCGCAACTGACGTCACATCCGGACTACAGCAATGGAACAAATGAATTGAACTGATGGACAAACAATCAGCTGTCAAAATAATGAAATTGCAATCATACAAGTAAAAACAAGTGTTGCAATAGTAACTGCTTGCCATTTAAAACTTTTAATGAAGGACAACGACTAAGTGAAAGTTTTGTATGTGTATTTGTTTGTTTTTTGTTTTGTTTTCCAAAATCAGAAGAAATTATTTTTTGACAGCTTGTTGTTTGTCCATCGATTCAATTCATTTGTTTTATTGTTGTCTTTTGGTGTTGCTAGTAGCCTATTCGTCGAATAGCGTGTTGTCTCCATGGTAACCACCAATCAAAGCCCTTGAAATTCCTACCGTTTCAAACAGGTCCAATAGAGACAAAATTTTTCACCCTACTCAATCTTACTAAACTTGTGTTTTTTAAGGAAGGATTATCGAAAATCGTGCCTATTAAACATTATAAACATCGAGATTTAGTTCAAAAAGATCTAAATAATACTTTTTTTTTTCATAATAACTTTAAAAACCTTATATTTTCATCTAATTCAGAATAATATTTAAACACTCGAAATTAACATTCACATAACGATAATTATTTCCATCTTTAGAATTAGTTCCAGATATTTTTAATACGTTTTTTATTCGTCTCGATGGTTACAATTACAATGCATTAGAGGAGGGGATGCACAATTGCCTTTCGTTGATAGTGCTATAGCTTACCTGGCCAAAATCACAACACTCTCCTCAAGTTGAGAAACTGTAAGAATGACGGCCCCCTTCTTGTCCTCTCCACAGCTACCCGACCCCACCTAACTCCGTGACAACCTGACAAAATGAAATACGTAATTGAAAATCAGTTTGTTTCAGTTGTTCAGTTTGTTGTTTCATAGAGTGGAGGGGGGTCGGGTAGCAGTGGAGGGGATAAGGAGATGGCCGTAATTCTTACAGTTTCTCAACTATACGGAATACAGTCGTACGGAAAGGGAAGGGGGAAAGGGGGGAGAGGAGGAAGAGGGGAAACAAGTCGGCAGCAGGTAAACCGTTTATATGGAAATCAAATGACCCTCAGTATGGATCCGTCCAGTATTTGCACCATTATAGTCACGTGATGCTCAATTTTGGCCGATTGGTTTCAGACAAAGAGGTTAGAGAAAGAGAGAAGTTATCTCTTTGGTTTTAGAGAACTGTTCCTTGTTTTATCTTCTCCGAAAATATTTTTTTTTGTTTCTTATGTGATAATAGAGTCAACGTCCATGGACATAATAATATTATTTTATTATTACTATACATGCACTCGAGTTGTGAAGCCTTAAGACTGTATATCCTCCTAGCCTGCAGATCTTTCGATGTCAGAATTTTAAAATTGTTGCTTTAAAATGTTTTTAAGGCCCGGTGTTATAACGCCCGGCTAAATATTCAGACCACCGCTAACTTTTTCTTTCCATGGCAACCGCCAACCAGAAGCGTGGTTTCAAAGGAGAAAACAAGTTAGCGGTGGTATAATACATTTAGCCGGGCGTTATAATACTGGGCCTTAGTTTCCAAAAGTAAATCTAAATCTATCTTCTTCTCTTCCTTATGAATGTTTATTTGTTCCAAAAAGTATTTCTGTTTTTCGATTGTTCTTAATTAATTTTTGTAATGGGACGTTGTTTTTTACATCTTTCACATCTAATTAAGAAGGTTTGTACAAAAAAAACGGAAATATTTGTATTGGATTGTAAAGAAATATTCATAAGAAAGTGCATTCAATTCTCTAGAGATTATATATCTTGTTTGTTTGTTTTGGGACATTTAAAAAAATGTACAATAATTTCAATAGTGAATTCGGACGTGTTCCGCATGTAAGGAGGACAAAACAGACTTAAAGCCTCTTCACATACAATAGCTTTGTTCGTTTGTCCTGTGATCTCTACTCCAGGAGTACGGTATTACGAAAACCCCGTTTTTCTGTCCTGGAGTAAGTGTGATGGTAGTAGCTGCGACAAGTTCTTTTGTCCAGTGGTAACTTACTACAACTGTGATGGGAGTAAGGTTTTTACACCTGCTTCCCGAGTAGAAGTAGGAGGAACAACTGAAACGATCACAACTGTGACAACTCTGTTTTTTTGTCCAAGTGGGAGTAACTGTGATTTCTACTCCCATATCCGTTAAAATGACATATTTCCGGATTACTCCTGGCGTAAAATACTTCTGTCGAGGCAGGACCAACGAACAAACCTAACGTTTAGGCTGGCTAGACGTCTTACTGTGTATGCGTTTAGTGTTGCGTTATAGCGTAGGCAGCAGCAAAGTCTGGCTCTGCTCTACAATTGCCCCCCTAAACTAATCCCCAATTAGTTCGTGAGCAGAATCGTAACTTGAAAAACAATTTCAGTTTTCGAAAAAATCTATCAAAAGTTTTTTTAGTGCTTCCGAAACTTTGTTTTGAAAAAAAAAAAAAAAAAAAAAAAAATCTTGATGCGTTGGGAAGAATCTTTAAGTGAGTGTTTCTGATGCGAACAATGTATAGGTACACATTGGGATTGAAGGCAATCTATCATTTGTAGATATAGATACATTTAACGTGTGTGTTTAATTGTAGTAGTACACTGTGAACGTAGTAAGAGGTAAATTTAACACCGCCTTCCTCTAGCATACGAATATTTTCATGATTTCACTTAAATACTGTTAGCCTAACTGTTGTTAGTGGCCGAAGTGCAAACAAGGTATAAAAATGCTTTCAGATCCAGTCCCTACTTTGAACTTAAGCTTGTGTGTTCACCTTCTTTGTGGAACACCCGATTCGTTTATACTGACCTCATAGAAATCAAAATATATCATCCTATAGAGAATTCGGTGCACTTTCTTATCAATGTTTTTTTTTATCCCAATAAATATTTTCGTTTTTCAGATGTTCTTAATTAGGTGTGAAATGTGTCCAGCAACATCACATCACAAAAGCTAATTAAGTACATCTGAAAAACGGAAATATTGATTGGAACAAAGAAAGAAACATAAGAAAAAGCTCTGAATTGTCTATGGGGAGGCGTACAACAAACGACTACACTGCAGCGCTGCGAGCGTTCCGGCCACTGAGCTCTGCCTGCTAGAAGTCACCAAAAACCTCTCTAGAAGCCAGTGCACTAATTATTTTCCATCGATTCCAAAGAAGTCAAGTAGTCTTTCCAACCACTTAGAAATTCGTATTGTTGAAAGTTGTGTGTATCCAGTATTCAGTGACAGTTGGCCGGACCGCTCGCAACGCTCTTTGTGAACTTGTTACGCCTCTTCATAGGATGACATATTTTGATTTACGTTTGGGACAATTTAAACACATTTAAAAGCGATTTAAACAGACCAAAATCGGTAGTTCTGCAGAGTAGGTGGACATACAGCCTTAACACGACCTCTCTTTGCTGACGTCACGAGAATACGTCAATAGCAAGTATATGTTTATTTAATGTGGCGGATGATATTTCTAGAAAACTTAGCCACGTTCAATGTTTCAAGTTCCAATACCACGAAATTCGGCGACACTAAATTATGAAACGGTGAATATTTTCGTGACGTTCATAAGGTACTAAGGTTGGAATTCATAGTCGGCCCCTACACCTAGGGGCACCCATTGTTGCTATGGATTTGATTTGTTTATGGGAAATAACATGCAAACAACTGTTACCTTGGTAACAATGGGCGCCCCTAGGTGTAGGGGCCGACTATGAATTCCAACCTAAGTGTGTGTGAACATTTGAGCTGACAGTTAAATATGCTTACCACCTAATGTGGGAGGTTTTAATACGTATATCCCCCGATTAAGTTTGTGGAAATAATGTGTGCTTTTCGTGGAACCCTTATACAAAAATTAAGTGAGGGTAATCTAACTTTTAAAACCGGGCAAAAATCAAGTGTTCCATTAATATTTTGAGAATTTATTTCTATTTCTTTTTTTCTCTTGTGTGTCATTAAAGACATTCTCTCTCTCTATCTCCCTCTCTCTCTCCCTCTCCCTCTCTAGGGTATATGTAAGAGGTCGGCTACACCCAAAGGGGCTTTATAGCCCTATGTAGCACGCCTTTAAGCCAATAAATATCAAATATCAAATATCTCTCTCTCTCTCTTCACACTCATTGTTTACGGGGCGTGGCACCCAACTCAGCTAATTATACAACAAGATTGCTCTGACTTTGATATCTCCACTCAAGGTCAAGTTTAAAGATAATTACAACTAGCGCTAAAGTTGTACATTACCTGTGTGTACGTACCGTCTATACTTGTGTTCGTAGGGCGTCAACACAGTTTAAGTCACGGCACCATAGGGCAACGCACGCACGAGCTGTTTTAATTAATTGTATGTTTCATATATAGTTAAGTGGACCTGGGGATAATTAACGTGGGGAGGTTGGTATGAAGGAAATTAGCGTGGTTCATCGTCTGTTGCGTTTAGAAACCATAAACCGTGGTGTAAGTGCTTCACAATTGAGAATATTTTTTTTTTTACTAAGATGACAATGGTGATAACAATGCAAATGTTCTCTTAACCTTTATTTGTAGAACTTTTCACGAATTGTAATTTTTTTTCGTCGTTTTAAGTCGTTAAATTTAACGACTTTTATATTTGTTAATAAATAAACATCGAAGTCAGTTATCGAAATGTTTGACCAAGAATGACTTCAATCTTTTAAGACATCTTGTGCTTTTAGGCGCAGTATTGTTCAAAACACGTAATTAGATTATATTTCAACTAAAATTGAAGAATTCAATACACACATTTTTGTAATATTATTTACGTAACTACAACGTATACAAACTTTTTGTTTGTTGCCATTAATAGGATTCTCATTGTGTTTGAGCAGCCATGGCCTCCGTCTTTGTTCTCTTAAATCTTTCATCCGTACTCAGATATTATTCATATCCTTCACGTCTTGGCTTTCAGGACAAATCCTATGTGCGCACACACGCAAACCTGTGTTGAGTTGGGCCTAACTTTTCGTGGCGTAAACTATACCTTCATAACATCCTCGTTTCAGTCAGGCTTTCATGTGATCTAACATCCAGGACTATAAACAAAACACCAACGCTGAACAGTCGGCCCAGCTATTCTTAATCAATACAAATTTCCACACTTATAATATCAAATCTAAACTAACTGAACTTACTTTGTATTAATTTAATTTATTTGTTTTTTAACGACGTACTCTACAACTATGATCATATCAGGTGGGAGAGGGGGTTGTAGGGAAGGGACAAGTAGGGCATAAAAGGTAGGAAAATGAGAGGAAGGACTGCCCATCGTCTGGCTTCTCCACCCTTTGGCAACTGAGTTTTTACAACGCTTACGGCATTAAACCGTTTATAAAAGGGCATACTAACCAACTAAAGGCTGGTCCACACAGATTTTGAAGACAATGCATAAGGTTTTAAGACGTTGTTTTAAAAATAACAATGAAAACAACGTCTTAAAACTAAAACTTTGTGTGAACGCCAGTACGTGTTTCCTATGATCCAACTTTACGACTACGCGTTAAACCTTAAATCGATTGTCTTAAAAATCTGTGTGGACCAGCCTTAAAGTAAAACCTATAAAAATATTCATTCATGATTGCCGATGGTAGAAATCGATCGATTCAACGGCACTTGCATGTTACCTTTAAATCATCACAATCGGGCTAAATCCGGAAACGCATTTCAAATGTTTGGCAAAATCAAAATATTTACTCTCTATATTTGTTCTCAATCCAAACATATTTCTACTCTGTTGATCTAGATTCTATATACTCCCATAGAAGCGTCAGTATTGTGGTCTTCTCTCACGAGACGATCGGCTGTTCTTCAAAGACACCACCTAGCCTTTGTCAACACTAGACATACAATGTTGCACGACACAGATTTACTTCGAATATGGGGAGGCGTTCAACAAACGACTACACTGCAGCGCTGCGAGCGTTCCGGCCACTGAGCTCCGCCTGCTAGAAGTCACCGAAAACCTCTCTAAAAGCCAGTGCACTAATTATTATTGGGAAAATATCCATCGATTCCAAAGAAGTCCAAAAGACTTTGAATATTGCGTTGTTGATAGTTGTGTGTATCCAGTATTCAGTGACAGTTCGCCGGATCGCTTGCAACGCTCTCTGTGCACTGGTTACGCCTCCTCATAGGACGCACCATTCATTCATTCATTCATTCATTCATTCATTCATTCATTCATTCATACATTCATTCATTCATTTATTCATTTATTCATTCATTCATTTATTCATTCATTCATTCATTCATTCATTCATTCATTCATTCATTCATTCATTCATTCATTCATTCATTCATTCATTCATTCATTCATTCATTCATTCATTCGTTCGTTTCAAAGATGTTGACGAGAAATACACCTCTAGGCAGTGGTGTATTCGAGCCTAGGCGGGCTTAGGCGCCGCCTAGGCACTATTATTTGGAGGCTAGGCTAGCCTAGGCTCTTTTTCACAGTACCGTTGTTTAAATTTCAATAACCCATATTGTATTCACAATATCTATAATTGAGAAAAAATACTTTACCTCAACGTCTTCATGTATTCCGGTTTAATTTCTGTAAAATCTTTTTCCGGCCACTTAAAACAATCGCCATCCCCGTGCACACGTAAATTCGACCGCCTAGGCACTTTATATTTTAGGAATACACAACTGCTTCCAGGCAATGTTGCGGCGATTCGGTCGCTACTCTTAGTGAAGAACATCGTCTGTAAAGGCGTTATGAGTAGCGAGGGCGATATGCATAAAC
Source organism: Isoperla grammatica (assembly GCA_945910005.1). NCBI lineage: Eukaryota > Metazoa > Arthropoda > Insecta > Plecoptera > Perlodidae > Isoperla > Isoperla grammatica. Next base: position 32,838,852 of record OX246747.1, read on the forward strand.
AACTGTCAAGTTAAGTACAGGATTTGCTGCTATGGAATTGTTTTATTACATGCTATTGAACATACTCTATATAGCAACCATAAACACATCCTATTCTTATCTCGTGTCAGCATTCCGCCCTCAGACTAGTACTAACATGAATACATTCCTATACCGACGTCAGATCCGTATCTACTACACCCCATTCGTACACGCTGTTTCAGCTAAAATCAATAGATTCCTGGATTTCTTTCAAACATTCGTAAAAGGTGTTTTCCCGCTCACTAGCTATTGCACAAGCCTCATTAGTCAGGCGCACTTTGCTAGGAATGTCCAGGTAGCAACTTAAGGTCGCTGGGGATATATTTTAAGAAGACGATAGGAAAATATAATTAAGAGCGTTCGGCAGTAGGAGTTATACAGATGTATTGGCCGTCAGCCAATTACTCTTAAACTAATAGTAGGATTATTATAAATATTTACCTTCTTGTAGAGGAATGTCATATCTATGCATGGTATTAAGTACATTTGTCACCAACTTATTTAAAAACAATGTACCCATTTTTAAACAGATTCTCCGTATTATTTCGCCGAACATTTTTGACGAAAGTAATTTATTTGCATAATTCAAACATGAGTTTATTATTTTTGAGCAGGTTTGTCACAAATGTACTTAATACCATGCATAGATATGACATCCCCCTGCAAGTAGGCAAATTTTCATAATAATCCTATTATTTATTTAAGAGAAATTAGTTTACTAAAAACATAAAAACTTCTTCCGAACGCTCTTAAGCTCGTACTGTTGAACTTAGCAATTTTGTAAGCATGGGACTTGTTACGTTAGAGAAAGTTTAGACTTCGTTACTGTCGATTCGGGAATCCTGTAGGCCCTAAATCTTCAAGGCAGTGTTGCCAATTGTGGAATAACGATCTGCACCACTGTAGCACAGACTCACTAGAGCACTTACCTCAAATACCACAGAGATAATAGTCTAACTAAACGATGATGGTATTGTATTGAACGTAAAAACGAGTAGAACTCTCAAAAGCTGAAAATAAGAGATGATGAATTTAGCTAGGAGGCAAAACTCTAAAAGCCATTAGTGGGGATGAAACAATGGGACGTGTATTTGAAGATTTAGCTATTATTCGGCGCGTTCTTCAAAGACAATTAGACTCTAATTGTTGTTCCGTTTATGACGCGAGAGAAGGTATTCAAGAAGTATTACATACCTAATGTAGGCTATACCGTAGAACAAAAGGAATGACTAAAACCTTTTTGTTCTAGTTATTACTGTATGGATTGGTTTAAAACTGAATTCATTCCCATCTTCTGCCTATCTTTTCACTTCAAAAATAATCTTTTGTATTTCTTTTTTTTTACATTTTTTTTTTTTTACAGAATTTCTTTTAAGGCTGTGTGGACACGGTTTTTCAGTTTTCTAAAATATGTACAACGTACCCTAGTTAAGCTTGGAAATTGAAACCAGAACTTCTGAAAGTTAAAAAATTATTTTTTTCGTAATTTTGATTGTACCGGTACCGTTGATATTGCTAGATGTACGCCGCTTCATTCAAAACATAACTTTGCCCAGAAATACACATTTGTGATAGCCAACTTTTATTGTTGTTGATGTACATACTTTGTTCTAGGACTTGAGGAATTTTCAGTTCGTTATCTTTAATGGTATGTGTGCTATGATTTTTCTCATCTACCGGTACAAAATAGCTCATTTGTACCGGTAGATGAGAAAAATCATAGCACACATACCATTAAAGATAACGAACTGAAAATTCCTTAGGTCCTAGAACATGTACATTAACAACAATAAAAGTTGGCTACCACAAAAGTGTATTTCTGGGCAAAGTTATGTTTTGAATGAAGCGGCGTGCATCTAGCAATATCTACGGTACCGGTACAATCAAAATTACGAAAAAAATAATTTTGTAACTTTCAGAAGTTCTGGTTTCAATTTCCAAGCTTAACTAGGGTACGTTGTACATATTTTAGAAAACTGAAAAACCGTGTCCGCACAGTCTTAACTGCAATTTAATATTGAAAACGAAGACTCACATTTAGTAAACTAGTATTTAAACCTATAACTAAGAGAGTTTGTAGGCGCGAATCGACTAGACTTGGTCGTGTAGAGAAGAATGTGGCTTGGTAGTGTGAGGAGCTTTTGTTTATTTAATTTTAGATTGTGTGGGCGAAACGCGAAGGCAGTAATCGTGTTAACAATGTGACAACATTAGGCAAACATTCAATGAAAAATATGTCTTCTTACTTAACGCGTTCAAGAAATAATGTGTACTTTTAAGATTCATTACACATTCATGTAAACTACCATTTCGAAAACCAAACATGTATGGAATTTTGTAATTAAATTAAATATTACGAAAATCCATTATATCGCTAGTTCTCTCAAACACGTAGATATGCCAGCCGGATACATAAAAACATAATATTATTTATTATTCGGGGAGGTAATATGGAGAGAGGTGTAGAGGTGAAGGCCAGAGAGACAGAGAGACAGAGAGACAGAGAGACAGAGAGACAGATAGACAGACAGACAGACAGACAGACAGACAGACAGACAGACAGACAGACAGACAGACAGATAGACAGACAGACAGACAGACAGACAGACAGACAGACAGACAGACAGACAGACAGACAGACAGACAGACAGACAGACAGACAGACAGACAGACAGACAGACAGACAGACAGACAGACAGACAGACAGACAGACAGACAGACAGACAGACAGACAGACAGACAGACAGACAGACAGACAGACAGACAGAAGTCGGTGTTATCAATGGACTTGTCTTGTGTCGCCGCAAATTTCTTTGACATCGAACGGTGGAAATAGACGGATTGTATTTGACAGCCTCGGTTTGGCGCGCTGACGTGTTGGCAACGGTGTTGACGGTTGTGGTATGCGGCGCTTAGAGGGCGCTGGGTGGGCCGGGAAATAAGGGGGGGGGGGGGAAGGGGGGCGACCATAGAAAGTAAACCATTCAATGACGTGGATATAATATCCAATGCATACAGTGCAGCATAGGGCTTTTCAGAATTGATCAAGGACCCTTAGATATTGTGAATTAGCATTCTGCAAATACATTGTGATTTATTGCTTGATTTTATTTTAGATCGACTGTTTAAGTATTTTTTTAAATAATTTGTTTTAAATTTTTTGGGGCAATCAATTGTATCAAAATCTTTTAACTAGGTACCGCTAGAATCAATTATACTTATGTTAACAATTTTATTCGTTGGGCTATAGTTCGGGGATTGCTGCACTGGAAACGTAACTTCAAACAAATACACCACAATATAATACAATAAAATTGTTCATAGAGAAATTTAAAAGAAAAAATTCCTAAATGATTGAAAATTTTAGTGTTGAAATTGGACTTTTCATGTATGTTTTATACGCGTGAATTATATGTGAGAGAACTTGACATTTATGTCCGATAACTTTATTTGATGGTAGGTTTCCGTGATGGAAAGACTTAACGGTTAGTTAAATGCTGATTTGAAAGCCATAAACCGGGGATAATTCTATTTGAGCGAAATGCGTGAAATTTTTTATTAAAAAGCGCGAACTCTAAGGAATCTTCACTCAAAGGTATAAAATCAAGATGAATCGGAACGGAAATCTGCTTTGTTTTAGATCTATCTGAAGAATTTTCATTAAATCCGTTTTAGCAAAATATTTTTTTTTCCTCTAAATTTCTTTTATCTTGATAAAGAATGGCATCTGACTGTGCTTGATTTGAGATATTTACAAAAAACAAACTGAAAGGACACAATAGTCAGATAGCGTTATGCATATGCATACTCCTAAAATAAAATTCTATGCAAAAAAACCATATACACATAATACTGTTCTTTATTATGCAAAAGACAAGGTGTTTTAGGCTGGAATTCATAATCGTCCCCTACCCCTAGGGGCACCCGTTGTTGATAATGATTTGTTTTATTTATGGGTGGGTAGGTTATGGGTAGAATGTATATTTAGAGGCTGGAATTCATAATCGTACCCTATCCCTAGGGGCGCCCGTTCTTGCTAATGATTGTTTTCTTTATGTGTGGGTGGGTTATGGGTAGTATATGTTTAATAAGAGGCTGGAATTCATAACCGTACACTATCCCTAGGGACGCCCGTTGCTGTAAAGGATTTTTTTTCATTTTGGGAAATAACATGCAAGGCCCCCCCCCCCCCCCCCCTAGGGGTAGGGCACGACTATTAATATGGACCTTAATGTTTTTAACGATAAGAACAAGGATAGGTAGATGAATGTCTTTCTAGTTTGTTGCATAAATTGTCATTGACCTTATCCCGTGGAGTAACCTATACCTATCTACCGTTACTTCCGACTCCGAGTACAAAGTTATCACTTCATTAATATTAATGCTATAGTTAAATGACTATCATAAATATTAATGCTGTGTAACATCGGAAATTAGCTGAACGATATTTTCGTAACGTAGCACTATAGGATGGGAGTTGAAATAATCTGCGTGGATTAAAAGCTTATCTCTAGCAGTGTTAATGTTTGGTTGAGTTTCCGGAGATATTTGCAATAATCGATAAACTGTAAATAAATCTTGTGGATAGAACATTTAAGGGTGCACGTAATGGTCAGTTGAACACTCTAGATTTGATCGTAAGACGATATTTTCTAGGCGGATTCAACAACAGGCGTTTAAGGGCCGGTATTTCAATGTCCAGTTAAAGTGTCAAGTAAATTTAACTGTCATGTAAGCCCAGTTTGGTGTATTTCTATTGGCCGTTGTCATGGTGAAAACAATTAACTGAAAAGTAGATTTTGGACTGGACATTGAAATACCGGATATAAATAAAATAAATTTACATTTAGGGTCTACCCACTCAGTAACAAGACTGATTTTCAGTGGAGGACTTTAATTTAAAGCGACTTAACCAACCCTGTAGGCTTCTAACACCGTCGTCTAGTGAGCGATAACCAATCAAAGAACGATACGTAAAATATAAAACATATGAGTCAGTGATTGGACAGTGCGAACACTTGCGGTCAAATGCCAGCCAGAATCAACTAGGCAGATTCAGAACAACTTTGAATTTATATTAATTTCACAGATGTATTAAATTTTAAATGATGCTTTTTATAATATTCACCAGTGATCTAGGATAGATCTTCATCAATTGTGTTGCAATCATGGCCGCTGTGACGTCACGTGGGAACTATGAATTGAACGTAGCAATATTGTTAAATTATCTATGTGTACATTTTCATTATACCGAAAAACGCCCGATTCCTTCATTTCTAAATGGTGGTTCCCGAACCAACAAACGAACAGAAACATTACGTATTTATTGCAGATAAAATGTTACACAAAGCCTCTCGCTCGTGACATTAAGGGTAGAATATTACAAAGGGAATAATTCCTACTGAAAAGCCACCCTATTATTGTTAAAATAGACAACTTGACTACCTATATACGGCGTTTAATGAAACAAAGTGATTTTTGCGAGTGTTTTTTATAAAGGCCAATCCAGCCACAGGAAGGACAAGTTTTCGCACTATTCTAGGCTGCTATAGATCTCTCACAGCAAGAAGTAAGATAGTATCAGGACCGCCCACATTTAGTTTCCAACTTAACAAGCGCGAATCACTTACGTTTTTCCCGATTATCTAGTACAATAGGGCACTAGCAACACCAAAAGACAACAATGAAACAAATTAATTGAATCGATGGACAAACAACAAGCTGTCAAAAAATAATTTCTTCTGATTTTGGAAAACAAAACAAAAAACAAACAAATACACATACAAAACTTTCACTTAGTCGTTGTCTATCATTAAAAGTTTTAACTTTACTAACTAAAAGTTTACTACTAAAAGTTTACTATTGCTACACATGTTTTTATTATTTCTATGGTTGCAATTTTATTATTTTGACAACTGATTGCTTGTCCATCAGTTCAATTCATTTGTTCCATTGTTGTCTTTGGTGTTGCTAGTGCCCTATTTGGTTGCGGTAAATTTTTTGACGGTAACGCACAAGAAAACGTGCAAGCAGGTTTCCGTCAAAAAACTTAACGCAACCAAATTGCACTTGATAATCAGGTAAAACGTTAGTGATTCGCACTTGTTAAGTTGGAAACTAATTGTGGGCGGTCCTGACTCCCCTGACACTATCTTACTTCTTGGTGTGAGAGACCTTTATTTGTCTTAAAATACACATATAGACATATACAAATAAAACTTTTGGCCGAACCACCGAAAAACCGACGTTAGTCTTTAAAGGTTGCACAAAGAACCGCAAAGCTATAGAATGAGATTGTCTTAGTTTGACGCTCCCTTCTATCACTATGTGAGTAATGTTACCACCCCTTACCCCCGTGACAACCCGACAATCATATCATATTGATTAACTTCATTATTTATAATGTCATATTTGGCGGTTGGCACATAACTAGGGGATGGAGCTTTTGAACTATGTCAGACAAAATATAATAGTTCCCATAATCTTCCTAAACATTATATTTATATCCATCTCTGCTCAATAAATAAATAAAATAAATTCACATGAAGGTTGGAATTCATAGTCGGCCCCTAGGTGTAGGGGCCGACTATGAATTCCAACCATTAGTCTATTCACTCAGTAACTACTGATTTGCAGTGGGGGACTTTAATTTAAAGCGACTAAACCAACCCTGTAGGCTCCGAACACCATCGACGAGTGAGCGATAACCAATCAAAGATCGATATTTCATATACGAAACATATGAATCAGTGATTGGACAGTGCAAACACCTGCGGACAAATGCCAGAACCAACAAGGCCGATTCAGAACCACTTTGAATTTATTGAGTGCTTCGTTGCTAGGACGGCTCCAAAGTCACCGTTTACTTATTTCTAAGACAAGAAGTAATGGAACTGAATCCTTAATAGTTTGTGATATTATAGGAATCTTAATATTCGCGTACAGTAGGCGACATAAGTAAATCGTGGGTGTCGGGGATTGTGGTGGGAGGGGAGGGGGGGGGGGGGGAGGGGCCAACACGTATTTACTCTAACATTTTTTCTGTACTCATTGTTTTTCCGATATCGATTTGGATCATATTGCAAGAACAGTTTGATAGATTTGTGTGTAATCAATGCCCGGTTCCTATACACATTACTATGAGGGTTAAGTTGCCAATTAATTAGTATAACACACATTTCAAACACTATTTTGTGATTCCAACAAAAACGATAAAAAAAACTAATTAATTATTCGGTTCTTCGTTTCATTACCATAGGAAACTTTGCTGTATAACCAAACTCTAACGACTTTAGAAATCGCCGTCTAAGCTAAAAGTAATTGATATTTTCAATCTTGTTAGAAAAAAACCTCTCGTGGTTTTTGCGAAGATAATTTTATGTCCGTGTGTAATAAATTATGAGGAAACTTGCGAGAATTTTACGGTGATATTCTCAGAAAAATGGGAGGGGAAAAAAATTAAGGCGTCTAGTTGCGATTTTCATTTAAAATGAACTTGTTTTTTCTTAAAGGTTACATTTTTGGATTGCTTTTCCGCTGTCGCCAACACTGTATTAGTTGAAGATTTGTACTTGAAAGTACATCGACTAAAAATTAGAAATATCAAAGAAATTAAAAATAGGTTTTGACATTGGCATTAAATGCAGAGTAGGCAAGATGGGGGAAAAAAATTAAGGCGTCTAGTTGAGGTTTGTATTTTAAAAAATAAAAAAATTTTCTTAAATATTAAAGTTTTTGGAGTGTTTTTTGGCTGTCGCCAACACTACATTAGTTGACGATTTCGACTTAAAATTAGAAATTTTAAAGAATATAATATTAGGTTTTGACATTGGCATTAAATATAGAGTTATTTGACTGTCTTTGTATGATTGTGAGTGTTGGTGAAAAATGTTTTATTTCCAGATGCGATGCGCTCTAGATAACACGTAAAAACCAGGTAGCCAACTAGGTTATAGCTTCAATGTAAAGATAATTCACATCTAACTTGACCCTGTCAGAAAAATCGTGCCAAAAATCCACGATAAAATTACACTCTAACTAAATTAACGCCAGATTAAATTAACAACCGCACACAAGTTGTGCTGTGTTTATTCTGACCGTAACTCACATAAAAACAAACAACCGTTAACTTATATTAATTCTATTTATAATAAAAAAAAAATCGTTACAATTTTAACGAGTGAATTTAATCGCTAATGTGTGCAATAAAGTGAATTAATTTATTTATTTTGCGCGACACACTTTTGAAATGGGGCCAAAATTTCGGCGTCGCAGGAGGTTTGTGCAAATAAGTTTAACACGGTGCGCGACTGTCAAAATAGTTTTACGCTTTAATTTTTGTGTGTTGGTGCAAGTTTAAATTTAACCTGAAATGTGGGCGTGGTTAAGGGAAAGTGGGTGGATTTTCGTATACTAAATATAACGATTTATATTTAAGAAGATTCGTCACTTGGTTTTGTGGTTGTTGTAGACGTGGTTCGGTGTTTGAGCGCCAGGGCGCAGTGTTGTGGATAAGTCGATAGCCAAAGGAAACAGGTATTGATTTTATTTAGAAGTCACTAAAAGTGTGAAGGGATTACGTCCAGTCTTACTATGTCCCAATAACTTTTTATTCGTCGAATAGCTTGTTTTCTCCATCGCAAACACCAATCAAAACTCTTGAAATCCTCCAAGTAGCTTAATTGCTACAAATAACTTTCCTATTAGGAGACTGTAAGACCGGCCCTAGTCTAATTCACTAAATTGACGTTTTTTAGTGGATGTCTTGAGAAAGCTTCAGTGATTCATACTCGCATTTGATAATGTATCATTCTAAATAATGAATTCAAACATTTTTATATGGCCGGTCTTACTATCTCCTAATAAGAAAGTTATTTGTAGCTATTTGGAGGATTTCAAGGGTTTTGATTGGTGGTTGCCATGGAGATAACAAGCTGTTTGACGAATAAGTTGTTATTAGACATTGTAAGACTGGACCGTAGATATTATAATTGTAACGATTAATTATATATGTAATAATTCATTCTATATTAATTTTGGATTAATTACATAAAAATAATCGCAATACTTACAAAATTTTAAGTTTTTAAATTCATTGTCTATCCGTCGCAAACCCAAATTCCGTGTAGAAATCACTTTTTCAGTATCCAGACGTGTTCTTGAGATATCAGTACAACACGTAATTACATAAAATACCCAGTTAAATACATAAATACCTAATTAATTTTAATACGTAAATACCTAAAATACCTCATAAATTTTTCACCGTTTCATACTGTGAGGTACCCATTGGTGTGAATGTTGTCAGTATTTGGAGTATTTGGCCATTTTTGTTATAGCTAGTGAACAGTTTGAAAATAATAGAAAATAAAATCTAAATTATCGGTTTTATTTCGAGACTTTTTTGTCACACCTTGCAAGGTATGATTTTTGTCAGTTAAAATAGGTTTATGATGCACCTGTCGATAGAAAGGATAAAATGTGTCATTTTAAGATAGCTTGTTTGCACTATGGTTGGAATTGTTCTGTATTTTAATAATAATATTTGTTTTTTAAATTACTTTTGTGGCATTTTGTAATGTGAAACACACATTATTTAGAATGCCAATTCAAAAAACAAATATTTGTTGAAACAAAACAAACAATTCTTTATTACGATTTTAGTGGGATTGTTACATTTTTGGCTTTATATGTATACCTTAAAAGAAAATTAATCTGCGGGATAGGTAGAGCCAATATTCTGAACATTTCGTTTGTAAGCGGACGTTAAAGTTATGCGTTTATACGCTTAATTGTTTTTGAAGAATATTTTTGTTTTAAATATTTATAAAAATCCGAAAGAAGCCGAAAATTATAAAATTTTTCATCATTATTAGGTCGATATTTTTTAACTTAATCCAAAATGTATATAAGATTTTGAACAGTAACCAACTTCAATATTTTTTGGGGGATACCTTTAAATATACTTTTATAACTTTATGTAAAGATACGTATTAGATTATTGTATGGAATTCAAACGGTCCATTGGCCAATCGTCACATCACCTTTCACACACATAATCAGGTAAATAACTTGGCACTCGACACGACATCCTTCACAAACCACTCTACATACAAACACATTCCCTGTGAGTGTCCATATTTCAAACTAATGCGCACATCTTTCTTCCAAAGATCTTTGGCCAAGATCTCGATGCCGTGACTTGTGTGCACTACCTTTGAGGCATGACCTTTTGGAATCATTTCCTCTCGCATACATCTCTCTCTTACACAGTGAATTACAATGGTTGTTTTCTTGAATGTAAAGTCACCACAATGGCAATTGCACGCGAAGGGGGCGGTGGGGTAAGGGGAGGGGGGGGAGAATTGTTGATCGATGCTCTGGTACAAGTGCACCGAATTGATCATGGCTGTAAAGTGGAGGGGCGGTGGAAGGGGGAGGGGGTACATAGAATGACGTGATGCATGTCGAAGGGAATTAGGTGGACTTACTTTAAACACCGACTCGGTCTAGGATTTATTTAAATATATATTATTGATCTGCTGGACATCGGTCACCATTGTTGTGTTTTGTTTGGTGTTCTCGTTGGCTTGGTCATATGACATCAGAGGAGATTGGATGGAATAGACTATAATAGGAAAAAAGAATGGAAAGGTGAAATTGTAGGATCTAATTTCTTCGCCTCTCACGACTTGCAGTCACATTGTACATATCATGACGTGATGCATGAAGAAGGGAATTGGGTGAAATAACTTTAAACACCGACTCGGTCTAGGATTTATTTAAACATATATTATTGATCTATACTGGATATCGGTCACAATTTTTGTTCTTTATTGGTGTTTCCGATAGCTAGGTCATATGATGTAGGAGGAGATTGGATGAAAGAGACTAAAGTAGGAGAGAAGAATGTAAAGGTGAAATTGTAGGAACTCATTTATTCGCCTCTTACGACTTGCAGAGTCACATTGTACATATCATGACGTGATGCATGAAGAAGGGAATTGGGTGGACTAACTTTAAACACCGACTCGGTCTAGGATTTATTTCTTTACTGGATATTGGGCACAATTTTTGTTCTTTATTTGGTGTTCTCGTTGGGTAGGTCATATGACATCAGAGGAGATTGGATGGAATAGACTATAATAGGAAAGATGAATGGAAAGGTGAAATTGTAGGATCTCATCTATTCGCCTCTTACGACTTGCAGAGTCACATTGTACATATCATGACGTGATGCATGAAAAAGGGAATTGGGTGGACTAGCTTTAAACACCGACTCGGTCTAGGATTTATTTAAACATATATTATTGATCTATACTGGATATCGGTCACAATTGTTGTTCTTTATTTGGTGTTCTTAATAGCTAGATCATACGACGTGACGATTTCCTGCCCTGGAACTGCTACCTTATCGTGGTGGGCAGCTTTGTGTGCTTTGCGGATCCCTAGAGCTATGCCGACGGAAGCGTATGCTTCTGGTAGGGCCACCCTAGCCGGACAGGTCGAGGAGGAGAAGTCAAATGAAGTGCAGACCACACCCCAATCCCCTTTACTTCCCTTTGTCCTTTCCTTACGCGCCCTACTACTTGCCCCTCTCCTCCAAAGAGCCCCCAATTTTATCTTCATTATCACCCACTCATCGTCTTGATTAGCCAAGTTGCAAAAATATAAGACGTTAAGCCCAAATATCAATCAATCGAAGAAGATTGGATGAAAGAGGCTAGTAGGAAAGAAGAATTGAAAGGTGAAATTGTAGGGTGTCATTTATTCGCCTCTTTCGACTGGCAGAGTCACATTCGGGAGTCCAGACGGTGATATCCTTCAGAAACAGTATCGGATGTTTTATTGCACTTGGGAGTTTAATTAATTTGATACATTGTCAAGGTATTTTGCCAGGAGATCGTTTGCGCTATAGGGTGTGACGTCATGTTATGCGCGTGACGTCATGAGATGCGCGTGACGTCATGTGATGCGCGTGACGTCATGTGATGCGCGTGACGTCATGTGATGCGCGTGACGTCATGTGATGCGCGTGACGTCATGTGACGCGCGTGACGTCATGTGATGCGCGTGACGTCATGTGATGCGCGTGACGTCATGTGATGCGCGTGACGTCATGTGATGCGCGTGACGTCATGTGATGCGCGTGACGTCATGTGATGCGCGTGACGTCATGAGATGCGCGTCGCGGCCATGTTGGATGCCAAAAGGCCGTGTTTGTTTACTTTCGAGTGGCGGCTCATTGTGAAATGTTCGCGATGACGTTTGGTTGGAGTTCAAGTGTCTCACAACGTTGGTTTGCTTTATTACTGCTGTAAATCAAAATCAAGAACTTACAATTTCCTCAGTCAGTCTTTATGAGGATTACAATGGGGCAGATAACCTTTTTCGAGGATTATCATGTTAAAACGCTCATGTTTCTTGGCAAACATGTTCTTTTTCAATTAACTGGTCGTATCGTGAATACTTCCTATGGGGTTTAAGCTCTTTGGTTCGGATTATTTGAGAAATAGTTTGAGCAAAGATTAGCTAGCATTATTATTAATTGTTTTACTTACTTCTTTAAAAAAATACGCTTTAATGTTCTTAGTTTTCGAGCATAGACAACAACACACAAAATAAAAATAAATTACATTTTATATGTTTTCTATATAGAAGGGTTTGTTTTTTCGTGATTTCTTCTTCCATATCAATAAAGCACTGGGTAAATGATGTAATGTGCTGCATTTAAAATCAGTTCCGGTAACTAAGTGGGTAGACTCTAAACACAAATTTATTTATCTACTCAATGAATAAGTTTTTGGTGCGAAGAAAAAACACAATCCACGTCTTTAAAGAGTGATATCTGTCGGTTTTCGTTCCAACGGAGTTTTCTTTGCGTCGTCGTCGTCGATGAGGTGTTTCTATCCGGACGATTTCCCGCGGAAAACGGACGAGACGTAATTCCCGCAGACAGACAGACAGGCGGAAAAACACTTTTCCTTGCGGTTCGATTGAACTGGGACCCCATTCAGCGCGTCTCGCTTTCCCGGCTGACATTTCACATCTTGGTTGGAGTCTTGAAGATAGATAGGATCTAAGGTGTTTTATTTTATGCAGCTTAATCATATGATACTAATAATTGGTGTAAATATCTTATTTTAAGGGCTGGTCTTACAATCTCCTAATACGAAAGTTATTTGTAGCATTTAAGCTATTTGGATCATTTCAAGGGTTTTGGTTGGTGGTTGCCATGGAGAAAACAAGCTATTCGACGTATAAGTAGTTATTGGGACATTGTAAGACTGGACCAATTAGTTATAGGAACTGCTTTTGTAGGGTAAAAGCTCTTCCTTGATGACCTGTAGGACACAAAAGAGTTTAAATAAATAAATAAATTCACATTTAGAGTCTACCCACTCAGTAACGAAACTGATTTTGAGTGGGAGACTTTAATTTAAAGTGACTAAACCAACCCTGTAGGCTTCGAACACCATCGGCGAGTGAGCGATAACCAATCAAAGTTTGATATTTTAAATACGAAACATTGTCAGAATCAACAAGGCCGATTCAGAACAACTTTGAATTTATAGAGTGCTTCGTTGCTACGACAGCTACAAACTTTTAAATTCGTTTAGTAATGTTTATATGGTTGTGTATACTGATTACAGGGTACACTCAATTTTGTATTATTGATCCTAATGTTATCATTTTTTTATTCTCTAACATAGTAAACTGGTTAAAAAATCTAAAATCTACTTAATTCCAAGAGAGTTAAAGTTAATTTATTGCAAAGAATGATGTTATTTAGAGACTGTGTTTTAAAAATGTCAGAAAAGTGAAATTTGTTTTCTTTTTAATAATAAATCACCCCTACCTTTGAAGATCTCTTTTGTTATTTTCCGCAACTTTCCCAACGGATAAGCCGCGGTCAATACTATATGCAATTAAATGAAAAATACACTATATGTATCATTTTAACCTTTTACGCTGTTTTAATTAAGATGGTCATGTAAACTGCCTTCTATAAGATTTGAATTGTTATAATTGTAAAGATTATTTCACCAAGAATGTACGATTGAATAGAATTTTTTAAAGAAAATAAACAAAAATTGTGCCACAAAAAACAATCTCTTCAAGCCATAGTATATTCATACTTTAAGCTAACTATAATATATTCATACTTTTAGCTCCTATTTTCAGCCGATGGTAATAATTTAGTACATCAGCACCACCGCAGGCTTCAATTCACTAGTTTATTCCAAGTAACGGGTTTTGTTAGATAAGTTCGCTTAACAACTGCCTCTAATTACTAGATATTAATTATCAGGCTATCGGGGTTTTAGATGTAATAGGAGCCATTATTTGTGTTAAATCATTTTAGGAGTTTACCGCTGGATATTAGCGATAATGGTTTTAATGGAAAATAGACAAAATGTGGGTAGTAATAGGAAAATTAATGTTAGGATTTCATTAGATTATAAAATGAACTTTACTGGGCTGCGTAACACATGAACAAAAATAACACAGTCGTATTTCAGAAGAAATTTAGTTTTTGGAGAAATAATTATTTAGGAGTTTAGTGAGTACTGTGGCCATTCAGAAAAACATGTTTAATTTTTTTTGCGAAGGCTTTGTAACTAATCACTATATAAAATAAAATTCCATATTCAAATAAATAAATGGAAGTATTCTGTGTGTAAGTTTGTAAAGCTCAAAAGTAGCGTGCTCGACTCATTTTGAAGTTCATGGTTTCGATTACCATTCGACAATAAATAAACCTACCTGAAGTTGTGTGTACTATGATGGGTGTGTATACGTCAAAAAACCGTAGCAAAGTGTCATGTTTTAATTATATCTCAAGAATTCATCTCAAAATCGAAAATCTGAGTAATCAGCGTTCTGTGGTTTGGTAATTCCCTACAAACTGAATGATAAATGTATTTAACATTAATAAAATAAGAATCACAGTCATACTGATTACAATGTAAGATACATTTATCGCACTGTCCAATCACTGATTCATGTGTTTCATATTTGACATAATATGGATCTTTGATTGGTTATCGCTCACTCGTCAATGGTGTTCGGAGCCTACAGGGTTGGTTTAGTCGCTTTAACTTAAAGTCCCCCGCTGAAAATCAGCCGTGTTACTGAGTGGGTAGACCCTTTCAATACGATTTTATTTATTTAGTAAACTTCCTTGTCTATTCTCAAAATAAAAAGCACAACACAAAAACATGATGCAACTATTGCATGTTGACGATATATTAAGAGATATGTTATTCCCAAAGGAAATTTAAATCAAATCGCGATGGTATAAATGTATCTACTTTTTGTCTGACTCTTGATTGATATACGCTTACTCTTTTGATGTCATGTAATTTGGAGCAAGTGGGGGTAAAAAAAAAAAAAAAACATGCGTTAATGCTGGGTATTTTAGATTTTTTTGGGGGGGAGAAGGGGGCGGAAGAGGGGGGGGATAGTACGGGGAATTGATTACATACACGGGCAAAAATACCAGGAATACAATATCGATTACTCGATGTAATTAAGGTAATGTAACGGAAAATGTACGATTTATTAAAGTGCGACCTGAGAAACTTTCATTTTCTTAATTAACATGAATAAAAAAGCTTTTAAAGGGTGAGCTTAGAAAAATAGTGTACAAAGAGGTTGTAATGCATTTTTTTAAGTGCATTCTTTGTGCTTGAATTATTATTGTATTGTGGTCAACAAGTGTATGTTGGACAACAGACAAATAAATTGTTTTTCTCTTGGTTTTCACTTTGTCAATTCGCGTAGATCTGAGCAAAGTCGTAGATTGGTTTGTTTTCTTAATTAACTCTTTCAAGATAAACTTGTTATGTTTTAATTAAAGAAGACAGATTCGCAAAAACCGAGTCGCGGGTTTCGAAATTAAAAAAGCATTATTTAATTACTTTGTTCAGAAGATTAATTAAAAAGATACATATATTTGTTAGATATGTAACTTAGTCGAGATTTAAGGACAACGAAATGAGAATTGTACATGGACGGTGTAAAAGTTTTTCTTTTGATGTAGAAGTCTTTTTCGTTTTTTTGTCTTCGAGGTAGAATTAGCCTAGGGTGATTGTCGTAAGAGATAGGTCAAAAGGTCATTCCCCCCCTACTCCCTTCCTTCCCCAAATTACAAGATTTTCACTTTTCTCTCACTCTAGCCCCTCTCATCGGCTATACCGAAGTAAGACTACGTTCACGGTTACTCTACCTGTTGTATGAGTTAGTTAAAATACGCAGTGTTTCATTTTTTATTTAATTTTCTTATCATTTTGAAACAAGTTTATATAAATGAGAATCCCACCGTAGAAGTGAAGTCTTGAGGGTGAGCAGAATTATATTAAAACATAACATTTAATAAGATGGCAAAAATGAGTCTTAACATGATGTATATTTATTTCTAAAAATCAGTTAAATAATTAATATATTGATTAGTTTCGAAATAATTTGCGTACGGATTAAAAAATATATATATATTTGAATAAACTGAGCGTTTACATAATGTTATTTCTACATGCCAACATACAACAGCTTTGGCTTCTAGAAATGTTATTAAAATGAACGTAAATTGATTTGAATGCCCAAATTTCAGAATGTTACACTCAGGCAGAAGTAGTCAGTAGTTATCTCATTAGAAGTAGTCTAGTACTCAGGCAGAAGGCATAAGTAGTCTCTATTGCCTGATTTGGCAGAAAATTAACCATCCAAAATATACTTCCTTCAAACTCTCAAGAACAGAAGTACTAGTACGAAACAATATCCCACAAGACGGAACTCAAGACAAGTAACCTAGAAACGCGAACATTTCCTTCAGGGAAATCTACAAAATCGCGTTGAGCATTTTCCGCCTCTTTATTGGGCTAAATAATGCGTTCGTTTACGGCCTCACTCGAGTCATTTATTTGTTTTACGACCTCTAGAATAAAGCAACAGGCCCTTTGCCTACACAGCCCCTATAAAGATTTAGCAATCCATTTGGCCTCCATCCAATATAGCCATACATTATCTCTCTATGTACACAATGTTGGCAAAACTGTTACACTGTTACGTTTTTATTTTTTAAGTTTTAACGGAGTTTCAATGAACAAGTAGGTTAATTGAGACATGAGCTTATGACAAAGGCTTTGTTATGGACGTATAATAAGATGACATTTAAAGTTAGGTGAAGTTCCTCTGGGGATTGCAGAGTAGGGGAAGTACACAGGGGGGGAGTAGAAGGGGGGTAATGCAAAACAGTTGCCAATTAGTAAAGCGATGTTTGTATAAAAATATATTTAAAGATGTCACAATGCTTTGTGGTAATATTCTTTTGTTTATTGTTTGTGGAAACAGTAGCTTTGTAGGTTGGTAATAAGAACATTTGGAATGAATGTGGCCGTCACACTAGGAGAAACTTAATAAAACTTAAAACGAGATTTGTTTAAATAAAAACAAATATGATTGAAAATAAAAATTATAAAGATTCATTCTTCGTATTATAAGAAGAATTCTACATGATATTAAAAACAGTGGTTCTTTTTAACATTGAATTACAAATTAATTAATTAATTAATAAGGTTTCAAATATTGCAAACAATAATAATTATGGTTGTCCTTTTAGAAACCATTTCATTATTTAATTTGCTTTCCAAACAACAACGAGGATTACAAAAATTGGGAACTATTTTAATACGATATTTAAGTCTTACAACGTTTGTTAGTGACCTCACTTTTCCAATATTGTCTAATTTTCCCAAAATGTAATTAAAACACGTAAATTTGGTGCGGTTTCAATAGTGAGACTACACATCTTCTTTAACGTTCGCTTACAACACATAAATACAGTTGTATTTGTTTCTAAAAGTGGTAATTTACTCTCGTCTAGTGTTAAAGTTATTTTAACCTCACAACGTCGTGTAAATCCATCCAAACGTTTATTTATAAAGGCAAATGTAGCATTTGAAATCAAATAGGTAATTGTTTGATTATTCACCAGATTCCGGAGGTGTTAAACAACCTCCCTGTGCAAAGAACTAGGGTGAAGTTCTCCACTGTGCTACCCTAGAGTGCCCTGTAAACATTTATTGGCCGTACCGAAATCTCTTTCGATATTTCGGCCCACGATGACCGCCATTCGTCAGTCGTAAACTCAACCGCCGACGATGAGCAAGCTGAAGGTGCCCGAACTCAGGTTCCTTCTTCCGCCGGGAGATAGTTCGCCTAGGCCGGTGACGCCGTTGCTGCTGGTGCCACCTAGCGGCACACCAAAGAGACGACACTCGTGGATTTGTGGGTAAGTGTGGTACAGTCGATAAAAGTAGTTTTCTTCATTTTCATTCCATGTATACTTGTCACGAAACTACTTTTCTGATGCGGTTTCGTCTCGTCATCGAGTAGCGAACCCAAAAAGACTATTTTAGAAATGGTCTAGAATCTATAGACTGAGTTAACCACGGTCCTCTAAATCTTCAATGGAAATAATGCAAAAGATTAAATTCAAGTTTTCAAATATGATGAATCCAATTGTTGTGTATTCTTGATATGCAAATCAGTCATTTGTTTGTCTACAACAATGACTTCGTATACGGGATGGTGGCCGCTATGTGTAGGAACTGCAATACCTCATGTACGGGAATATGGCCGCCAACAATGTCAGTGACGTCACGTGAATATAAAGAATTGTTGTCATTCAAGATTTAGACAACCATGATTAAAACACATCCAAGGATCAATCTTAGATCATTTTGAATATGTTCGATTGGAAATACTGATCGCTGATTGGCCAAGAACCACTCGTCTATGACGGATGCATCAGTCGGGTGGTTGTTTTGGGACAGGTATAGAGTAATTCTTGTTTTAATATGTTACTTATACTTGTAAACGAGATAACGCTGCTAAGCTGTACTGTTGTCTGCGCCATCTATATTCATCAAAGGTGTATAGCAATTAAAATATTCAGCAAGTGACTGTTAAACATCAGGGCTTAGATTCATAAAGGTGCCCAAGTGCTAAGACGTCCTGTTAAGGCAAATCTAAGTGATATAAATCACGCATATGTCGTTCTGCAATGTCGCAAAGAAAACTATAGGAAAATTTTACTTATAATTTTGAAAATAATATTTTATTTGTGACTGTGTTGTAATACCCAGAGGTGATTTATCTAGCTATGACTTGCCTAACTTAGGACAACTTGAGTTACCACCGTTATTTATATGTCCAGTTAAAGTGTCAAGTAAATTTAACTGTCAGGTAAGACCAGTCTAGTGTATTTCTATTGGCCGTTGTCATGGTGAAAACAATTTAACTGAAATGTAGATTTTAACTGGGCATTGAAATACCGGGCCGAAGGCATCTTTGTGAATCCTGGCCCAGCTGTGCATTTGTTCATTCTGTTGCCACTAGAAAGAAACACAGTCTCCTTTTAATTCCGTATTGATCGACCGTGTGAAGTTTTGTTGGGCTTCAGACATGTAACAACACGGACTTGTTATTTTATGCCATCTATTTCAATATCCAAGTGAAGTGGTGTTAAGTAAATTTAACTGCTAGTAAAGGCCGTGTTTGTACGCATTTACGTTACGGTTGTCATGGTGAATGTAAGCTTACTGAAGGTTAATTAAATAAATTACAGGATGTTAAAATACCGACCTATAATACAAATTGTAATTTATTGATTTCAATTCAATCTAAGGCGTTTTTTCTGTGTGTGTGTGTGCCATGATCAAGGTTTCAATCGAAGTTTTTGGATTCATTACAAACAATTTAATTAAATGCAATCTGGATTGTAAGGTACAAAACTACGTACGTTAGGATATGCTTTTGGTAATTGAATTAATGAAGTTGTACGAAATATTTTACGGTATAAATAACGGGTATGATTTTAGTAAAAATCGAGTTCAGGTATGTCATTAAATGGGGCATTTATTGTGTAGTAAGTCTTGTTGAGGTTTCTCTATTTACAACCAGGGGCGTTGCTTGTTGTGGGTTCCCCAGTTCGCTACCAGAGTGCTGCATGTTGCTAGGTTCTACCGTTTGCTACCAGGGGCGCTTCATGTTGTGGGTTCCCCAGTTCGCTACCAGGCGCGTTGCATGTTGCGGCTATCTTTCTGCACATTCCTTTTACTGTATTACTGTTCGTCACAATAGCTAGACAGGCGGGCAAATTCAAAGTGTTCTATTAACTCACTGTAAATATCAAACATTTCGAATGATGAAGGGATAGAAATTATAAAAAACGACTAAATTCTCATAGAAACAACACAAAAATCGTTATATTTGGATAAAACTAGACTTATTTTATTCAAACACGCTTTTTAATAACTTTTTTTAGAATGTGTAGATAAAACATTTAATGTTGAAGATATGAATAAAAAACTTAAATTCTAGTGCTTTTCAAGCTGTAAGTTAACGTTCTTGTTTCTTATATGTCTTCTGAAACTTTCTTATACGGTTTGACCTAAATCAAATGTTTATTTCATCGTAGATTATAAACCCATAATAAACAACCACGCCCACAAACAAACCCCGCCGGGTTGACCCAACACTATCTGGCCTGCCAAAGCTCTTGATAAAGAGAGTCATTTCCTCGCGCCAAGTTTATTACCGAACGCTTGGACGATTCCAGTGTGCTTAGTAAGCAATATAGTTCGACCAAGCTGATTTATATCCTTATACGTACATTAATATCGCTGAAGTAGATAGAAGGGTGCGGTGGACCAATATTCGATGCTGTTATAATGGAGGTATTAGGGATGCAAAGTTATGTATAGGGGTGAGGGGGGGGGGGGTGGAAATGAAGATTGGAAGCTTCTTTACAGAGATGGATGTATTCAGATTCGTATAGCACTAATGGCCGGTTCGCCAAACGTTTTAAACGCCGATTATCTGGTAAACGGAGTTTCTTTACGTACAAATATGGCGCAAAGCGGCAAAGCAAAGTCCGATAGACCTTTTTCAGAATTGATCTAGGGCCCTTAGATATAGAGCTAATCACGGCCCTCTTGATCTTCAATGACAACAATGCACAACAGTGAAAAATGCACCTTAACATAACTTTCAAGGACCCTTAGATAGAGCAATCAAAGCTTTCTAGATCAATTCTAAAAATCATCTATTGCAGGCGTCGAGTAAGCAAATTTTTGTAATAGCAACGATAACAGTATAGGGTGTATTCACATTTTGATAGTGGAGGCCATAATGGCTTGTGATTGGTATAGTTCATTGTTAAAATGTTTCAGCTGGCTTTAGGTTGAAGTTGAACTGTTCTCTACCTTGGTTTGCTATTATTACTGAAAAGTAAACGCCGGTCTTACAATCTCCTAATGAGAAAGTTATTTGTAGCAATTAAGCTATTTGGAGGATTTCAAGAGTTTTGATAGGTCTTTGCCATGGAGAAAACAAGCTATTCGACGAATAAGTAGTTATAGGGACATTGTAAGACTGGACCTAACTTAAATACATTTTCTCTGATTGCGGCCACTATTTTGTTATTTACAATGGCACACAAAATCGTTTCCGTAAACTTTATCAGGGGATATACGTGTTCTAACTTGTCATATTTCCCCGTAAACAATATTATTCGTTTTCTATTGACAGCTAAATGAAACTTGTTATAGTAGTAAAACTGGCCGCTTCCAATATGGCCGATGTGACGTCACGTGAATACTCCCTATTGCTTTCATGCGGTCTCCCATATTAAGATTCCGAAGCCGTCAAAGAACCAAGATGAAATCTGCCTAAAAGGATAGACACATATACTTATTCCAAGTTGTTTGCCAGTGACGTCATGATTGGCTGGCTGGGTCTCCGTCGGCGCTCGATGCGGTATTGAAATGCACAGCGGACGTGGCGGTCTCTTGCGGTATTTCCACGTACCATGAATAACTCAGTGATTACCCGTTTCGTATTCGAGCCGTTGTCGACGTATTCGAACCGTTGTCGACGTTTTCGTCGATGTTTTAGGCTGTTTTATTCCCCGGACAAGTTCCCCTACTTCATTTTGTTGTTGTGCGTCTTCCGTTTTGCTCTCCAAAAGTCCCGCTCGCAGCGCCAGCGTACTACCAGCCCAATAGCTAAGGTATGTTAGATCTCCGCCCCTATTATACTACAAATACTACTACGTTACTTATATTTAGATTTATATCATGAAGTATGTCTATCATAACTACTACTGTACATAATTGATAAGGGAGATAAGATTTGGAACACTTCACAAAAGTTAAGCTCTATCATGTTAATTGATAAATATGATCACTCACAGTGCACTCTTCTTGTCATAGACTTCAACTCAAGCACTGATTCATGTGTTTCATACTTGACATATCGATCTTTGATTCGATCTTTGATCGCTCACTCGTCGATGGTGTTCGGAGCCTACAGGGTTGGTTTAGTCGCTTTAAATTTAAGTCCCCCACTGAAAATCAGTCTTGTTACTGAGTGGGTAGACTCTTATTGTGATTTTTTTTTTTTTTTTATTTATTTAATTGCTTCGCCATGGCAACGGATACTCAAACTTTGGAGGTTTTGTTACAAAAATGGCTGCCACGCTCACAGCTGTTGTTGGCTGCGTGCAAACTATGATGTTGATATACCCAACTAACAGTAGTTATCGTTCATGTTTACATGTGGAATATAACGAGAAGCTAACCGCAAAGGTCATATTTGAGACCTAACTAACCGCAACCGTAAACAACAGAGTTGAAACGGTTTGTTTTGTCACACGGATGAATAAATTCAACGGGAGGATATATCAGTTTCCGAGAAGTTTCGGGGGAACTGTCTGGGTTTATTTTTTTACTCGTTAGGGGAAGAAGACGTGATTAGATTAGTAAAAGGCAACTTTTTTTTTTAAAAAGAAAGTGCATATTTGGCAACTATTTCAAAGGAACTTTTCTGCCTTCGTTGTTTTTTTTGTCAATTAAGTTATTTTACTGATTGTGCAGGAATGTAAATATTTTACTCTCACCCAATCTTTCCTTCTTCGCGTTGCAAACTAACCAGATCTGTTCACATTCAAGTGACCAAGAGAAATTAGTTGTGTTATAAAACGGTTCAAGTTTTTTTGAATTCTAGGACAAAAATGATTCAAAGAAAGTTGCGCATTGTTGTATTTTTATCTACATTTGTTTAAATGCTTACTTGTCCTTGAATTAAAGGAAACTTGAACCAAATATTTAACCGTCTAAATTGCACGCTTAACAACAGAAAACATATCGAATATCGCCTTTGCTATATTCACAAAACGAGGAAATCACGACCAAACCCGAAGACGTGTCGATATAACAGTTTCCTTGATTCGTGTACGTCGGTGGGTGCAATTTCAAAACCATTAACACAATATCAGGTCAAATTTGCTTGCTAAAGAGAATAGGATGTCCTACTTCGAGGAGTTTATTATGGCGCTCTATCTGAAAGATATATTAAAGTTCTGGGTCTGTTTGAGGTTCGCTGCCAGGGCGTTGGGGAAAGAGGGGAGGTAGGGGGGTGGGGTGGGGGAATATAGAGTTCCGACTAGAAGTTTACAAAGGAGAAATACTCTTTTATATAAGAATTATTCTAATTCATTTGAGATTCAAACCTTGCGAATGCTCGCTTTTCAAAGAAGTCAACAAAGGCTTTTTGTGCCAAAGAAGTCAAATAGTGATTTTGGAAAATATACCTCATGGAAAGCTCAATCTGAGGGTTTTGAAGTAGGTAGGTACTTGACGTTTTTATATGGAAGAGAGAGAGATAGAGAGCGAAAGAGAGGGGTTGGGGTTGCCATGTTTGATGAGCGAATGAAATGATTGAAGCTTGCAGCAATCAAATCGAAATGGAATGCGATCCACACTTTTTATTGACCAGCTAATGCACTATTTTAATGAAGTTTTCACTAGCTATCTAAACTAACAAAATCTATTTTAAATGAACCTAGAATTAAAACGTTTTTTGTTTAAATCTTGAGAGATGAAAATATATTTTTTAGAGAGTGGAATGATAGTTATGGTTTCAATACAAAAATATCATTGTTTTTTTTTAAATATGTTAAAAAACACTCACTAATCCGGAAAAGTGGTTCATGAAACCCCATCAAAAACAACCCTTCTTGCTTTTTAACGTGCTTTAATGTGTGATAGAAGAAAACTGCACAGTAAGTCAACTCTAAAGTAACCTCCCCCCACCCCCCCCCCCCCCCCCACCCCCCCTCACCAATCCTCCCCACACTAACACCAATATTCTAAGTAATATTTATTATTTTGTTTGCAGTTGTAATGTGAAAATACAAGTATTTTTGTGGTGAAAACGAATGGCAATTCACGTTTTTATTATACCACTACACAAAAATGGTGAATTTGTGATGAAAAGTATTCATTAAATTTTAACGTCAAGTGATAGAGCTTTTTCTTGTCATATTTTTGGGGTTTTTGATACAAGGCAGTTGCTGTGTAAAGGCAGTGTATAGCAGATTACACAAAAAGTGTAGTTTTACTTTTGTTCCCCCAAATCTGTGTTTTTGTGTATAGATAAATCAAAATTACATTTTTAGCTTTTAAATGTCGTTTTTAATACAATAACCTCCCGCTGGTAAAGTGTTTTGCTAGTTTTATTTTGTTCTATTAATGTATTTGAATGCATTGATTAGTACGCTGGTCCCATGTGGTCGTCATTCAATGTTAATTAGTGAACCATCTATTTTTATTAATTATTTAATTAATTAAAATTGATTTAGTTTCCTCGTCTGTATTGCTGTTGATACGAGTAAAACAATAATTGCATGGAGAGTCATATTGTATTCAATGGTGGTTTTAGAAGATTGCATCTTTTGTTTTATGTACTAGTTTACAGCGCGCTCAATATGGGAAGTCTAGTGCTTGGTACGAACCCGGAGACATAATATTATTGAGTCGCTATACACTTGCAATACGTGTAGTCGAGTCACTTTAAGAGCGAACGGTACATCTACGTCAAAAACCGCGGAAAATTTCAATTTTTTAATTTTTTTAATTTTTAATTTTGTTGGTGTCGAGGGCTGAAGGGAGGGGGGGGGGGGTGCAAGTAGAACCCTTTCACTGTTTTGCTTTCAAAGCTTTAATTAATTACAGGCATCTCAAGTTACCGTAAATCCATCGCTCTCTATGGAAGGAGAAGTATTCAAGGGAAATCTTTTGAGTTTTTGGTAACGCAAAAGAATCCGATATTGTTCGTAATAGGCGCAGAGGAGACACGCAAAGAAACCGAGACAAAAGAAGACAAAGTCCAATCTCTCGTTAAAATATTTTTTTTTATTTTTTTTTTATCTGAGATTTTTTTTTAATAAGAAGTGATTTACCTGATGTGTGATGATAGATATTTTCAAACAAGAAAATATTTTATACAATGGAGAACTTTAATGAAATGCAACTCGTGAAAACTCTAAAATGTGACTTGTTTAATGAAAATTTGATTTTGTCCATGTCTAATCCGTTGATTTTTTTTATTATTTCAGGTAAGTTGATGCAATACAAGCAGTCACGTTCATAGTTACACACAATGATGAGTTATCTTCGTTCTAGAAGATTTCTGGTGAGTAAAGACAACCTTATGTTTGGTGCTCTACATCATTTTGAATATTAATTTAATTATTGTAATTCAGCTGATTCTATACACAATATCGATCCCGTTCAAGTTAACTCTGCCTGTCATGAGAATCAACAAAACGTCCAACGTTAAGCTAGGTCGTTAAAAGTCAACACATCCCCTCCCTTCATCTATTCTAGACCATTGCCATTACCAACACTTCTTGCTCTTTCCCTTCCATCCCCCTTCCCCCTCTTCCACCCCCTCTATAAATAACAAAACAAACTTCAACGCCTAAACACCTCACCTTTGTTAAACAAACAAAATACTAAGGACGCTACGTCATTACCGTCAGTTGCGCTTCTGAATGATGTGACCTTCATGTCAACCCCACCACCCCCCTCTCAAGTCGAAATGTCAGGTCAAGCACTCTGGTATCCACACAAAAAATCAATGACGTATTTAGGTCAGTTTAGACCGCCTTGAGTTGGAAATAATAGGGTTGGCATCTGTTGCACGGTAGGGTAGGTAGTGTATTGTAGGGTGGGGTAGGTAGGTAGGTGCCTAAGTGGGCTGGGGCACGATATAGTGTTGCCACGCCCCTTTCACAATAAGTCTCGCTGGAAATGAAATTGTAGTAGTTGTAGAGTAGCGGCGACGTATCGAGGGGTTGATGACGTCACAGATGTGATGACGTAATAGATGTGGCATTCTTAGAAGAGATTGTTGCTGTATTTAGTCTATAAAAACGGAATTCTCCTTGGTATAGTTCTCATACAACAACTTTAGTAATGCTTTCGTCATCAATCAATGACGTGTTTACGGTCTCGGCCAACCCGAGCAGGTATTTGAATTAGCCACGGCCGCTGGTTGGCTGCCGCTCACCCACCCGTGACGGAAGCATTACCGAAGATGTTGTACGACGACTATATAATGCTTTTACACCAAGAAGTGAGATAGTGTCAGGGGAGTCAGGACAGCCCACAATTAGTTTCCAACTTAACAAATGCGAATCACTTACGTGTTCCCGATTGTCTATAGTACAATGTGGTTGCGTTAAGTTTTTTGACGGAAACCTGCTTATACGTTTTCTTGTGCACGTTACCGTCAAAAAACTTACCGCAACCAAATTGTACTATAGATAATCGGGAAAAACGTCAGTGATTCGCGCTTGTTAAGTTGGAAACTAAATGTAGGCGGTCCTGATACTATCTTATTTCTTGTTGTGAGGGACCTTTTAAGTTGCTCTTTGTTGATGCTGATGTCGAGGATAAATGCAGAGCAGGGTCATTGGCCAATTAAATGTTTTTGTTTTTGAAAAAGCTACCCGTTAATTGGTACTCATCTATGACGTCAGTAGCATTCACAAGTGGAACGAATTTATACCTCCTTGTTGTTGTCTTGATCATAGCTTGGTTTGGAATGTACCTTGAGGTCGCCTGTCAACAGACGTGCTGATTGTATCTCTTTACATTATGAGATTTTTTTTTATTTTAATTTGTTTTGGTAAAACCTTCCTAGCCAATTGGAATCACAATTATTATTATTTTTTTACAGTAAAAAATAAAATAGTATAACAATGTATTTAATAACTTTTTGAATTTCCATCTTCAGGCAACCACATAGTTAAGTCCAAAATTGACTAAGGTCCAGTCTTACAATGTCCCAATAACTATTTATTCGTCGAATAGCTTGTTTTCTCCATGGCAACGACCAATCAAAACTCTTGAAATGCTCCAAATAGCTTCATTGCTACAAATAAGTTTCTTATTAGGAGATTGTAAGACCGGCCCTTATTATGAGCCG
Source organism: Isoperla grammatica (assembly GCA_945910005.1). Lineage (NCBI taxonomy): Eukaryota > Metazoa > Arthropoda > Insecta > Plecoptera > Perlodidae > Isoperla > Isoperla grammatica. Next base: position 32,866,212 of record OX246747.1, read on the forward strand.
TTGTTTCCATGCGGATTTTAAATAATAAACAAACGAATTATACCTGAAAGGGTAAAACACGATCACTCACCCCAGATTCATTAAACGATCTTAATCTTCTTTTTCGACGACGTATTTCTGTTTCGCGTGGCGTTTATCTCACCTGACCTTTCACGACCTCGCTCAACTCGGCTTATCTTTCCCTCCGAGCTCGTTGACATTTCGTAGCAATTAGGTCAGAATGCGCCCCGTGGTACAATACAGGCTGCAGGACCCCTATTCTATAAAACTCCCGAAATGGATTCGGGCCGAAATGGAAACAATTGAGAAATAATAACAATACTAATTGGAAATTATTGTGTCAGTTATATTGTTGTGGAACTGCAATTGTTTCCATTTCGGCCAAAATTGTTGTAATTTCCGACCGAATCCGTTTCGGTGGAGTTATAGAATAAGGGTCCCGGGCGCGAGTTATGTCCGTGCCCTAGTAGAAGGAATTTGTTGCTGGGTTGGGTCTTAGAGCATGTATAGTAGGGGTAGAGTGAGCTTGGCCATGCCGCCACTACAGCGCCATGTGTGTCCATCATCTCGCAGCTGCGAGTCACGTGATGAGTGGCAGAATAGTCAGCTGGCAAGGGATTATCATGGAATAAACGAACAACTAGGAACCCATTCATTCTAATTTGACAGTTTTAATAGTCTAGGACCAATATAGGCCTACATAATATAGCATTTCATGTGTTCCTCTTACCTGTGAAAAGTTATTTTTCCACCTTTAACAAATCGTTCAGAACATTCAAAAGCACAACAAGACTTTACCATTGCTTTTATTTTCGATACACAAACATAATTCCTTACCTAATAAAGCATTTAAACAATGTGTGCAGTGTGTTATCGCAGGCACAGGTTTGCTACGGCGCGCTTTCTGCCACTCATCACGTGACTTCCAGCGATCAGATGTTGGACACGCTTTTCGTGCCATCATACTCCCTTTACCCATATCTATACTCAAAGGGTTGGGTATACGAAAGTGATCGTAGGTCTCTCACAACAAGAAGTAGGATAGTATCAGGACCACCCAATGATATGTAACACCTACTGTAGGCTAGATGCGCAACCTATAGTCCATACATCCCCCAGTTGATAACACAGAGATCTTCGAGGTCTGAAAGTTGGATAATTGGCCAAACCCTGACATTTCTTCCCTCTACTTAAGCATCGACCGTAAATACCTTTGATCGGCGAGCTGTTCATAATCTCACCTGTTAATTATGATGACCTGTCAAAACAAACTCCATTGTATAAGCGCAACACATTTTCCGGAATTATATAAATATTTTTGGTTTCGGTAAAAAGCTTGAATTTATTCAAAAATTGGTTTAAATTTATCTTTATTTATGTAATTTTTAATTACATTTAGGTCCAGTCTTACAATGTCCCAATAACTACTTATTCGTTGAATAGCTTGTTGTCTCCATGGCAACCACCAATCAAAACCCTTGAAATCCTCCAAATAGCTTAATTGCTACAAATAACTTTCTTATTAGGAGATAGTAAGATTGTTATTCTCCAATTAATTTATTATAAAATAATAGAATTTTTTTATGGTAACGCATATTATGAAGTAGTTATATAAAATAACGGGAAAGTAGATTAAATAAGATAAATATACCTAGTGTTATGCATATTAAGTAGTAGATACATTCTATGCAGATATTCCGTTTGTGTGTGTGTATTTAGTATTACGTGTGCAATAAGCCCCGCTAAGCTCGTGTTGCGAAGACTTGGCTAGCTGAAGGGTACAACCCCCCCTCCCTTTCTACTCTCCCCCCCCCCTCTCCCCCCACCACAACACCACCCACTTGATACTCATGTTCGGTTTGGGATTATTGTGTTCAAAATATACGGGGATCAAAGGTTATCTGTCGGTGACCACATTCGACGAATCCCCCCGAGGGGTTTCTAGTGGGAAGGGGGGGGGGGGGGGTAAGGGCAGTGGGGGGGGGGGGGTGCATTGATTCGTCCCGCTCCGCCGAGGGTTGGGTTGGTAGCTCGAAACTGTTGCGACATATGTACACTACAGTATTCTGGTCTCTGTCTGTCTGTCTGTCTGTCTCTCTCTCTCTCTCTCTCTCTCTCTCTCTCTCTCTCTCTCTCTCTCTCTCTCTCTCTCTCTCTCTCTCTCTCTCTCTCTCTCTCTCTCTCTCTCTCTCTCTCTCTTTGTGCCCTATGTCCCCTGTTTTACATTCCAATATAGTACCCCATGGATTCGATTGGGAGGCGCATCTCTATATTCTTTTGTTCCGTCTTTGCTCACTTTTCGTATACGGCTATTTTAACCCTTATTCGCGAGTACCTGTTTTACATGTTATTTGACTTTCGCCAAGTCATTTCATACTTAAAACAGATACACTAGTTATGATTTACTTGGAATTCTGGACATCCTAACAGGGCGGGAGTAACTTAAAGGATCTGAAGTCAGTATGAGACTCCATATTATGCGTTAAGACTATAGTATGAGAAAGGGAAAACATTTTTTTAACGAAATAAATTTTACGACTGAGTGAAATTAACACGTTTTTTAGTTTTTTATAAGAACAAATTTTAGAAATCGGATAACACAGATAATTCAGACACTCCTTTTGTAGTACCCCCCCTCCACCCCCCCGCCCCGCCCGTGCCCGAGCTTTCAACGATTGGCAAGAATCACTTAATTTACGCAACGTAAGACCGCAAATTGAATTTCCTTTATCTCCTTGTGAATTGGAAGAAAGGGTGAAGGTTTCTGATCAGTGTGAGTGCTTTTATTTCGGTTAACTTCTAAAATAGGTTAAGTAGAGAGTGAGAGGAGTCGGACGGACGTTGAAAGGGAAAATATCTGGTGTTAATCCCGACGTTGATACTGTTAACGTTGATCCGGAAGCTTTTTGAGTCTTTTTAAGAATTATCTGTAAAATTAAGACTTGTGATGTGAGAAACTCGAATCTAACGTCCTAGAATTGGCCGGTCCGAATTCACCAAACTTTTAATCGGCCAATTTAATAAACTCGGATTGGTTACCGTGGTTTCCAAAAAATGACATTCAAAATGCATGGTGGCTTCTATCGGGAGCCATTTTTGATCTCTGATCATTGGAAATTTGTCTGATTTAAGTTTGGTGAAACTGGCCCTTGGTGTTCAACACAAGTATCTATAGAGTATCGTGATTTTTTTTCTTTAAAATACAATAACATATAAATATTGGACTGATTACGGTCTCGATGTTATTAGAATTTACTGACCGATTGATATTCTAAAAAAAAGGATTAACGAAATATTATGTGTGGATCATTTTAAACATTTTTTTGAAAATTATCTTAATTTATCAAACCACAGTCAATGTGTCATCGTATGAGAATATCTACAGTCCGTGATAAACCATTCTAAAATTATAATAAGGATATAATTTTAAAGAGCTAATCTGCACTGTTTTCTAGCTTTTTCTGTCGAACTACCATAAACAATATATTCATCGTTCACACATAGGTATTTATTTTATAATACCATGTCCTCTAAAAACAAGAATATCACATGTCTACAATCATATTTTAAAAACACCATGTCCTCTAAAAACAAGAAAATCACATGTCTACAATATATTTAAAAATACCATGTCTTCCAAAAACAAGAAAATGTAACTCAATATACTTATATCTACAATTTAAATCAAGCTTTATACGCAGCACACAAAAACCCTCCAATAGTTTATCAAGGTCTTTCCATCGCCAACATCCTATATAGGGTTGTTTTAGACCGTCGAAGCCCTGGGCGCGAATATTCCTCGCCGCTATTTTCGTTTATTAATCCATCCATCCATCCAGCGGTTTCCCTACCAACCCTATGGTGGTGGGAGGGGGTTGGGGGGGGGGGGGGTTACCCACCCACTTAACATCACACGATTACAAGCTTCATTACATTACATGGCACAACACAAGCATCGTCGTTTCTGTGAGTTATGAGTTCGGGGCATAGCCTACATTTTTGTGTGTAGATAATTCTCAAGGGTGGTGAGGGGAAGTGGGGGTTGGGGGAGAGGGAGTTCATTTTCGTTATCGGATTGAGTTTCAAACGGACTAGTGGACGCGCTGTTTTCATTTCGGCAGAATGATATCGGGTGTGTTCATTTCTGACACTTTCAGACTCTCTTAAATGTATACCTTTTCCAAATGTGCTGCTACAACGGTTTAGCTGCGGTCGGTTAGCCGGTTTTCATACGAACACCGAAGTTGAGTAACCTTGGGCTAGGTCAGGAGGTGGATGGGTGAGCACTCTCCTCTGAAACACTAGTTTAATAAAAATATATATAGTTTAATATATTATTTAATACATATTTATGAATATATGAGCAACGAACACCCAAGTTAAACAACCTCGGGCTAGGTCAGGAGGTGGATGGGTGACCACTCTCCTCCGAAACACTAGTTACCGTTGGTTAGAGCAGATTGGAGGGTTCGATAGCTTGTGTAACAGCTTCGTTCTTCTCGTCAACAGTCCAGGTTAGTGGAGGAAACTATATATGACTGGTGGTGGTGGAAAAACAGCGGTCACCTGAAACAAATTGTATGCTCGCGGTAGTGTTTTGTATACGCACCTAATTTATTCAAATTATTTAAAGAATGTTATAGGGAAATTCCTCACGAAAGCAATTTCAAAGAGTTTTATGGCTGCGATAAAGTGTAGAGCTTTGGTCAGCTTGTCGTAGATACTATGCTGGAGACTACAGCCATTATTAAAAGCTCACGAAAGCCAAACAACTTGCTTATCAGTGTTACACGAAACTACGACCAATTATTTTTAATGTTGTAACATGGGTAGCTTACAATAACAATGAATTTGTTATAATTATTATTATGTTGAAATTATCTGTAACGTTTTCATAATATGATAGATTCTTTAAGTTGATATAATTTTAAGTCCACAATCTTTGTGTCATACAAAAATACACGAAGGACAGTTCATGTTTCTTTTCGTTAACTGAAAAATTGTAAATTACCAACTCTCCCACAGCCCCTTCCAACCACCCTGCCTAAGTGTATGACAGTACAGTAACTTTATTTATCAACATCATCTTCGTGTTACTTCTTAACGTTACTCCAACAAAAAAACCATGCAATGAATCAATGTCTTGCAATGTATCATCAAATATTACAAAACTTACAAAAACGAATTAAAAATTTGTTGTACAACTTTATAATTAGTGAAACCCAATTCCACTTTCTTGTATCGATGCCATACTATAAACAGTTGGCAGCTGACGTAACCGTGTGCTATTGGACCTAAAATATCAATCAATAATTCAATCATAAAATCATTCAATCAATCAATCAATTAATCAAGCAAGCGATCTCTCGCAATGTATCGACAATTACCAAAAAAAAAGAGTTAAAATTTGTTCAACGTCAAAACTATATTCCACTAAACACATGTATTTCTAGATACTGTCAACATCTGACCTGATGTAACCGAGTGTCATTCAACCAATAAAAAAATCAATCAATCTTTCGCAATGTATTAGGAAATATCAAACCTAAACAAAAATAACGAATTCAAAACTTAAAAGAAAAACGAGTAAAAATTGTTACACAACTTAAGTTATTAGCCACAATCTAGATTCCTCACAGAATACGTTAAACATCTGACCTGACTTAACCGTCTGTTATTCAACCTTAAAAAAAAATCAATCAATCAATCAATCAATCAATCTCGCAATGTATTAGGAATTATAAAAACTAATTAAAATTGTTAAGTTATTAGACACAATCTAGATTCCACACAATACGTTAAACAGCTGACCTGACTTAACCGTCTGTTATTCAACCTAGAAAGATAACGGCTTAGCTCCCATTAGGGTGGAGAATGTTATGACTGACAAAACAACCACATGAATATTGTTAATCTAGGTCAGAGCGAAGGGGGTGCGATTTTTCAACGACGCCATTTCCGTTCGTCGAGATAAACTCACTGGGTTATCTAAACATCACGAATGTGAATTTGTCACGAATATTCGGAATTTAGTTAAAGCTTGACTGTGTTACTTTGTCAGGACCGTATTACAGGTAGAGTGCGCTGTGAGCGATGACGTTCAGTTTACCTATTATATCTAGCTCAGCTTCAGTTAAGTGCTCCAAATCTTTATGCCTAGTATATAATTTACAGTAATTTTTATTATTGACCTACTTACGCACTGAAACTTAATTATTAATGAGTGGTATGTAATTTAAATAAAAAACAGCTGAAGAATAAAAAAAAAACTTAAGCCGAGTACAATGGTTGACGGAATAACACAATCTACCACACTCTTCGCGTGCGGGTAAGATTAAACCGTTCCACAGTTATCTGTATTTCCACCACATCATAATTGTATGCGTCAAGTGAGGGACATACTGACATTTGTGTGAACAGGAACGCTCACAGCGCTGCTGTCATACGGTCTTCCATTTATATAAACACAGGGGCCTGGGTTCATAAAGATGCCCAAGGGTCGGTCTTACAATCTCCTAATAAGAAAGTTATTTGTAGTAATTAAGCTATTTGGAGGATTTCAAGGGTTTTTATTGGTCGTTGCCATGGAGACAACAAGCTATTCGACGAATACGTAGTTATTGGGACATTGTAAGACTGGGCCTTAGTCTAAGTGGTCCTAAGTTAGGCAAATGTTAGCTAGATAAATCAGGACAAATCATCTTTGGGTATTACTACACATTCACAAATAAAATGTTAGGATTTAAATTGTAGATATTTTACTATTTTTATCTTTATGACATTGCAGAACGACTTGTGCGTGATTTAAATCACTAAGATTTGCATAACTAGGACGTCTTAGCACTTGGGCACCTTTGTGAATATGGGCCCCGTTATATAAGATCAACTTATCAAATTACATACCTTGTTTGTAAGCTTTAAATGGGTAATTCACACAAAAATACATTAGAATTGTGTAAATGTATTCCCATTTATGTCAAATAATGAAACATAGTGTAGAAAAGTTTCTACCCCAAGGGAAGACGGAAAAAAATTAACGAGATTGTATATTCTAGTCTATAGTTACCGGTCGTGCTGGGTTCCTTCTCGTGGTGACCGTTTCCCCGCAAAGAGGGCTCTCGTGCGTATCTTTTTGTCATTTCTTTCTTCATCTCACGTGATTACCTTCATCATATTCCCCTTTTCTACTTTCTCACTTTTTATTTGCTAATCCACTGTGCGATCCGAACGCCCACCAAACCCCCCACGCCC
>OX246747.1:32873662-32921092 GCA_945910005.1 Isoperla grammatica
GGATTGTGTTTGAAATAGATTTGTCCATAGAAATATGAGAGTTATTGTTATTAAATTGAAAACTATTATCACTATTTTTGTAACAATTTCTAGAAATATTTTCTCGGTGTTTTTAATAACTTCAATATTTGCATTTCTTCGTATTAACTGAACGCATTGTTTTAGACTCTGGTATTAAAATGGTTTTTAAATGTTAAACAAAACATATCCTTATCAGGGCCATATGAATAATTAAGGGGTTTACTATAAACAAGTCATTTATTAAAACTTTTTGGAGGATTTTCGTGACCAGAATCTGACTACCAGTAAAACTAGCATGTCTCCTACGATCGTCAATGGACGCCTAATTCTAGTCAAGTAACATTTTATGATGAATACATTCCAAATGACTGAATCTATTCTAAGCATTCCTTCTTTTTTTTTTTAAACGTGTACAGTTTTAATGTAAAGCATTATGATATTTTAAAGCTAACACATTCATGTATTACACAAAAAACACTCGTAAATTCTCGCTATCAAATTCAAATTTGTTATGGAAATTGATGAATAAATTTCAGTCATGTTACAATAAGCGATATATGTAGAACAACATGCAACATGACAATCAGGTCTAGTTCTAGTAGAGAAACGTTGTTTTGTTTTTTTCTAGTATGGCCTAAAGTTTACGTAGACTACGTAAACTATTGTATACGTAGACTACTATTTTACAAGTATTTAAAATAAGGTGCTTTCAGACATATTAAAGGCATTTTGGTTAGATAAGCGTTACAAAGGAGAATATACTACAAAGAACAAATGTATTTATTTCATTTTATTTCAACCAGAATCTGTATTGCAAGTTAATAATATGGAAATGAGAGCAATAGCTGAAAAAATGAATTAATGGATACCTGTTTAAAAAAAAATCATGGACTGTTAATAAAACAAGGTAATATTATAGAAAAAAATGCCAAACTTTTTTTATGTAATCAGCAATGTCTGAGCCATAAATTGTTATAACAAAATATTTAGCAAGCCAGTCAATATTGAGTAAGCACATTATGAAATTTAACAAAAAAAAACAGCTGATTCAGCATGTTAGATAAATATCAAAGCGCAAATATTCGTGAAAGATAACAGCGAAGCCGCCAAAGAAATAGCAAAGATAGTGTCAAGTGGCGACTACTGAATTTAGCGGTTTTGAGCGGTGTGATAACAATATGTAATTATACTCCATTTCATTGACTATCATAAAAAAACTATTTATCTGCTCGCTTAAAAATGAATATGCTCGTACAGTATAAGGAACAAATTAGGTATTCCAAAATTTTCAAAAAACTGTTCAAGAAACTAATTTTAAGTAAACATTCAAAACTTAGTTGGTACAGACAATTGATAGGAGAAATTTAGAAAATATTAATGAAGTTGTGTAGACAGAACTTAATTTGAAAACTTAAAACTATGAGAGAGACTTGCAATGGCACACAGAATATATATATATATATATATATATATATATCTATATGAATATTTTTCAAGAACACTCTTGACGTGGTTGTTATGTGAAATCCAGAAATTAAAAAACCAACCCATATATATATATATATATATATATATATATATAAACACTTCGTGTTGGAGCACACAGGTTGAAAAATAAACAATAATTAAAATACCGGAGGACCACTTTACTTGTATAAAGACTAAAACTAAAACAGTTTATGGACAGTAAAACAATGGAGCTAGTTCACATCACTAGACCTAATTACGCGTGTGATGATTACTATTACTTTTATATTTATGTTACAATCACAATTGATGACACTTGATGATGAATTGATGACACTGAATTGATCGCTGGAGCGGATGTGTTCCCACCAGTCCGATACAATTAGGAGCCTCGACTTCGACTGACGATTAATCTTGAAGAGGAGAAGGGGGTGGTACGTCACACCATCCCTCTTGGTCAACAGGGTTGACAAAATGTAAAATGAAATGATATTAAAACACAGTTAGTATTAACATCACTTTCGTAGACACAACACCTTCTTCCATCACACACCACTAGCTCTGACCAAAAACATTTCGTATCCTAGCAACCTCCAAACAACATACACCGCCTTCTTAACATAACAATTCCCAACCACGGTCTCCTGGATTTACTCCTAGCAGAGTATTAGCGAAGCGCAAAGCGATCTAGTGGACCGTGTTCCCAACACTTCGTTTAAATCGCCCTAGGAATTACTTGAGAGATTTTAGAACCGTTGCAATGTCAACATAGGCTCATAATTAATATTTAGCCCCCGACAATGTTTGAATCGAACATTCAGGAGAACTCATCTGAAAACTTATGACTACGAGTAATTTTATTTTAAACTAATGATTTTTGTAGCCATTGTTGTAATTTTAGTAAAAATAATTATGTCGAACAGTTAGCTACTATTACATTTCTTTGAATAGAGGTGATATTTAAAATTTTGCATAATCACATTATTACACAAATGTTTTTATTTGGTAAAATAATAAAAGCTTTTGAACTTAAAAATGCAAACAAATACGACAATGTTTCAGAAAGTATAATCTACAATATGTTTTTCAAAAAATAAATTAAACCTGATAATTTTTAAAAATACTCAAAACACAAAATCTTCGAAAATTTCTTAAGAATTTAAAATTTAAAACAGATTTTATACAGAAGAAAATACCCTTTTAAGACTGTGAAATTTAAATTTAATACAACCCACTAAATCAATTCGGTATTGAAATGTTTAAAGTTGATACATCGTTCTCGACGATAAAATATCGCGTGTGTCGTGTTTATGAGAGGAGGGGGGGGGGGAGGGGGAGTAGGGGGGGATTCAATGCCTCGGGCGGCAAAACGAGTCACTCAACACGTTGCTGCTGCTCGAAGAAAAGCAATAACGATCATCTTGCCGACATTAGGAGTCACTTTGTGTCGTTATTTGTTGGAAGGATGTTTGTAGTCTACACTACTTTTCCACCTTTGTTGGGAGAGTTTAAGAAAGAGTATAGAACTCTCCTTTGTAGGGCGGTATGTTCACAGTGATTCTCGAGCGCTCATGAGTCAACTCGCATGACATTTTTTTTGACAATTTGATATTACAATTTAGTATATATATGTAAGCAACATTGTGTAAAATTTGTTATAATTATTAATATATTGAATTGAAGGAAATAATCGAAATAAAACCGTCATTCCACATTTTATTCATTCATCTATTTATTTATTATTCTCCAATCTGCTCTGTAGTCGTACAGCAACTTCGGTAATGCTTTCGGCATCAATCAATGACGTGTTTACGATCTCGGCCAACCCGAGCAGGTATCTGAATTAGCCACGGCCGCTGGTTGGCTTCCGCTCACCCACCCGCGACGAAAGCATCACCGAAGTTGTTGTACGACGACTATACGCACGTAGACTTTGAAACGAGACGATGCTGAATAAAATAGTATTCAAAGATTAAGGGATTAGAAAGGTTTATACAAGGTAGATAAGATTAAACTTCACCTTATTTTCCCTGGAGATTCCTCTTCCTTTCGTAACGTTGGGATTATCAAGATAAGAGTGTCTTAAAGAGACGGATGGTAAAAGTTTGGAATTTTCGTGCTAGCGTTTAGAACGTATCAGTTGGCGATACAAAACCAACTCGAGTAAATTAAGTAAATATTTTCGGAGTTGTGAGCGGTTTTGTGCGGGATAGCGTACGATATCGTGACGACACTCGGCCAAAGTCGATAAGACAGTTGTCTGTAACCGTCATTCATGATGACGTCACACGTCAGACAAGAAAAAGATTTTAAAGTTTTTTTTTACTTGTATTAAGGATTCAGTTCTATTACTTCTTAGGAATAAGTAAACGGTGCCTTTGGAGCAGTCCTACCAACGAAGCACTCAATAAATTCAAAGTGGTTCTGAATCGGCCTTGTTGATTCTGGCATTTATCCACAGGTGTTCGCACTGTCCAATCACTGATTCATATGTTTCGTAATTGACATATCGATCTTTGATTGGTTATCGCTCACTCGTCGATGGTGTTCGAAGCCTACAGGGTTGGTATAGTCGCTTTAAATTCAAGTCCCCCACTGCAAATCAGTTTAGGTATACTGAGTGGGTAGACTCTAAATGTGAATTTATTTATTTCATCTTCATAGGTACCGTTTTAACTTTTAAATGAGCAAACAAATACATGCAATGATGATAATTTTCTTTCCTTACTTTTCTCAAGAACGAATATTAAATAATGTATTTTTATTTTTTAAGCTACGAAAGGTTAAAAATGTAAATATTGCTCTTTAACTGCAGTTAATAGATCTTTCTTTTACACATTCTATAGGACAAGATTGTTATCTAGGCAATTTTCTCATAATAAGACCATGATTGTATATGATCCGCTTATAAACTAGGTTAGTTGTAGATACTAGGCCCAAAACGCGAGAGTCACTCTCAAACCATCCATCAAGTGCTGCGACTACATTAGGTTCGTTTGATTTACCTGTAGTTTTGCACTTTTGATCAGCTTAGGAGACAGTGCAGAAAGTGTAGATAAATCAAACGAACCTATTGAATACCCTCCGTAGATCTTTATTATGAGAGTCATATTATTCTGAACTAGTTACCCGCCAATTTGTAACTCAACTCCTAGGGTTAATACTAAATTATATCAAAATAAATTCACAATTAGAGTCTACCCACTCAGTAACTAAACTGATTTGCAGTGGGGGACTTAAGCTTAAAGTGACTAAACCAACCCTGCAGGCTCCGCACACCATCGACGAGTGTGCGATAACCAATCAAAGATCGATATTTCAAATACGAAACATATGAATCAGTGATTGGACAGTGCGAACACCTGCGGACAAATTTCAGAATCAACAAGGCCGATTCAGAATTTATTGAGTGCTTCGTTGCAAGGACGCCTCCAAAGTCACCGTTTACTTATTCCTAAAGGCTGGTCCACACAGATTTTTAAGACATAATGACAACGTCTTAAAACTAAAACTTTGTGTGAACGCCAGTACGTGTTTCCTATGATCCAACTTTACGACTACGCGTTAAACTTTAAATCGTATGTCTTAAAAATCTGTGTGGACCAGCCCTAAGCCTAGAAGAAATGGAATTGAATCTACATTAGAACTTAAAAAACTTCTGCCTGAACCGGGAACCACTGGACCAACAAGCCACTTAAGGTTGTCACTTGGGCGACCATAGACAACCATAGCACCCACCTGTGGAACGACACTCGTGGTAAGTAGGTACTTTACGTAGAGGCTCCTCATAACAAGAGGACAACAAACTACTTGTTACAAGGACGGTACTTGTTACTTCTCAAGTGCACCCCCACTTGTTTATGTCGCATCTTCAAGTAACAAGCTTTGTTAGTTTAACACACTGAACGTTGTATAACGACATAACTGTCGTACAGTCACCGTAACAACGAAGTGAACAATGTAAAAAAAAAAAAAAAAAATAAACATTGAAATATAAGCATGTGGTTCTACGTCAGTATAGGATATATAAACTATAAATACTGAATAGGATATATAAATTAAATAATGCATTGGTTTAGAAAACGAGAAAAGTTTGCAAAAGGAATAAAGGAACACTTCTTTACTCGAACCACTCATTGTAACATTTTTATACAAACTGTATAAAATGCTGTTAAAGCGTTAGAGTGACAAGGTAAATTTTCAAATAGCTAGAAATGTAGAGACTGAATAATAACAGAATTCAAAAGAAGATTCAATTAGATTATTATAATTTAATTTTACGTATTTTATTAAAATAAAAGCAGTTCCGATTTTCGGAGAAGGGAGCAGGAGAAATTAACTCTGTTTTATATTCAAATTAAATTAGATTTCTTGCGCTCGGATCTAATAATTTTGACCGAATTTTCGTCTAATTCATTTGCAAAATAAAGCTTTTTGAAGGTATATACAGTAGTAGTAGTAGGTAGAACTCATTTACATAATAAAAAGTTTCAAGGAAATTTACATACGAAGTTAGAAAGAATTGTGTGGCCAGCAAACAGGGAACGGGAGATAACGTTTCCGTGATAAAATAAAACATTTCGAAAATAAAATTTCCTTATAAAAATATAGGTTAACGTTAAGCTTTGTACGTATTTTGTTTTTTATTTTTCATACATAAAAAATGCTAGAAAGAACTTTGCTACTTTATAAAAATATATTTTCGACAAAAAATATATTAGAAAATAACAACCAATCCTTACGCATTCTTTTGTGTCATTTAAAATATATCAAAATCAAGTGGGTTAAATACATATTTAATTCAAATTACACGTTTTTAGGAAAATCGAAGTTATTAGTTTTAAACTATCAAAATAAATTTGGGTTTGCGTTCTGAGATATTACCCTCAAAACGGTCAAATATTTTGAGTTTGCAATTTATTTTCAACTACCAAATTTCCAATGTTTTAACAATAATTATTTCAATATGTATTTCGTTTTTGTTTTTTATTTGTAAAAAAAAGTTAGCCAGATAAATTAAAATCACTAACGTTTAAATCAGTTAAAATTATGTATTTCCCCGACTTTAACGTTCTCGTGACGCAGAACATCAACTTGAAGTTTTTTACATCATTCAAATGTATCAATCATATAAAGTTCACAATATTAATTTACCCATAAGTAGTATAATGATAAAAATTACAAAATAACACTGCATAGCTCCTCATTATTCCGTTAACTACCATAAACTTCCGACTAAACCAAGTTAGAAGCAATAACTCCATCTGCCACCATACATACATACATACATTCATTCAACTAGCATAGAAGTATGCAACTGCATTTAATAGGATTTCACATCGCCAGCACGATACCATGGTTATAAATAACTTTGTAAAACGGTATCAGAAACTAGCTACGTCATGAATTTCTACGCGTCATTGTGATAAATCACGTAGAGTCTCGTTTAAACAAGGTTTACTTGATCCCCGCCTAGCGGAGGCCCGTCTAACTCCCACGTAAGTCAGGTATAGTCCTCGATCTTTGATTAGCTATCGACTTATCGCCCACTCGTTGATGGTGTTCGGAGCCTACATTGATAGGACATAGATATGACATTGATACATTGAACAAGCAATTTTTTTAAATGAATAAATAAATTCATATTTTAAGTCTACCCATTCAGTCACTTAACTGATTTTCAGTGGACTTTAATTTAAAGCGACTAAGCCTAAAGGCTAAAGAAGGCTTTTTTAATAAGGCTAAAAAAATTGCTCAGTCGCTTTAAATTAAAGTCCACTGAAAATCAGTTAAGTGACTGAATGGGTAGACCTTAAATATGAATTTATTTATTCATTCACTTTAAAAAATTGCTTGTTTTTTTAGATAAAAAAACAAACAAGTATAATATTAAGTTTAGTTTAGTTTAGGTCCAGTCTTACAATGTCCCAATAACTACTTATTCGTGATATAGCTTGTTTTCTCCATGGCAACCACCAATCAAAACCCTTGAAATCCTCCAAATAGCTTATTTGCTACAAATAACTTTCTTATTAGGAGATTGTAAGACCGGCCCTTAGTTTACTTTAAGGCTTTTAATTCTACAATCAAAATTAAACTTAGTCGATGTACACTGTATATTAAAAAAAATTGTAGATTATATGTTAACCTGAACCGCCACAAACCTATGTTTATTGGTTCTGGTAATTTCCGCATGATCAAGAAAAAAATCCAAATGTGTACTGTACATAAAAGAGGAAAAAAAATAAAAAAAAAATATTTACTAAAAACATTTTGAGAAAAGCACATGTTTTAACACTAAATCAATTTTCCACAGTAGCAAAAACCGTGGGAGTATTGTATAAGTAAATAAATCCTCATTGAATATTATTTCCCACTTGTCTTTAATTTATTTACAAAGATTACCAAGTCCCATCTGTGCCTAGTATTTGTTTAGCAGCTTATCTCTCAACTACTTCCTATGTTGTCCTAGTACCCTGTTCAAACATGTATTTAACACGGGTCTGTTGAAACGGGTACGGAAACGGATTCAGTTAACATTATTGACTACGGCAAGAATGCAAATAGTCTGGGTGATTTACGAGTAGGTCGAACTGGGAAACGCAAAATTTAATGTCCGTAGATTTTGAATTATACGTGAATTTATTACGGATATGCTACCTTCTACATCAATCAATCAATCAATCAATCAAGCTGACAATATGTAGTGATTAATGTACAAAATAAATTGCATTGATTATTTAACTGTCTCTGAAAATAATGCCACATGTGACAATTTTATAATGAATTAACCTTTTTTTCTATTCCGCAAAGTTGTTGGGAGGAATGCCCTTTCGTATCGCTAATATTAAAACAGTGCAAAATTTATGTTTTTAAACACTGAAATAGTATTAAGAGGTGATAGGACATGTTGGTCGCAATTTGCAGATTTCTATTTATTTGAAAATCACCCACGTTTTATGTACATACAAATGTTCCATAGAATATTGTCAAGAAATTGATCTATAAACGTCACCTATGAAAAGGTAATTATTTATTAACAGTGACGCATTCAAAATCCACAGAATCGATTTTACTTAATAACTTAACATTATTTAGCTTCTTGAATAATTGATTATGTAAATTGTTAATGCATTAATGTAGATAATTATTGCCGTTTCAATAGGTAACATCTTGATAGACGTATTGATGAGTTACCGCGTGGCCGGTTGGGGAGAGGGGGAGGGGAGGGGGTGGGGGGAGAACCTTGGCATGCAAATGGGTTTAGTTAGTGCAAGAACGGCATTACAAGGATAAGATGAAAACACACTCGAGAAATCCAAATCATTTAGTACAATATTGAATTAGATACAAGACACGAAACTAAAACAGCGTTAAGTAGGTTCTTATATAGCGGCGCTGTTGCTTCAAGATTTCCGAGTTGTTTGAAATAGTGATCACCGACCTAGCCTAGATAATTATGTACATTGAGCTGAAATTAATTTCTACAGTACACATTCTGTGATAAAGAAACTCTATTTCGAGTAACCACGTTATGTGAAATTAATCTTGCTTGGAGGAAACTTTAAGAAATGTTCTTCAATCTTCAGAAATGCCGCATCTGTTTCACAATATTAAACTAATGATAAACAAAAAGTTAATATGTGACATCAGTCACTGCAGATTTAAAATAAAGCAAAGTGGTTATTTCACAGACATCCGGTGTCAAGTATTCTTTCTTTTCTAAGCAACTTCGATACTACAACTCGCTTATATGCCGAAGTTCTTTTTAACTTCTTGATTGCTCCTTTATGAAACTACCTGACATCAACTTGTAATAGCGGTCAAAATTTCATAGCACTCATAAAAATCTGTTCCGTTTAATAAAAAAAACAAGAAAGTACATTAAATAGTGACAGGTCGAGCGTTACAAGTAGTTTGCCCACGTCATAGTGACGTCAGAACCCCGCACGGCAGACGTCATCTGGTACGGAGACAATCGATAACCTAGGCGCGGTGGAGTCGAGCGTACACGTGGCGCGATCTGTGGGAGAAACGAGCAACTGCACACACACGAACTAGACGTTCCCGCCTTTTTCAGACGAGTGCGCGTGGCGCCACCTGTTGGCGGGCGGGGGAACTCGGTCGGGCGGCGGGAATCCATATGTCGGGGGGGGGGATTCACCAAGGTCAGGGTTGATCACGTGATTCACGGATCGATCAGAACTGGTAGCGCAGAAAGATGATTTTTGCGTTCTCATTTGTTTTGCAAGGAACAATAAATTATGATTGATATTTTTTACTTAATGGCATCCACTACGTCACATGTCAGTCCCCTTACGACAGGCAGAGCTACGATATACCTATTATACTGCGGAGTCAAACAGTGCTAAAAATAATTTATATGTCACCAATAAGATAAGATTTTATTTTTCATCATTGTAAGAATGTAATACATTCATCTCTAGGGAGATGTGCGAAAATTTGAAGGGGTAAGCTTAGGCTTCTTGCAAGCCATAGTAAAACAATGAATCTAATGAACTAAACTGGTGGACAAGCCACAAGTAATCAACAAAATATAGTTGCTGAAATATGAGAGAAAAAATGTAACCATGGAGACTCTCAGTGGACGTTTTTGACGTCACCCTCAGGAAGCCTATAGTACATAGATGATGATCTTGTAAACATCAATTAACGTTGATGTGGCATTTGAAAAATTTTGTGGAATGTGTCTGTGTACTGAAGACTCAAGCTAACACACAGATAGCGTTGCTAAGCAACCACCTTATCTGCCCGATTAATTATTTAACACTAAAACAACAACGGGCGATAATAGACAGTTTAACTCTTCCTCATAATAGTTCACTTTCTTGCCACCAGAATGCATCTCGTGCCAGTTTAATATGAGTGGTCACGATACAATGTGTTGAGTGTGAATAATATGGATGAGAGGGAGAAGAGTGGTTTAGAGTAGACACCTGTTTTAACACATCACTCACACACGAGAGAATGCTACCTAGCGCCATCTGTGAGCGTTTAAAGAAAGCTACTTCAATACCGACCGAACCGTTGGACGTTATCCAACTTCCGTCGTGTTTCCGATCACAATCGCTAGGTGGCACTGGCGTAGATGTTTACGCGGAAATGTTCAAAAGTAGGGTTGGAAAACTAGTATACTACTTTTACCAACGCTAAAAACAACAACATTTGGGGTAACCATACGTTCAATAAGACACATATCATTTTGAAAATTTATTTTTTACTTAACTCTTGTTCGCGAGACTAAAAAAACATAACAGTGATGACAGTATTCAGTGATTATCAATTTAATAAATTTAGTATAATTATGAACAACTCGATAGAATTATAAGAACGATAGCACAGACCACCAATTTGTGTTATTTATCTGTGACGATAGTGTGTTAGAAAAAATAAGTGTTCAGGCCTGCCGGTTTTTTCTTGTGGTCTTAACATTTTAAAGGTGAGTTTTTGAAGGAAGAGATTAATTTTAATTACTAAAATAAGTGAAAGGTTGAAGGCCGGTATTACTATCCAAAGTAAAAACCATCCATCGGCTTCAACCGCCGTTATGTCACCCGTATGCAGAGCACATTGTCACCTTTTGGTAAATATCTTCTGTTTTGATTCGATGTCTTTATTTTCATTTTCAATCTATCTCTCACACACGTAAAAAAAAATCAGGCCATGGGATGGTTAACTATCAATATTCTTTTCTTGGGCATAGAGTAGGTTGCGAAAACATCGGCTTGCCAGGCCTGTCATGTCTCTTATTCCACTTCTTTTTCTTTTTCTACTTCTTCAAACTAGTTTACTCCATTTCTCTCGATCTTCCCACAGTTTGCCTCTCTCTTTTAAACCGTTTCTCAGTTGATCCTTCCACTTTTCTCTTATGGTTTACTATACCAGGTCATCTAATGTTCACGTTTCCAATTTCAAATTCAGCCCTTTGTATTCTTTGCTTACCCATTCAATAAAAGAGCAAAACTCTAACAATACAGAAAGTGTACACGGCATATTCATCTTTTGTGCATGAACACATGATGGTATCCAATGGAATTTCCCAGGAAACCCGTAACATGGTAGCTTGTTTGGCTTCACCTATGTATGTATGTGTTGTGTGTTGTTACCTTTATAAGATTAACTTATACGCGAAGAGAAATATACATGGCTTACACCTGCATGGCAAGGGACGAATTATTATTTCCCTCTTTGACACGCCTAACAGGTATTTCTCCGACAAATAATAGTAATAATAATAATAATTATTATTAATATTAATTTTTATTAATTTTATAATTTTTTATTTTTTATTTTTATTTTAATTTTTTTTTATTATTTTTTATTAATTTTTTTTTTTATTAATTATTATTATTATTATTATTATTATTATTATTATTATTATTATTATTATTATTATTATTATTATTATTTTTATTATTTTTACTATTATTATTATTATTATTATTATTATTATTATTATTATTATTATTTTTATTATTTTTACTATTATTATTATTATTATTATTATTATAATTATTATTATTATTATTATTATTATTATTATTATTATTATTATTATTATTATTATTATTATTATTATAATTATTATTACAATTATTATTATTATTTCTAAGTCCCCTAGGTCCCCTATTTCTAAGGGCACCCGTTGTTGCCATTTAACAATTTCATGCATGTTATTTCCAAATTTAAAAACATCCTTAGCAACACCGGGCACCCTTAAAGATAGTAGACATCTAGGATCGACGTGTATTGTGTTCTAATCGTGAAAGGAAGATTTTTTAAAATCTTCAAATGAAACCCGCACAGATCAGATAGGAGTGTCCAGCTTATGATTGCGGTCTCCTCTTGAACGCGTCTGGTCTCGTGAGATGTAATAACTCACAACTAAATTGTATTATAAAGTTTTATGGGTATCATTTTCTTCGTAAACATGCGCTCTATAACATATCCAAAATACGCTAAAACCCGTATGGGCAAAGGTTAAGAAAATTAGCTTTTAAGGGGAAACTATACAATAAAAAAAAGAAAATTGTACATATATTAACCGATTAATCTGAAATTTTGTACACACATACATCAACACTTTAGTATTACGTGGTAAATTTTTCAAAAACTTTTGCCCCTAACTAACTGAGAAAAACGTCGTAAGAGTACTTCAATCATAGCTTAATGTACTCACGATATTTTTACTACCCTTAATTAAAAGATTGAGGTTAAGACTTTTATAAATCAATACACAGACTGTTTCACTAAATAAATTCAGTGATAATATTGACAACCTAGCCTCGATAACGGACACGATATATGATTTCAATATGATTTGACAGTATGATTAACTTTAAGTCAGGGCCCCATTCATATCATTCATTCCCCACATTACTTCATTCATTCCCCACGCTCATTCTCATTCTTCAAACTCACTAGATAGGATTATTACATTTTATTTAATTGTTTCTCTTTATGCTCACTCCTAGTAACTACGCAACTTAGTATTATAACTTAAGTATAACTTTACTTTAGTTTAACGTTATAAAGGATGCAGGACACTCAGCAAAGTGGATGGAACGTGGTTTCGCTTCCTGCATCCTCTCCTCATTAGACATTTGTACACAGTTTAACATGTATGTTTCTACGTATGTAACCTGTTTGATGACGATAAATAAATAATAATAATAATAATAAACACACAAACTGTTTTAATGTACTTTCCGAAGATAGAATAGAGTGCATGGGTGTAGCCTCTTATTACATCTTAGAATTTAAATGTCAATAAATTAATCCGTTCTCGCCTAACAAAGACAGACACGAAACAGACTTCTTATGTTTTAATTAAAACCGACAAAAAATCGATTTTCAATACCGTATCGGTGGCACTCACGTTCCAATCTAGATTCACGATGTGAGCGGAGTCGAGTTTCGACTTCGATTATCGATATCGATATCTCGTATAATAACTCGAAGATTGTAATATGATCCTACTTGTTGCGAGGGAAGATTCACAATACACGGTATACAGAAACAATAAGTAAGAAATTGAATAAGAAGAAGAGGATATAATGTTCTAATAGGGAATTGGATATACCTGGTATTGTGTACGACCTTATTTCCGTTGACAGAAAGCATTCAAAATATTTATTCATTTATTTTTCGTTCTATTTAAAATTATATTTTGATCTGAAAAATTATTTTATATTTTTAAGGCCCGATGTTTCAAGCAGTTTTATTTAGAAAGTGGTTAAGAGTATAACTTGGACTATTTGGTAACGCTATTTATATTTTTGGTAATCAAATGCCAGCAGTCTCTTTATTATCCTTGGGCTGTCATTGAATTCGTTTTGTAGCGAATTAAACATCTTCTTTAGGCTACAGTGTATAGATGATAAATGTGTTTGTAGTATTACTTTTCGTGGATTTATTGTTTACGTTTGCTTAATGAATACGATAAACATTGTATAACAAAGGTAAAGTAAACATTTTGTTTCTTGTCTTTCAATACGATTTTCAAGCACAATACGCATAACAATATTCCATTCTCTTCTTTGTTATTTCAGCTTTTCATTCCTTTACTACTCACACCAAAATATACAGCTTCCACATTATATTTATTTTACCTCACAAAACATCACCTCATTATACCGACTACTACTAAACAATACGGTTTCTTCTTCTCAATTTCACTCGGGTGTACGACAAACAAACAGACTAACAAACAAACAAACAAACAAACAAACCAGCTTTTCCAATAACCACTCTTGTTCGGTATCATTTTCTAAGAAAAGCTCCCGAGGAAAACCGAAACCGTAGCGAGGGTTGGTCGATCCAACGTTATTATCAAAACTGACATATTCAAAAGAGAAACAAAACACTGCTCACATTTCATTCAACAAACTGAACACTAAAGCCCGATTCACAATTGAAATATCGCTTGCGATAAGAAACAGTGAAACAGTGAAATAACAAGAAACTGGTTCACAACCGACGACTATAGTTGCTTATTTCAGTAGTCAAAGCGGTGCCTTAATTATGCACCTACTATTATTGACTACAACAGCAACAAAATATCCTGTAACACTGTTTTTGTTTTGATTTCCGTAGTTGACCATCTCGTATGGCTCTTCTGCGTTCTGATTAGTTCGTCATGAGGTGCATCATGGGAAGTTGAAATAAGAAATGGAATTGATTCATTTCTTATGACTATTTCAATCCACTGTGACGGATGTGAACCACAGCATTGTTATTGAATGTTCTAATTCGCTTATTGATTGCTATTTCAGCAAACCAACTCTTATTTCAATTGTGAACCCCGCTTAACTTAACATGTTTGAATAATAATTCTAGAACGGCGCATTCAAGCCTGGTGTGTTACATAATCAATACCTACCTTGCTTGGGAGTCAACTGTATGGTGGGGGGGGGGGGGGGTAGAATAGGTAAGGTATTTAGTAAATTAATGTTCAAATTGTTTAAGGGCATCTGTTAAAAATACAGACGGGAAAAACTTTCAAAATAACGCGTTTTCATGGGGGATTTTCGTGTGAAATTTTCACGAATACCTTCGTGTTACTCGGGTTGAAAAGTTTAAGTACACTAATAAAATAAAAGGGGACTCAATATGTCATAATAAAACATCATTAAAACGAGGACGCCGTTTATTTATTTACACTTCGAACAGGCCAGTATTGTTAAGCTTAATATGAGCGTAAAATTTTATGAATTATAAAGGCATATGTATGGACTGCTGGAAAAGCGATGAATATGTCATTATATGTATCGAAAATATAATTTTATATTTCAATAAAATATTATTTAGAGAATGTCATACTATTTTCTGTGTACATATGCATATTTTAATAAGTTATTAATATCTTTAATGCTATCAACTCTAATCTTTATAATTTAAATCATAATCATTATTATATACACATTTTGTTCAGGAACCGCATTACGTTTGCCAAACACACAGATTAAATCACGAATCGTTTTCCTTATAAATTCATTCATTTTTAACTTATAAAAGAAAACCAAAATATGGGACCTCTTATTGAATGTTATAGTTTTAAGCTAACAACATTTTCAAAGTGTTGTGTCTATATAACTTCCAAACATCACATTCGTCACAGCAACTGTTTTGGAATTTCCACTCCATCCACATAATAATAATAATAATTGAAACATTATTATTAATTAAGTTTCTTATGTCAACATCAACCACACACAACAGTTCAATAATATCGCCTCTGCTATAATCTTTACTTAACAAAGACATTCTCCATCCCTCGCATTTCCCAATAACCAAGACAAGAAATCGACTATAACACAATTGATATCACCATTAATCACGAACATCCCCCTCCCTCCACCCCTCCACCCACCCCCTTAAACTCCTACCAACCGAACAAAATAATTCGTGTGGGAATCCCCCAAACTACAATTCATCATCTTGATGGCTCCACTAAGTTCAACACTCGACCGCTAGATGGAAGCAGCAGCAGCTGCGTCGTCTTTTGTTCGCCGGACAAGTACCGAACAATGCCGCCGTCGCCACGGTGACGTAGCAGCACTGTCCGATGCGATTGCACGTGACATCTATTCAACACTATGTTTGAGTGTGTGATTTTGGAATTGATACGTCCGATTTGAGAACTATTGTTGTATATTGTACATTCTCTAGAGCGTCGTCGATTTTCGCCGGTCGGCTTGTTTTTCAACTCGCATATATGGGGTGTATTCGAGTAATACGCGCACAGTGGCAATACATACTGGAGGCCACAATAGACTGTATTAGTGATGACGTCAGATTAAATGGCGGACGAGCTATCTGACTTTAAACAACTTTCTGAAACGTAGTTATTATTTAAAGTTGTAATTGTATCATAACAATACTTGACTTATCAATTTAATCAACTTCTTTTTCACTGTTTCGTGTTAAGGAAAACGAAATATCTGAACGGATAATCCTCGCTACAATGTTTGCAAGAACAAAACTATCCGTCAACTGTCGACTGTCATGATTGTTTGGAGTCACAAATACGGTTCGTCATCGGTTGACACGGGAATCGTGACGTCACACTAATATACTCTATTTGCCTCTTTAAAACTCACGGTTACACATAAGTGTATAAAGTATTCGAGTTGTCATTAATTGGTTAAAATAACATATTGGAGGCCACACTGGAGACCACAATGGCATGTGATTGGTAGTTTCATTGTTAACATGTTTCAGCCGGCGTTAGGTTGAAGTTCAACCGTTCTAGAAACTTTGATTTGCTATTATTACCGAAAAGCAACTGAAATAAACTCTCTTTTATTTGCCACTCTTTTACAATGGCACACGTAACCATTGCCGTACACTTTATCGGAGGTTCAAACTCTCATATTTCTCCGAAAACAATAGGGTGTATTCACGTATTGCGCACGGTGGCCACATTGGAGGCCACAATGGCATGTGATTGGTAGTTCATTGTTACTATGTTTCGGCTGGCGTTTGATGCAAATTCAACTGTTCTCTAACTTTGGTTTGCTATTATTACTAAAAGCAACATAAATACACTCTTTTATTCTCGATTACTCTTTTAATCGTTTACAAAAGCATTCAGTCATCATTTTCGTGAACTTAGTCGGGGGATATACGTGTTCAAACTCTCATATTTCCTCGTAAACAATATATTTCGCTTTCTTCTATTGACAGCTAAATGAAACTTGAAATAGTACTATAGGTGGCCTCCAATATGGCCGATGTGACGTCACGTGAATACTCCCTATAGGATCAATACGGTAATATCCGCACGACGATTCCAATTACAAATTAATTTAATGATGGAAGATATTAATAAACAACCACCGCCACTAGTGCTCGAACTAGATTGTGATTTGATGCAGACAGTTGATGCCCTTTGGCTGTTGATTTCATGACGTCACTAGAATGTAGGCAAATACATGCGATAGATGTATCATAGACCGCAATTTAATTAAGCCCGATTCACAGTTGAAATAAGGGTTGCAATAGTGTAATAGCAATAAGGTTAAAGCGAATTGGAACATGCTATAACAATGCTGTGGTTCACAACTCGTCACAATGGGTTGAAATAGTCATAAGAATAGAATCAATTCCATTTCTAAAGCCTGTATTACACGGTCAAACTTTTTCTTCCAACTCCTTGAATTCAACGACAAATGCGCATAAAAAACAGTCAGTATGTAGTCAAATACAATAATAGGAATTATTTATTGATGCGCTTTTGTTCTTGAATTCAAGGAGTTGGATGAAAAAGTTTGACCGTGTAATAAAGGCTTTAATTCAACTTCCCATGATGCACCTTATGACGAACCAATCAGAACGCAGAAGAGCCATATGAGATGGACAACTACGGAAATCATAACTAAAACAGTGGTAACCCTACCGGATATTTTGCTGCTGCTGTAGTCAATGATAGTAAGTACACCGCTTTGACAACTGAAATAAGCAACTAGTCATCGGTTGTGAACCAGTTGCTTGTTATTTCACTGTTTCTTATTGCAAGTCTTATTTCAAGTCTGAATCGGGCTTTAGATATAACGAGAGAGAAAGTTACGAAAAAGTTCCGATGAAACTTGGATTCTAACATACCCACATTGCACACGGTTCAATCCATCCTGTCCTTCCATGGGACAGGAAAACAACAATAAAATTAATTAATTAATTAATATGGTTGTTGGCTTCAGGTAAATGAATGCACATGTTAAACTATTTACAGGGTATTTTGGGGAGGCGTACAACAAACGACTGTACTGCAGCGCTGCGAGCGTTCCGGACACTGAGCTCTGCCTGCTAGAAGTCACCGAAAACCCCTCTAGAAGCCAGTGCACTTATTACTATTGGGAAAATATCCAAAGATGTCAAGTAGTCTTTCCAATGACATAGAAATTCGTATTGTTGAAATGTTGTGTAAGTATCCAATATTCAGTGACTGTTGGCTGGATCGCTCGCAACGCTCTCTATGCACTTGTTTCGCCTCCCCATATTTTCGACATCTTTGAATTTCCAGCCACCATTGCAACCACTCTTGACCATTTACGAATATAATTCGTAATTCCAATCTTTTTGCATGGGTTACATTGAGGCACAGCCTCCTTGAAGGTCAGTTCAATCCAAGGATCTATCGGACACAAGGTCTACTTGATCTCCGCCTAGCGGAGGCTCGTCGAACTCCCAAGTTAGGTCGTCGTAAGGGAACCAAAATCGCCATTTTGGATTCCACTACTAAAACTGTTAAAATAATTAAATATCCGTTGTAGATCTTGTAATACAATACTTAAAATACCTAAAAGATACATTTTGATAGAATACAATGATTGAAGATTATAAAAAATGATGATTTTTCCTTTTAGGAGGTAATTCTATTTGACAGATCACTTCATTTGTTTTCTTTCACGTTTCTCCCATTTGAATAACATGGGATTTTTAACATTGTGGAACGGACTGTGACGACCTCAAGGTCCACTAGATCGCTTGTAGCGCGCGCGCAGCGCGCGCGAAGTAAGGTCATCTAACCTATTTCCATAATGTTAAAAATCACATGTTATTCAAATGGGAGAATCATTCAGAAAAACAAATGAATTGATCTGTCAAAACAAATTATGGGCCAAAAAGGCAAAATAACAATCTGTAATGAGATTTTGTCTTCACATTCTATATATATATTTGTTTTAATACTTTACGCAAAAGTTCACATTATTGGTGAGGATTATTTAAATAATAATGCGATTTTTGTAGTTGGATCCAAAATGGCGATTTTGGATCTCATTCAATGACCTTACTTTGCGCTTCGCAATTACTCCGCTAGGAGTAAATCCAGTAGACCTTGTGACGACCTAACTTGGGAGTTCGACGAGCCTCCGCTAGGCGGAGATCAAGTGGACCTTGTATCGGAGGGATTGACCCGTCGAGAAGGCTGTGCATTGAGGAAGTAGTATGATCGTAATGGCGAACGCCCAAGATGTCAGCGCCCAATAAACTGCGCACAAAATTGCCTGTTGTTGCGATCCGTTTTTGATTCGCGTTGGATCTTAAATTTTCAATAAGTTTGACGTAAGGATTCAACCATGTAATGTGGGCATAATAAAAATTCCCCATCCAATCCAGATCTTCCTTTTTCAGGGATAATCACAGTAAAATAAATGCCATATAAATTATCGTTTGCCATAAATGTTGTAACACATTGTTACAGTGATAACACAGCAACCCGTGATTACCATATCACGACGACTCTACGATAAATACATTTTGTAATATTGTAATCAATATAGGTGTACTATTAAACTACATACACTTCTTATAATATTTAATAGTTGATTTTTGCCTATTGATTACAATATTTACAAATATCTATTAGAAGCATTCAGTAAGAAGTTCTTACACTTCTGATTATGATTATATGTTACATGATATAGAAGTTTGCATATGTTTTAAGTCTCTAATCGTTTTTATATTAGTACCGCAATCGTCGTTTAAACCTTAAAGTATTTTTATTTATATGCATTCAATGATAATATAGTACTTAGTACTTACGTTTGTCCAGCGACCTTCAGTTCTTACAGCTAGGCTACGTTTATAGCGAGGTACTCACCTAAAAAGAAAGAAAAGTACACTAATAGAAATTTGGATAATTTTTAGGGGTTTCACGGAATGGAACAGAACCATTTACAATACTAAGTTTATACTTTATATCTAGTGTGTAAGTATGTAACTCAACGTATCTATTATCTTTAAAAACTTGACAATGCTTGTATTACGATGCCCGTACTTGCTATATGACATCTTCAATATAATACAAGCTGCAATAACATGCAATACAAAACAATACAACCATTCGCGGACATAATACATGAAGGTCCTAGCAACGAAGCACTCAATAAATTCAAAGTTGTTCTGAATCAACCTTGTTGATTCTGGCATCTGTCCGCAGGTGTTCCCACTGTCCAATCTTTTTTTCACTGTCCAATCGTCAAATCGCACTGTCCAACATTCATGTTTCACATTTGAAATAAAGATCTTTTATTGATTATCACTCATTCGTCGATGGTGTTTGGAGCCTACAGGGTTGGTTTAGTCGCTTTAAATTAAAGTCCCCCACTGAAAATCAGTTATGTTACTGAGTGGGTAGACTCTGAATACGAATTCATAAATTTATTTATTTAAAAGCCACTTTATTCTATTTACACATCTCTTATATATTACATTTTTAATCTATCTATATTATTATCCTCTATTTGAGAAAACTATAATACAAGCTAGCTATAGTTTTTATATTCTAAAACCACTGAATAAAGTTTTATAACTGTGGGCTACAGTTTCACAGTTCGTATAATTTACACAGTTAGTTAGTCCAAACTCAAACATGTCGTTACACAAGAATGTAAAGCTTGTGTTTTGAATGTTAACTCAATTGGCGAATGAATGTAGAGAACCAGGCAGGTAATTCTCTTTGTGGTTGTAAAGTTTAACTTGGGTCAGAGACAAAACCACTCGTTAGGGTACTTTGATGATGTGAAGCGCAGGAAAATACCTCAGTGTGGTAAATTTTACATACATGTATATTCACACACACTCGAATAATACTTAAAAACACACGAATAAACTTGAAAGAGTTGACTTCCCCGCAATGTCAACCGTATTTGGGAAAATAAAGTGATACCTATGCGGAATTTGGTTTGGTTTTGGCTAAACAAACAACGAACTTAAAATCTATTAAATATTCTAAGAGATGTTTAGGAGATTTATTTCTATAACTGACCCAATAATTTTCTGAATTAATTGACTATTGGAATGACAATCGTTACAGTTGCAATATTTAAGGTTTTATTTTATTGATTTTATTTTATTTTATTATTGATGATATTTTTATTTTTTAAATTTTTTTATTAGGTTAAGATTCCACGTTTAGCTGGTACAAACTCGAATTCCGCTACGAATCACTTTTTCAGTATCTCGATGTGTTCTCAAGTAGCAAAATATTAATTTATGGTGTATCTCGACCGCCCCTCTCTCCACCCCCCCCCCCCCCCCCCAAACCCCACTTCGGAACTCCCGGTTACTGTGGCTTAAAATTGCTCTAAAATTAGAGATTCTTTAGAATTATTAAGACTAGGCCAATAATATATCATCCTCTAGAGAATAAATAAACAATTCACATTTAGAGTCTACCCACTCAGTAACGAAACTGATTTGCAGTGGGGGACTTTAATTTAAAGCGACTAAATCAACCCTGTAGGCTCCGAACACCATCGACGAGTGAGCGATAACCAATCAAAGATCGATATTTCAAATACGAAACTCAATTTCTCTTTTTTATAAACGCGTCTCTTTTCCAATACTTATTTCTTTTCATCAAATTACGTAAGTTAAATTTCATAATGTGTTGTTGCAACAACACATCTTTCACAATTTAATTAGGTACCTAATTCAAAAACCGGAAATATTGATTTGAACAGATACATATTCATAAGAAAAAAGAGAATTGCATTGGCTAGGGGATGACAGATCTTGGTCTAGTTTTGACAATTTTGAAGCATTCATTTTAAACGGCAGAAAACAGGAGATTTGCAGCAACGGTCGAGATGCAGCTTTAACAGTAAAATCTAAAAAACTTAATTTAGCGTGTTAGGTCCCATTTACCCTTAGAAAGGTTCTCTCAATGTCAAAATGGGGTCATAAAACCGGGCCTAACCACGTCACGCCTTGTTACACCCTTAAACAAACCACGTGTCCCATTCCGAAACCAACGCCTTCTTGCTAAGCGTAATGACTGAATAATTTATACAAGATTCGAGTGAATAATGACGGAATTACGGTCGGGCGCGGGCGAGGTGTTTAAACCAATCGCACTAAGAGGTCTCTCTCTCTCTCTCTCTCTCTCTCTCTATCTCTCTCTCTCTCTCTCTCTCTCTCTCTCTCTCTCTCTCTCTCTCTCTCTCTCCCTCTCTCACTCTCTCCCTCTCTCACTCTCTCTCTCTCTCTTGCTCCCTCTCTCTGTCTCTTGTGGGGACGCATTTAAGTTATATCTACGACGAATAGTTTAGAATACCAATATTTAATCTTTGAAGTGACTTCCAAACGCCCAAATTGTCCCCCAAATAGAGCTTCGTTGTTAATTCGGGTAAAGACGACGCTAAAGTTTGGAAGTTGTCGCCTAAAAGTGATTTAATCATAGTGAAATAAATGTAGTCTGTGAACGATATAAATAGTTCAAACCGCAGGATTTTTTAAAGTTTATATTTCGTAGCCTTTAACTGACAATCAATATCAATATTGTAGAATAATGCAGGGGTAGATAGTATAAAGATCGAAGGCTTATATAAAAAATGATAAAAGTATTACGTATGGATCAAATAAGATAATCTTGAGTCAAAAAGTTACATCTACGAACAGCCATTTTAGAATTTTCCAATATTTAATCTCCGAAGTGGCTTTTAAACAAACAAATCGTTTCTAGTAGCTCCTTTGTTAAATCGGCTAAAGACGTCCGTAAAATCTAGAACTGTTCCCTTGAAAGTGATAAAATACAAAGAGTGGAATCAACGTAAGAGTATTAGACAGAAATAAATAGAAAGTTGGGTGAATTTAAGGTTTACAGTGAGTTTATTTAAAACTAGAAATCAATATCAAATTTCTCGAATATGCGAGGCAGAGTCAATGACAACAAATTTATAATTATCTTCAGCTGATGGGATAATTAAAAGTGAACCGTTGAACAAATAAAAAGAAAGAAAATTATTACCTTTCAATATCATAATGTTAATGAATCTACGAAGGAATTGATACCAATGCAACAAAAAACGCGATCAGATTGAACAGCAGGTTTAACCCTTCAGAATCAACGGATGTGCGAGTAATCGAATCCACTTCGAACGAGGTTGTCTAGATTCGATTTCGACCTCGATTTCGCCGCCACTAATTGGATTTTTGTATCGCTGAGATAGTTTGACAGTCTTAGCAGCTTAGCAGACGGTATTTGAACACAATAGTAAATCTGACAATAAGATACCGTCGTACGACAAGAAGAGTTAACAGGAACGGGTGTAGTCTCACATTTAAACCCGAAAAACATTTTCATTATTTATAATTATATCTCACGACAATCCAAATTTGATGATGTGTGATGTTTAGTTGACATGGTTACTTCACTTGTTAATATCAACATAAATGTAAATTTTCACCTCCAATAGCCAAATCCATATCGAATCGTGTTAAAATTAACAGTTGTGACTGGAAGGAAATTTACAACGATATGGCTAATATTTTGTAAAAAAAAAAAAAAAAAAAATCGAGTAACTTCTCGACCTTCTTTTCCACAAAACAGAATACAGTGAATTTCATCTTTGTAGTTATCTTAAAAGTACAGCTTCTGATGTGAATGTCATCGATCACCAATTTTAATTGACGAATTGCATGAGGTCCATCGCGATTATTGTTTCAGTCTAGGGGAACGTGATGTATCTACTTCTATCGTAATAACTATACCTAAAGTAATTGATAATTGTTTGACGTTGGTTAAAATTCTAGTCACCAGGGCCCAGATTCACTAGAGGTCCCGAGTCTTTTTTGGTCTTATCATTAAAACCGACCGAAACTTTGGATATCTTGTGAATCCAGGCAAATATCTTACGACAGATTTTAAAACATATTATTGGAATGATAATTGTGTCCTTGTTTCCACCTGGATTAGTAAGGAGGTCCAAAGTTAGACCGGTCTTAGAGATAAGACCAGAAAAATACTTAGGACCTCTTGTGAATTCGGGCCCTGGACCCTTATTCTGTAAAATGTTCTCGTTCTCGTGTGAAACGAAAACGAAATCTGCACCCGTTCCGAGGCTAGAAGGTACCAGCAAATAGTATTTCTCCATTGTAGTCACGTTTACGGTCACAGCTGACTATAATTATCAGAATGCAGAACGAAATCAGCCGCCAATTATGAATATGAAATTCTGGCACAGATTTTAGTCACATGGCCAACTGCTTGCGACAATAATAGTCCCCGTGGAGCTACCGAGACCTCCTATCTTCTAAATCATGGCCGACCGAGTTCCGCCATCAACTTAATGCTAAGGTGTAGTTTTATCTCTATTTGACAACACTTTGACATATATCTTTACTTACCACCTTGTACTATACTATTGAACTAATTATTGTAATTTAACCATGGCATATATCCATTTATTTACTTAGATTGTTGAATTTACATGTTATGTCGTTTGATTTGGCATTTCGAGTCTTTATTGTGTCAAAAATAACAAGTGGCAGTTGTTATGGACTTGATACCGCAGCCTACTGCATGTTTTAACAGATATAGTGGGCAGTGACCGTTGACACCACATACACATGACTTCGAACAGTGCTATTCCAATGTCTTTGGACTGCAACCGAGAAATACCATTGGCTGCTACCATCCTAGCCTCCAAACAATACCAAATCGAGATTTCGTTTAGTTCTCGTTTCGTTTCACACGAGAACATTTTACAGAATAAGGGCCCTGGTGTCTAAACCGATAGGTTGTCTACTATAGTATTTGCTAAATCCCAACTAAAATAAAATAAATAAAGCAGTCCAATGACAAATCCCTTCTTCTCTTTCTCTCTCTCTCTCTCTCTCTCTCTCTCTCTCTCTTCTTCACACACTCGTACGTCCGCGTTTCCCAGTTTGTTATTTTCAAAGGGATTTTGTCACCTTGGCAACGAACCGAGTGAATGTTACTTAGTAAATCAAATAAACATTTCAACGAGCGGTAGAAGAAGAAGAAGTAACTGTGTGTTTTATTTCAGTCTTATTGGATCCCATCCGCTCCCCCCCCCCCCCCCCCCCACACAAGCACGACACGCAAATGTTGACGACGGGCTGCGGTGACAGGAATTCACGTGGGTGGGGGGGGGGGGAGGGAGGGGGGGAGGGGGGGAGGGGGGGGGGGGTGCGTTGTAATATCTTGTGTGCTCGAGTTTGGTTTATTGGAAAAATTCCACAACTCGAGCGAGATATTATTATTTTGTGATGTTGTCATTTCTTTTCTGTTTTGATACGGATGTCAAAACGGAAAAACGAAAAAAAAACAAGGTGGGTGATATTGTTGACGTTATTTCTTTCTCTGTTCAAAAATTGAATTAAATCGTGCCCGGTATTTCCTTTTACTGTCAGTGTTTCGCGTTTACAAGTTGTAGGCCTATGTATCTAGCGAGTTTATATCCTCAGATTATGTAGGGCTTACTTAATCATGGAATCTGATAACACATAACCCTCCACAGACAATATATTCAGTGTTTCTAGAGGAATACACTCTGCTACTATTATCAAACGTGCCTGTATTAATGTCCCCCTCCGAAAATCATTTCTTGTATTCCAATAGGGCACTAGCAACACCGAAAGACAACAATGGAACAAAAGAATTGAACTGATGGACAAACCATCAGCTGTCAAAATAATTAAATTGCAACCATAGAAATAAAAGCAAGTGTAGCAATAGTAACTGCTCTCCATTTAAAACTTTTAATGATGGACAACGACTTAGTGAAAGTTTTGAATGTGTATTTGTTTGTTTTTTGTTTTGTTTTCCAAAATCCGACGAATTTATCTTTTGACAGCTTGATATTGGTCCATCGATTTAATTCATGTGTTGCATTGTTGCCTTTTGGTGTTGCTAGTGTCCTATTAACAAGAATGCGTTTTTTTTTTTTAATAATACATTTTCTATCAAGTGTCCTATTCCACATTTTACATTTGTCTCGCTGTCTTCGATATACAAGTATTTGTCTGCGTTCTATTTAGCGGGCGTTTGAAATGACAAATGTCTTTCTCACTCTAGCCGGAGTAATTTCCTGTTGTAGCATCGAAACTCCTACGAGGATAAAATGAATAAGTCTTTCCAGACAGAAAACTTCATCGCTCAAACATCGTTTTTTGTTTCGCGGTAAATCGAGGAAAATCGCGATTTCTCTGGAGATGTGGTTTTCAATTACATTATCACATCAACTTCAGTCTCACATTCAACCATTTGTCGAGAGTACGAAGTATTGTATTTAAGCCCGATTTACAATTGAAATAAGAGTTGCAATAAGAAACAGTTGAATAGTGAAATAACAAGCAACTGGTTCGCAACCGACGACTAGTTGCTTATTTCAGTAGTCAAAGCGGCGCCTTAATTGTGTACTTACTATCATTGACCTCAACAGCAGCAAAAGCCACTGTTTTTGTTTTGATTTCCGTAGTTGACCATCTCATATGGCTCTTCTGCGTTCTGATTGGTTCGTCATAAGGTGCATCATGGGAAGTTGAAATAACAAATGGAATTGATTCATTTCTTATGACTATTTCAATCCACTGTGTCAGTTGTGAACCACAGCACTGTTATTGTATGTTCCAATTCGCTTAAACTTTATTGCTATTTCACTAAACAAACTCTTATTTCAATGTGAACTACGCTTTAAGAGCAAAGGGTAGTGTCTACGTCTAAAACCGCAGAAAGGATTCATTATTTAATTATATCTCAAGATTACAACAAGAAATCGAAAATCTGAGTCAATACCGCACTGTGGTTTAGTAAGCCCTACAGACTCAATGCAATATTATAACCATTAGCGTAGTTATGTTGTTTATTAATTTGATAATTAGTAATAACATTAATTATATATAATAAACATACCGATTACAATGTAAGACACAACTTTGAGCATTCAGTACGTACAGCTTGCTGAACCACAGTGCGCTGTTGATTCAGATTTTCGATTTCGAAGTCCATTCTTGTGATATTTTTAAATTAAAAACTTTTATGCGGTTTTTGTCGTGGAGGTATCCTTTTCTGTTAATATCTATCCTATTCAGCTATAAAACTGATTGGCTAACGACGACAGTAAGTATAACCATCCATACAAATGTTAATGGAGAATCATAAAACATCAAGAATTACAAAAAAATCTACTTTACTTTTGAAAAAAAGATTAATACGATACTAGCATACAAATACAATTTTTACCCGTCCTAGTATCAAGGTACATTAAAAATAGTATTAGCCCCTCCCCCTCAACCCCCACACACAACATTGTAAATTAGCTACAGTGGAAAGTGAATTCAAACGCATATTATTTTTATTTATAGCCGACGATACAAATTTACCCGGTCAAGTGCGCGCGCGCAAAACAATGTTGTATCTACCTTCAATCATGCGAAAAGCGACAACGCCCATACCGCCCCCCCCCCCCCCCCAACATCCAACGGCGGCGAGTTAATGCACGGGGAAAAGCCATATGAATATCCATTATGGAGGTAATGTGTGTGTGTGAGGTTAGGAATTTGCCAAGAATGAATTATTATGGTCCGTTAGTTTTACGCTAATATGATTAATGGTATCAATTTACATCGCCGGAGTGGCTGGTTCGCTGGTTATGGGAGTTCCTACTGGGTTTAGAAGGATAATGAACTAAACACTCGTCTTAATCTAATAATTGATTTTTCGTAGGAATACCCGTTATAGGGTGCACACCTGATGTGCCTCTCTTCAGGTGACTTACTAGGTTATTAGGGTGTTTCGATAGCTGGGAAGGAATGTCCGTGGGTTATTAGTAGGATTAAATCTCATAATTCGTCTTTACGACTGAGAAGCAAGGTCTACTTGATCTCCGCCTAGCGGAGGCTCGTCGAACTCCCAAGTTAGGTCGTCGCAAGGGAACCAAAATCGCCATTTTGGATCCCACTAAAAAAAACTGTTATAATAATTAAATATCCGTTGTAGGTCATGTAACACAATAATTAAAACACCTAAAAGAGAAATTTTGATAGAATATTGATTGAAGATTGTAAAATATGATGATTTTTCCTTTTTAGGAGGTCATTCTATTTGACAGATCACTTCATTTGTTTTCTATTACATTTCTCCCATGTGATTTTTAACATTGTGGAACGGACTGCGACAACCTAACTCGGGAGTTCGACGAGCCTCCGCTTGGCGGAGATCAAGTAAACTCGGGAGTTCGACGAGCCTCCGCTAGATGAAGATCAAATAGACCTTGCTGAGGAGAACCTCGAAAAAAAACTTCAGTCAGGACATGCCGGAATCGAACCGGCGACCTTTCGTCTAACTGCTGAGCCACCTCTATCGGTGAGCTTATACAATATGTGTGTTGCCTTTAGGGTAAAGTAAACTATACAATTATCCGTGAAAAGTTTAGTTATAATATGAGACACTAGAGTGCTCTCTCTCGCCTCTTTGTTAATTATTATGAAGCATTTTCCCTAGGTTATGTAGCTAAGTACCAACATTTATTACAGCTTACTCGTAGATTCGAAACCCATTCTACTAGTGATAATGATATAGAGGAGAGCAAAGTTTATCACTATACAAATACGTTCATATTAGCAGGAAAATACAACGTTAAAACTAACTTAAACAATGGGGTTACGTTCAACTCTATTACAGCAAACAGTTAAATTAAAAGGGTAAATGTTTGAGAGTTATAAATGTAGTCAAAATGTAATGAGGCTAATTTATGGCGTTGTGTCCACCAAGCTTGCAAAACACCCGATTTTGGTCTGTAAAATGTTTTTAAACTGTCCGAAAATAAATCAAAATAACCTGACTACCTTTAACGAATTTAGTACTCTATATTTTTTCGTTCCAATAGATATTTCCGATTTTGGAAATGTTCTTAATTATCTTTTAACACACCTTTTATAACACCTAATTAAGAACAAAAACGGAAATATTTTTCGGAACAAGGGAACATTCGTAAGAGAGAAAACTAAATTCTCTAACGGATGACATTTATTTTTATTTCTTTTAGAACAATTTGAAATCATTTCAAAGCAATTTAAACATACCCAAATCAGGTTTTCCGCAGACTGTATAGAGTATATTAGTGTGACGTCACGATTCCCGTGTCAACCAATGGCGAACCGTATTTGTGACTCCAAACAATCATGACAGTTGACAGATAGTTTTGTTTTTGCAAACATTGTAGCGAGGGTTATCCGTTCAGAAATATCGTTTTCCTATACACGAAACAGTGAAACAGAAGTGGATTAAATTGATAAGTCAAGTATTGTAATGATACAATTACT
Source organism: Isoperla grammatica (assembly GCA_945910005.1). NCBI lineage: Eukaryota > Metazoa > Arthropoda > Insecta > Plecoptera > Perlodidae > Isoperla > Isoperla grammatica. The sequence continues at coordinate 32,903,246 of OX246747.1, forward strand.
ACTTTAAATAATAACTACGTTTCAGAAAGTTGTTTGGAGTCAGACAGCTCGTCCGCCATTAAATCTGACGTCATCAATAATACAGTCTAGACGATTTTAAGAATTGATCTAGAGGGCCTTGATTACTTCTATCCAAGGGTCCTTGATAGATCAATGACAATAATGCTCAACAATAACAAATAGTTTTCAAATGTTATGTCAAGGTGAATGTTAAAACTGTTGTACATTGTTGTTAGACAATGTGCCTAGGACAATTTGGGACAATATTGAATGGCAAGATTATGTTAATATATAGTTGGTAGGTATATTTATGTTTTATGTTCATAATACTACAGTATACATTACACATTATGTAAAACATAACACACTCATAGTGCGTACAATTAAATAAATAGAATTGAATTAATATGGAAAATAACAATTTTTTAAAACATCTTATACAGACTTTGATATGCAGCCACAGCACTGGCGTAAGGTGACAATTATATTGCTAATAACTATCTGTCTACCTAAAGAATATTATATTACAACGAAACCCTTAATATATTAGCGTATATTCAAATACAAACCGCGTTTAAAATACGACCAAAACGAATTTCTGAATGGTTTCAATATTGTTGTGTACTTTTCCCGAACGTTCCGCGCTAAAACCTGTTACAAGATTACTTTAAACCTACGCGCAAAGCACTCTAGTTTTGTTTACACTAAACTTTGCGGTCGGAGTAGAGTTAGTGTACACTAGGTAGGCTCTTGAGCAAGACAGAGTACACCTAGTGGCGTGTCTGTCTTTTGTTACAGAAAATCGAACCGCGTCCATATAGTACGCAATTCTGGTTGCTTCTAGAACTGTGTTGCTTCTAAAACTGTGTTGCTTCTACGAGTTGGCAATTTTACAAACCTCTAGAACCACGTTTTCTGTGTTTAACAAAATAATCATTTGCCTTCATTTGCGTGTAAATATTAAACAACTTACTTTACTTCACAGAAACATGTATATTTAGCTGGAACTGTTTACACGGTGATGGTTGTTTTGTTATACAAGTGTGCAAAACAGCCGCCCAACCACGGCGGCTCAGGCGTTTGGGGCGCTGGTTCTAAGTGAAGATATACTTAACACATGTTATCATTTTATTATTTATGTAAATATATTCTTATGATGATGGTTATATTATGCTAGTGTGCAGTCTATATATTTTTTTTTACAAACTTTGATTATACTTTTAATATGTGCAATTTGTTTAAAATTGGTAAACAAATGAGAATACTGCATTGACCTTTAAAGAATTATTTCATAGAAAATTTCAATTTCGTTTTTTTAACGTGAGCCATTTAAAAATATTATGAAAGTTATCCACAAAATACTGAGCATATTTTCTTTATAATTAAGGCAAAACAAAATCGTTTAAAAGTTTTAATATTAAAAAGAAAAAAAATACACCCTACGTGTAACAAAAATCCTGATGTTAAAATGTATACGTGTTAGTCATAAAAAAGTTAATATAACTTTTTTATGTACGATATACACATAACTTACTAAATGAAAAAGTGATCCAATTTCATTACGTATCTTCGTGTGTAGCGCAAACATTCTTAAATCCTTAAATCGCTTGTGAAAAAACAACAGTAGAATGTTTGAATGAAATGTTTTACTACTACCAAACGCATTTTTAACTTTATAATATCATGTTATCAACATATAAAATGAGAAAACGAGATCTAATTTTGAAAATGACAATAACAGTAGTTTAACATGATTTTAACCTTTAAAGCAAACAGGTTAACTCAGTTATTGAGTATATATTAAAATCAATAATTCAAAAAAATTAATCACACTACATTTGGTAGATAACATAGATGTTGATGTATTTTAATGATTGCAACACAAATCAGACAAAAGTCCTGATCAGGTAAAGTTAAAAATATTAAAAACAAACATTTAATTTAGCTTTCTCTCTACACTCGCTTACTAAAGAGAACATTTTAATTTAATTTTAAATCGTAATACGATTAATAAATTAATACGTGTCTGAATTATTTCAAGTCGAACTAATTTGTGTATGTGACGGTTGTATTTAATTAATTAATCGAGTTGATTTCCGCGTCGCCGCTTCTAAACAGACATAAACACTCAAACCTGCACATAACAAAGCTTAGCCTTTACGTGACCTTTGAACTTTGATGAGAATCTACACGACAAGTAGTCGTCCACAATTCACATTTAATTAATTTTATCAAACAAGTGCCCAGAATGCGTGAACAATTTATTTATTTATGAATTACACCCATACAGCATTTTATGCCGTGTAACAGTGACCAGTATAACAACGGTTGATTAACAACGATGCATGATGATGAAGAAGGGAGGAGGGGAAACCCGGTACCGGCACGTAGCCTACTCCTGTCGAAAAGTACCAAGGGGACCATCAGCTTTACTTTCCATCCGAAAGGACGGTGTAACTTTGACCAGTCATATAGGTTCCTCCGCTATTGATGGCAGAACAAAATAAGTTAATATGTTAGAGTGTTGTAGAACAACACTCGCGTTAAAACATGCTAAAGAGCATTCTAAAAGTTTGTTTTGTTATTCAAAGATTCACATTGACGCATTTAAGTTAATTAATAATTACACACATGCAAATAATGATGAAACCAAGACTCTTAGACTGGGAGGGTTTTTAAATATAAACAGAAACACAACGAACAGTAACCACGGTCATAATTTAAAATGTCATACATTTACAATTAAGTATACAATAAAAATACAAACTGCTTTATTTATTTATGAGGAAGGATACCGCTACGTCAAAAACCGCGTGCAAAGTTTCATTTTTTAATTATATCTCAATATTGAAACACAAAATCTAAAATCTGAGTAATCATAGCGCTGATATTTGGTAAGCCCTACATACTGAATGATAAATGTATTTAACATTATAATCAGTATGACTGTGATTTTTATGTCATTAAATTACTAATTAAATAAGTATCACAGTTATACTGATTATAATGAAAGATACATTTATAATTCAGTATGTAGGGCTGACCAAACCACAGCGCTCAGATTTTCGATTTTTGTGTTTCAATCTTCAGATATAATTAAAAAATGAAAATTTGCACACGGTTTTTGACGTAGAGGTATCCTTCACTCATATGTCGACGTTGTTTTCACGTAACGATTTCCACAGTCATATATCTGAACTGAAATCCACCGTATCACAGAACAAATAATTGTATTTAAATAATATTATTCCAAACATCGCTTCGCTCTTTGAAAGTTCCTTCCTTTGATCATTCGCTCTGACTACGAAGAGATCTGGACATGACATACGTATGAGATTCAGCAGAGAAGCTCGACTCCCATAGAAATCGTTGCTTGCCTTGCAGAACGATGCTAGCTGACTCCTGGGATAAGGGAGTGGCTGGCCCTTAGAATACACAACCGACATTTTCTTTTTCGATTTTTGTAATATTTATTTATTTATTTATTTAATGTCTATCCTATTCAGTTATAAAAACTGATTTACAAAGGAGGACCTTAGCATGCACACACCCTTTTCTATGTTTATTTATGTATTTAATTGATGTCTATCCAAGTTAGTAACAGCATATTGTATTTATGTGTGTGTTTCACGATCACGACCAATTCAGAACGATGAACGACTACTGGGATAAGAGAGTGGCCGCCATTGAATACACAATAGACATCTTCTTTTTCGATTTTCGTAATAGACAACCTAAGCATGCACACACCCTTCGCTATGTTTATTTATTTAGTGTCTATCCAAGTTAGTAACAACATGTGTTTATGTTTGTGCTTAATCTTCATTATTTATAATTAATTATTTCTGACAATGTGCTTGCTTATAAAACACAAAACGGAGTAAAACATGAGTAAAGTTGGCTCAGATGTGAATTTAAAAAATTGAAACAAATTGAAAAAATTGAAAACAGGAATAAAATCTCCATATTTTAGGAAACAATCTAAAAAAAATCAATTAACTTTTTAACGTGATACGATATACTATAATTGAACATAAATTTAAGTTCTTCAACATAAGGTGACATAAAAAGCCAAATAGATAAGTGATATCTAGTACTTAAATCTAAAAATTGATTACAAAATTATAATTTGATTATCGCTAGTGTGAAATAGAAAATAAATCTCAACAATAACATTAGTCCTTTGCATAACAAGAATGACGGTATAAAATTTGGGTCAAAGGATGACATATATCAAATAAAAGCTTGAAACGAGTACTTTTCAAAAAACCATGATATACCTCTGGCAAATCCAGCTTTCTATGTCAAAACTAGGGTCAAAGGTCAAATTTGTAATTTTTTAAATAATTTTTAATTAAATAATAAAAAATGTTTGCAAGTTTAATCATAAACTTGTAGTAAGGTAAATGTATTATGTTTCTTTAAAAAAAATTACATTACCCATTTAGCCTTTTCTGACCTTACTTGAGGTCAATTTCCTCAAAATGGGTTATTTTTTTAATTTTCTTCGATTTATTGGCCAATATTCATTTTATCAACGTACTTACTCATAAATACGTTAAAATGAATAGTTCTTATTGTTATTACATTGTTTGCACGGTATTCATTCAAAATGGCGGTCAAAGGTCAATAGGTAAGTATCGTCAAACTAGGTCTAGTAACTAAAATATTACTTGTGGGTACTCTAAAGACGCAGAATTTTAACTGAAATTACAATAACGAATAATAATATGATGTTTTAATCGTAAGAGAATGTAATTATCATATAACTTATAAACAACTTAAGATTGTTACTGAATTTCTAATTAATGTCCTCAGACATCAGGGTATTCTTAAATGGGTGTGCAACTGCAACAAAATACATTTTTAGAAAAGAGCATGACCATGCTGCGATACGTGATATGACAGTATGATATGATATCTGTCCTAGCAGTCACTGTCTAGTCGTCAAATTAATCAAAATTGAAGTCAAAATCACTCAAAATTGAAGTCGTCAGATTAATCCCCTTCTGATTCACTGGAGTTCCCATGCTGGGTACCAATATTTGGACAGTCCTTCAGCTTACAAGCGTGGGTACACTTCAGCTGATTGGCCAAACACTCATAGGTCGGCATCCAGCAAATACGGCAACAGTTACAGGCTAGGAGATCCATAACGGTCAAAGGTACTGGAGTTCCAATCATCCACTCGTTGCTCAGATCTCCTTCTACCGTGGTTTTCCATCCATAGCCACACAGATCAGGAACATCAGGGTTGGCTTCCAAGCAACGTATCAATAGATCGTGTTTGGTTGATAACTCACAGTCGCAGGATATGAAGCAGTAAGCAATCGTTACAAGGTGGTAGCTGATTAGACTTCATATCATCACACTTACTTCTAAAAAGCTCGTAGCGCAGCTGGTTGACGCATGACAGAGTCGTGGTCAAGGAGCAGAGTTTACAAACTCTTCGAGTTTTTTTGATGACATCGGTAGAAACTCTCCAGTCCTGACCCATCTTGCTTAGCTTGACACAGAAATGCGAATTTTTGTCTCATGATATTCATCAAAGTTCTCTTTTTCCCTTTACCACTGAATGAGCTCACTCAGGTTGGAACTTATAGTCGTCCCCTACACCTATAGATGCGCCCGTTGTTAACAAGGTAACAGTTTCATACATGTCATTTCCCATATAGAAAACATATCCATAGCAACATTGGGTGCCTCTAGGTGAAGTGGCCGACTATGAATTCCAACCTTTGTCACAACCAGTGCATGGAGGTCAGGGAGGGTATTACATACTTCGAATCCCAACGAACTCGCTAGTTTTTACACATCTTCGAAGTGTGTTTGATTTTTGGTAGTCAATCGTCAACCAGCTGCCCTACGAGCTTTTTAAAAGTAAATGTGATGATAGTCTAATCAGCTACCACCTTGAAACTATTGTCTACTGCTTCAAATCCTGCGGCTGCGAGCTAACCACCAAACAGCGGTCTGGATACGTTGTTTGGACGCCAACCCTGATGTTCCTGATCCGCGTGGCTATGGATGGGAAACCACGGCAAAAGGAGATCTGAGCAACGAGTGGATGATTGGAACTCCAGTACCTTTGACCGTTATGGATCTCCTAGCCTGTAACTGTTGCCGTGTTTGCAAGATGTCGACATGTGAGTGTTTCGCCAATCAATAAGTGTACCCACGCTTGTAAGCTGAAGGATTGTACAAATACCAGTACCAGTTCTAGTAGCCAGCATGAGAATTCCAGTGAGTCAGAAGGTGATTAATCTGACAACTTGGACAGTGACTGCTAAGGTAGATATAACATAATACTATAGTATCATATCACGTATCTCAGCATGGTCATGCTCTTTTCTAAAAATGTATTTTGTTGCAGTTGCACACCCACTTAAGATACCCTGATGTCTGAGGACATTAATTAGAAATTCAGTAACAATCTTAAGTTGTTTATAAGTTATATGATAATTACATTCTCTTACGATTAAAACATCATATTATTATTGGTTATTGTAATTGCAGTTAAAATTCTGCGTCTTTAGAGTACCCACAAGTAATATTTTAGTTACTAGACCTAGTTTGACGATACTTACCTATTGACCTTTGACCGCCATTTTGAATGAATACCGTGAAAACAATGTAACAACAATAAGAACTATTCATTTTAACGTGTTTATGAGTAAGTACGTTGATATAATGAATATTGGCCAATAAATCGAAGAAAATGTTAGAAATTACCCATTTTGAGGAAATTGACCCCAATCAAGGTCAAAAAAGGTAAGTAGGTAATTTGATTTTTTTATTAATAAACTTTATACATTTATCTCACTTAAAAAGTATTTTTAGACTTGCAACCAGTTTTCGTTATTTAATTAACAATTATTTAAAAAATTACAAATTTGACCTTTGACCCTGGTTTTGACATAGAAAGCTGGATTTGCCAGAGGTATATCATGGTTTTTTGAAAAGTACTCGTCTCAAGCTTTCATTTGATATATGTCATCCTTTGACCCAAATTTTATACCGGCCAGGCCTTTTTCGAGCGTTATGCAAAGGACTACATACCTTAATCAGGGATTGTAAATACAGGTATATACGGAGAGAGGCGCGTTAATTGATACCGTTGGTAAGAGCAGATTGGAGGGTTCGAAAACTTGCGTAACAGTTTCGTTCTTCTCGTCAACAGTCCAGGTTAGTGGAGGAACCTATATGACTGGTCAAAGTTACACCGTCCTTTCGGATGGGACGTAAAGCCGATGGTCCCCTTCGTACTTTTCGACAGGAGAAGGCTACGTGCCGATACCATGCTTCCCCTCCTCCCTTTCTCATTATCATTCATCAATCATCACTCATCAGGCTAAAGAGGGCATTGTGCCCTAAACTGGCCTTAATTACAACAAAATACATAAATAAATAGTATGAATGTGTAACTTACAGTAGAACAAGGAAGTATGAACATTGTTGTAGATAACAACTTAGGCAGTGTGTTTAGACTGAAGAGGCTTCAAATAACATGAATGAAGGTGCTGTGCTGCTGTTGTTTCTTTTATCTCATGATGTTTACGTACTGGGCCAACTTCAAACATACTAATCTCGAGATGTGTAGATCGAAAACAAACGTGCCTGGCAAGAGCATCGAACGGTTTAGGGCGATGATTTTAGAAGCGAAGGCATCTAATCTCAAGCTAAGCCGATCTTAAAACTTATCAAAGTTTGGTGAAGCTTAGTTTGTACCGATAATGACAATATTTCCTATTATTCCCTGCTGAGGAATTCTATTTACGGCACCACTTCAGGTGATTTGGATATTTAGAGAAGTAATTCCAGAGGTCTGTTATACTTCAATTTAATCAGAGCATTCGAATTGTGACCCGAGGTAAACAACGGAAAGAAAGCCAAGTCAGTATTGCCGTTGACCGCTTGGCCTGTTATTTATATGCATTTATCATATTATGTATACATTTATTTATTATGTATCTGTGGATTTTCAAGGGGCGTGATGGTACTCTGCGTACAAGCCATTCAGCACTGTGTTTAAAAAATGACCACTGAGTACTTTAAATAATTCTAATTTAAAAAAAATACATATTATTATTATTGTAATCAATATTATAAAAGCGATTAATACAGATTTTATTTTGATGAGATAGTGTTCTTCTTCAATTATTTTGTGAATGTTTATTGTTCTAAGTGTGCACTTTTATATATTATTACTTATATTGCGTACATTATGTTAAAATTAACAACATGTATTAAATGTAAAAAATTTTTTTTTCTAAAGATTGATACATCAGCCAATAAATTAAATTAATTTTTACAACCATTATTTCACAAAAATATATTTATACTTTAAGTCTTTTCAATAATATCTTCATTAATGTATACTGATACGAACTTGGCATAAATATAAATGTAAAAAAATAAATTATTATCTTGCCTTGCGAGAATATATTCATTACTTTACGAGAAGCACGCTAGGATGAAGCTTGTGATGTTTTGACATGGGTAGAGCTTCTCTCCTAATAATGAACGTACATCACCTCAATTATGAAACATACCTCCGGGGTGGTTGGGTGGGCGAGATCGATATAACCTTGGTAACATTCCCTGGCACGTGGGGTAGGTGGGTGGGTGATAAGTTCTCGTGACCTTTCAATAAGACCTACTTGAGAGGTAGATGTGTGTGTGTATGTGTGTGGGTGTGGGTAGGTAGCTTAAGGCCAATTCACAATTGAAATAAGAGTTGTAATAGTGAAATAGCAATAAGGTTTAAGCGAATTGAAACATGCAATAACAATGCTGTGGTTCACAACTGTCACAGTGGATTGAAATAGTCATAAGAAATTAATCAATTTCATTTTGTATTTCAACTTCCTTATAACGAACCAATCAGAACGCAGAAGAGCCAGAAGAGACGACCTACTACGGAGATCAAAACAAAAACGGTGGTGCCGGATGTGCTGTTGTTGATGTCGTCAATGAAAGTAAATACATATTAAAGCACTGGCTTGACTACTGAAATAAGGTACTAGGAGACTGTTGTGAACCAATAGCTTCTTATTTCACTATTTCACGGATTCTTATTGCAACTCTTATTTCAATTGTGGATCGGCCTTTACTAGGTACGTGGGTGTATCGTGTTATTAGATAGAACCAAAGATGATTGTATGCAGACAGAAGAATAATTTTCTGCAAACATACGATTACAGTCGGTTTACAGCTACGCGTTGGGAGCGAAGCGGAGGCGCGAGCTCCAATCAGCGGCCAAGTTCGCGTGAAACTCGGCCGCTGATTGGAGCTCGCGCCTTCGCTTCGCTCACAACGCTTAGCTGTAAACCCACTATTATATTTACACATTTATGAAGAAACAACATGGTATTACTGCCTTGCACCAATGCATGTTTTCACTTACGTGAACTGACATACACATAAGACACTTAGGTCCAGTCTTACAATGTCCAAATAACTTCTTATTCGTCGAATAGGTTGTTTTCTCCATGGCAACCACCGATCAAAACCCTTGAAATCCTCCAAATAGCTAAATTACTACAAATAACTTTGTCTTTAGAAGATTGTAAAACCGGCCCTTAGTCGAGGAGTCACTGAGTCTATGAAGACCTGGGTCCGGATTCACAAGAGGTACTAAGTCTTTGTTTCATAAAAAAGCTGTCAATTAACAATATCTATATTTTAAAGCGAGTCCATTCTGTCACTATAGTTAATACGACAAAGTAGACGAGTAGTTGTTTGAGACCTAAACTATTGTTGTAAAATTGGACTGAGGAGAAGTTAAGACCTCTTGTGAATCGTAACGCAGACAAACATTTAAACACACATTTTACCCATTAATTATGGCCGGTCTGACGTCAGACGCACGACCATCTTGTAATTGTAAGCTACATGCAGCTGTAAGCTACATTCAGGTGTGTGTGGAACGAACGGACGGCCTAATACAATATTAAATGCGATGCTATTTCCAACCAACCCTTCTTTTGGGGATATTATTTATGCAGTTCGACGCGCTTCGAGCGGCCAACGGTGGAACTAACACACAAGACAGTACCTACACATTGAAGACGATATAAGAGGCAATGGGACAATGGGTCATTGATTGATGTCTTTTAGATGGAATAATTGGTGGATAGGCCCAATATTGAAAATGGTTTAAGGAGAAAAAAGAATACACAGACATACTTCCATCTAGAATAATTGGTGCACAGGCGCAATATTAAAAAGAGTTCAAGGACAAAAAAGGATTAAACAAAACCCGTAGATAATGAAAAACAACAATATTCTACATTCTTCGATTTTTTTTAACCTTGAATTCAACGAAACTTGAAGGGTACATTGAACCGTCCAATAATTGGGCATCAGACATAAATCTTTGTACATCCCTTTCTTTACAACCTTCAAAAAACCACTTTAAAAATTCAACGAAACTTGAATGGAACATTGAACAGTCCAAAAATTGGTCATCAGACATAAATCTTTGTACATCTCTTTCTTTACAACCTTCCAAAAAACCACTTTAAAAATTCAACGAAACTTGAATGGAACATTGAACAGTCCAAAAATCGGGCATCAGACATAAAGCTTTGTACATCTCATACTTTAGAACCTTCCAAAAACCACTTTAGACAGTCTCATCTCAGTTCGAACGCATTTCGACCGGACAAAAGTCCAACGTCCAATTCTTATTTTCTTCGGCGAAAGAAAATGGAAAAGCTCCTCTTCGTCGTAGCAAAGCAGACAAAAGCTCTCTCGCCATTTGAACCGAACGGCATTCGAACATATTGGTCACGTGACCAACGAAGTGAGATCGTCTTTTGATCTCCACTCTTATCGCCCGCCCACCCCACTACAACTTACGATATCGGCCGCAGCGCCACCTGTCCCCAATCCTTTGTCCCGCCTATAGGGAGTATTTACGTGGCGTCGCTGTGGCCATATCATAGGTTGCACGTACGTCACATCTTTGCGCGTGGCGGCAACATTTGTGATCAAACTTTGTTGTTGCCATGGAGAAACAATTGAAGGCGGTGGTGGTAGAACACATAAACTCTTCATTCTTTAAAATCCAGCCTGCTTTTTTCAATAAAGTTTATATGTATGGTATTTTATTTATTTTGTATTAATTATGTTTACTTTTTAAATTCTTAATTAGGTTTATTTATTAAATTTGAATAGCATTTGCGAATGATCTAGAATTGGTCTTCCTCAATTGTGTCGCAATCATGGCCGCTGTGACGTCACGTGGGAACTATGAATAGGGTGTATTCACATATTGCGCATGGTGATCATATATTAACAAGGAAGAATACCTCTACGTCAAAAACCTAGCACAATTTTAATTTATAAATAATATTAAAAGAATGTGCTTCGAAATCGAATATCTGAAGCAACAGAGCACTGTGATTTAGTAAGCTCTACATCTACATACTGAATGCTCTAAGTTGTGTCTTAAATTGTTATTAGTATGGTTTTTTAAATTAATAAGTAATTTTATTACTAATTATCAAATTAATAATCAAAATAACTACGCTTATGATTTTAATATTTCATACACTCTGTAGGGCTTACCCAAACACAGTGCGCTGTTGGTTTTGATTGTCGATTTCTGGTTGCAATCTTGAGATATAATTAAATAATTAAAACGTTTTGCGGTTTTTAACGTAGAGACTACCCGTCGCTCTTAAATGGCTGTGGGTATGGCTACTCATCTTAAAAATGTACTTGCAATAATACATTATACTGATTATAAGTATCACTATATTTTACGAGTCTCTTTCATGGATACGTATAAGAATAGGGTGTATTCACATATTGCGCATGGTGGCCACATTGGAGGCCACAATGGCATGTGATTGGTAGTTTATTGTTGCTATGTTTCAGCTGGCGTTTGAGGCAAATTCAACTGTTCTCTAACTTTGGTTTGATATTATTACTTAAAACCAACATAAACACACTCTTTTGTCTCGATTACTCTTTTAATCGTTTACAAAGGCATACAATAATCATTTTCGTACACTTTATCGGGGGATATACGTGTTCAAACTCTCATATCTCCCCGTAAACAATATTATTCGTTTTCTCTTGACAGCTAAATGAAACTTGAAATAGTACTATAGGTGGCCTCCAATATGGCCGATGTGACGTCACGTGAATACTCCCTTAACCCAAATACGTCATGAGTTGAGCATCACACGCTCATGTCTTCGAGTAACTCCGACACAATTCTCTAGGATTCACACACGAGACGAGTTATTATCTAGACGGCGCAATAACACTGCGGATCACCATTATGTTCACACGACTGTAGCTCTCAGCGCTCACAATCCGTTATGTTCACACACTTCTAGCTTGCAGGGTTCTCACTAGACAAATGGTGACTTTTATTCTCACATGTATTAGAAAACTACTTTGCTATAGTTGAGGAACTGTAAGAATGACGGCCCCCTCCTTATCCCCTCCACAGCTACCCGATTCCCCTCAGCTCCATGAAACAACAAACTGAACTTCTGAAACAAACTGATTTTCAAATACGTATTTCATTTTGTCAGGTTGTCACGGATTTGAGGGGGTCGGGTAGCTATGGAGGGGATACGGAGGGGGTCGTCATTCTTACAGTTTCTCAACTTAATGTGAAAACGTTAAATGGATGTTTCATTGAAAGGGGTATCAATTAAAAACTTAACTCAAAGATGGCAAATGAAAACTAAAAGAAAGCTATCATTTTTAGTAGTTCAGCTCAATCGGGGAGTTTTTCAACGTTTTTCGTTGAAAATATGATTATAGAATTAAACTCAACAATAAGGTTTACTCACTACCCGAGTATCGATCAACAATTTTGTACCTTAAATGTATTTATTTGTAGACAGCACCAAACAAGATAAATAAGTTAAGAATCTCGCCAGTGTACCACCACCATACGAACTATTTTCCAGTGAACAAGAGGGTATCGGCTCTGTTATCGGCAATCCGTCTTCTGTGATTTTCCTCCCGTCAACGAATCAAGCGGGTGTGGGGGGAAGTTAAGCGAAGAAGACCTAAAGAGGCCCCGAGTAATTATTTCGTCCTAGATTTCGCCAAGTCTTTCTCGAGAACAACAACAGTGATCAAGCAAAGATTTTCCAACCCGTCTAGATTTTGTTTTACGATGTATATAATGAAAAAGTATAATATGTTATATGGGTATAATATGAATAAAATATATAATGACCTAGAAATGAGAAAATATTTCAAATTTACTTCGCAAGAGTGAATTGCGGTACAGTATTCCTTAAATAAATAAATACAATCACATTTAGAGTCTCTCACTCAGTAACAAGATTGATTGTCAGTGGGGACTTTAACTTAAAACGACTAAACCAACCCTGTAGGCTCCGAACACCATCGACGAGTTAGCGATAACCAATCAAAGATCTACACTTCATATATGAAACATATGAATCAGTGTTTGGAAAGTGCGTGGGAACACCTGCGGACAAATGCCAGAATCAACAAGGCCGGTTCAATTTACAATTCTACACTCAATTTACATTTGACACCGAGCGTACATCGCTATTCAACTAAAAGTTCCCTTATCGTGTAAGCTTGTAATAACATTGTCCTCATTTGAAGTTTGAACAACTCTATAGAACATGACGAAGTTAGTTAACATAACATAATTCCATTGTCCGCTATACATTGATGTGAATATCTACAGTAAGATAGCGTTTCAGTCTACAGTTGACGAAGACTACATAAACCTATATCCGGTGACAATGTATGTACATGCAGTACACCGAAGTTGATAAGTAAAGTTTGTTATTGTCTATTTAAAAATGATTACATCAAAAACCACAGCAAATTGTCATGTTTTAACTATATCAATAGAATGCAAAATCTCGAAATCGAAAATCTGAGTAATCAGCCAGCGTGCTGTGGTTTGGTAAGCCCTACGGACTGAATGATAAATGTATCTAAAATTAAAATCAGTATGACTGTGGTACTTATTTAATTAGTAATGTAATGAAATAGAAACTTATTTCTTTTTTGTATGAAGAAAGAATTATAAAACAAACAAAAAATAGGTTTTTTGGTGGCGGTGCCGGGTTTGAGATATTTTAATATAAATTAATTATATGAATAATTAAATAATTAATAAAATAATTTATAAAAAATAATAATTAAATAATAAATAAATAATTAAATAATATTAATTAATTTTATTTAAAATCATTCTATTATGTACTTGACAATTATTTCTTAGACATCTGTTTAAAACTCTCAAGATTTTCTGAGCTAATTTGGTATTATATATTCAAACAAGTGGTAGCTTTGGAACATATATACATTGAATACAGACTTAAGGCATACGTACTATATATCTACAAGCCGTACGTACTGTGATATTATACACATATAACATTTACACAATAGAAAATGTGTTTGATAAAAGAAATTTACAGGGACCTTTAAATTTGTTTACAAGTTTTGCGTTTTTAGCTTGGGGCAAAATGTGTTGCGAGAACTATACCAATCGATATTATATTAAACTTATTCTATTATTTGTAAACTACATTAAAAGTTAGGTGAGTAAGCTTCATTTACACATAAACTATTCAACATTCCCTGTCAATGTGTTTCATTTATTGCAAGAAGCACATACGGATGGACGATACAGTATAGGAATAGCAATGGGAATAATTAATATTCTTTCCAGTGAGGTATCCCGCCGTGTGAGGTAAATAGGGCGGTAGTGTTGGTAACGACTCTTGGGAGGGGGGGGTGGAGGAGGGGAGGGAGGGAGGGAGGGAGGGAGGGAGGTAGGGAATACACGGTTGCCGCTCCGCATTTTACTCCTTTGAGGCTTCACCCATTTACATGACTCTCATAATGGCCACAAAACCAACATCCTCGAAAAAGTTTCTCTCATGTCATTAGTTTTATCTCTTATGGTCTCACACACTAAGGTCCGGTCTTACAATCTCCTAACAGGGAAGTTATTTGTATCAATTAAGCTATTTAGAGGATTAAAAGGGTTTTGATTGGTCGAATTGCCATGGAGACAACAAGCTATTCGACGAATAAGTAGTTATTGGGACATTGTAGGACTGGACCTTAGGGCCGGTCTTACAATCTTCTTTTAAAAAAGTTATTTGTAGCAATTAAGCTATTTGGAGGATTTCAAGGGTTTTGATTGGTCGTTGCAATGGAGACAACAAGCTATTTGACGAAGAAGTAGTTATTGGGACATTGTAAGACTGGACCTTAGGGCCGGTCTTACAATCTTCTAATAAGAAAGTTATTTGTAGCAATTAAGCTATTTGGAGGATTTCAAGAATTTTGATTGGTGGTTGCCGTGGAGAAACCAAGCTATTCGACGAATAAGTAGTTATTGGGACATTGTAAGACTGGACCTTAGGGCCGGTCTTACAATCTTCTTTTAAAAAAGTTATTTGTAGCAATTAAGCTATTTGGAGGATTTCAAGGGTTTTGATTGGTCGTTGCCATGGAGACAAAAAGCTATTCGAGGAATAAGTAGTTATTGGGACATGGTAAGACTGGACCTTAGTATAGTAAACATATTTGTATTTATTTACTACCCACTTAATCACGAGAGATGATTCAATGGGAATGTTTATTTTGTATTTTGTCAATTTTTTACAAGTCCATGATACGATTAACTGTGTATACTCGTATTTTGGATAGTCATGGGTACGAGTTTCCACGATATCGCTAATAACAGAATTCAATCACAAAAAACGGAGCTTAAAGTCGATCGATGAAGTGAACTACCCATTCAATACAACAACTAAACTATTCAAATTAAATGGACATGAAAAAATACTTCTTTTTATTCTAAATTATGAATTTCAAGAATTATTACATGTGAGTAGCATTTAATACTGAACGTCTTGAAATTATATATTTTTTTATTAATAAAGTATATTTATAGTTTCTAATTTGAGTAGATTTGAGGTAAAATTGACACACCAGTGCAAATATCTCGAAAACGGATCGCGTTCGATCATCTTTTTTACACGTATTCATGTTAGTCATGAAGTTATCTACATTTAAGACGGACATTTGTTACAATATATTACTCTTTGAAGGTGCTACGCAAAGTTATACGATTGAAAGTGTAGGTTTTTGTTCAGTTACAATGTATAACATAGGGAATTCCAACGCAATTCAACACTCAATAAATAAAAAACTAATAGCGGTAGGTGCATATTTTTTTCTACAATATTCACAAGCTTAATCTCAACTTGCAGTACATACAATTTGAATGATTTATATTACGTGTGCAGTTATCATCGATCGACTTTAAGTTAAAAAGCCCTTGGGAAAAATTCAGTCATGATTGGCAGGGTGCCTGAATCGAACTAGCGACCTTCCAAATAAGAACCGTATATGTTACTTCTTAGAAAACTCTTTCTGAGATACTTTTAATTGGGTTCCTAGAGAAAAAAAACAAAATACACTTTTAACTTTGAAGTAGTGGTTTGAAAACGAGATTCCTTTCTATTCATTTCTACCCCAACTACGACACAAATCAAATACAAAAGTATCTTTTGAAAATCGACTTTCAAACTTCAATAATTCCTCCAACTTTTCTTTCTCTCACGTTTCCATTTCTAAAAGATATCTCCATCATTTTCACGCTCGGCTGCGATCGCGTATAAAGATAGTCACTGTAAATATAAATAATGGTTTGAACTCTGCCTGCCAGGCTTTCATTTTACTTCCATCTCCATAGCTTTGTACTAAGAGCGGCAACGTCGGTGCTATACATGTTGCCAAGTTTCCCGCTATTCTTCGTGGCGCTAAATGCCAGCATGATTTAAGTTATATGATAGACAGCTTGGGCGGCGATATTTAAGTTTTAAGTCCCAGATTTTTGTAATCTGGCTAAACGAGACGATGAGTAGGTGAAATATTAGTATTTCTTCCGTATAACTGATCCGGTTTCTACTCACTTTTTTGTGTATTCCTTTGAAAGATGGATTACGTACGTAGTACATACACATTATCTGATTATTTATCTGTAATTTCCACTTTTTTTGTTTAAAAATAGTACGTTTTTGTCGTTAATTTCCATTTTTAAAATACATTGTTTTACATGTGAATCACGTTAAATATGGCAATATGGCGTACGAGCGAGAGCACAATTACCCCTTCTTCAAATTTGAAGAAGGGGTAATTTATTATTTGGGTATAAATTACTGTAGGTTAGGGGGAATGTTGATCTTGAACCCCAATAAAGGGAAATGAAGCAGGCCTAGGTCTACACGGAGAAAAAAAGTGAAAAAAGTGAGTAGAAACCGGATCAGTTATACGGAAGAAATACCGAAATATGAACGCCACATGTCCGAATCAGATCCATTTCACGTCGCGGGGGTCGTCTTAAGGGGAGTCCAGCAAGGGAGGGCAGCAGGGTCAGTAAGCTAGGAGCCATCTTCAGTGGTACAGGGGGGGGGGGGCAGGGTCAACCTTTCGTCGCCTTTCACAAATGGCAGAGTCACTCTGGGCCTTGACGGGCAGGTACGTTTTTGAAACCGCTTTTAATTAATTTGTCAAAATAATGATATAGAGTTGTGAGAGTTATAAATTTGTACAATGTTTGTTTGCATCAATTGAATTAATCCTGAATAAACGGTGAGAATGCCTGAATTATTGTAAGATTAACATCAATGCTTTTTGTAGATTAGATTATGTTATCTATTTTTGTTACCCTCTACATTCTAAGTATTTCGTGGTATTTTACCCAGCGTAAGATTAATATTATAAGTTTACTATTCACGTACCTGTAATAACTTCCATTTGAAGTTTTTTCTCTCCAGCTTTGTAGATAGAAATACCCATTTA
>OX246747.1:32921292-33021292 GCA_945910005.1 Isoperla grammatica
ATGGCCCTACCCATATAGCACACAAAATCTAATAGATATTCAGATATAGTACAGAATATCCATGTTGTGTACACAATATCTAATAGATGTTTAGATATAGTACAGAAGATCCATGTTGTGTACACAATATCTAATAGATATTGCGATTAAGTACAGAATGTCAATGTATTGTCGACAACATTGCGCAAATGTTAATAACATGTTGCTCTGCAAATATTTATAAATTGTTAATTGTAGAATGTTTAATGGACATTATATATTGTTATCACTTGAACATTTAAAAGAAATTTAAAATGTCAGATTCATTTCAATGCATATGACGCGTATTGACGGGCAAATAACTTTTAAGACATGTACAAATGTATTGTCGTCCGATATTACCAAAGATTCCATGCGTGCTGTATAATATTATCGTCGAGATACAAAACGATATTATATTACATACATACATTGCAATGCACACACGCGATCCCAATATAATTACTGCGTGTGCGTTTGTTTGTTTTTGACTGTCAATAATCCCGGTCACAGAAATTCTGGATATCGAGCTGGAATTTGGCTCAGAGATAAGGTCGGAATGCTCAGTCGAGTTAAGTATATTGTGATTTGTTTATGATTGCTATGGAGTTTTTGTTCTCTTGGCTGTGCATACGGCCCTTGAAACAGGGACAAAATATCAGCGGAAACAACGAAAACATTACTGAATTGGTTCTAATTTAAAACGATCGACATGCACGCTAGTAAAAAAAGACAACAACGTGCGAAAAGCATGGACATATATTATATAAATGGATAAATAAATAAATACAATAACGCATCCGAAGGCTCTACATTTTTTAAATTGGCGCGCAAAAAAATTGTATTGTTTCTATTTTATTCTATATTTTATTATTCTATGTAATTCTATATTAGAAAAATGTATTTTTTTCTATTTATTTTATTTATTCATTAGAGATATTTCAAAATAAAACTCAAAAATATTGTTTTTGTAGCAGAACAGAATTGGCAATGTGAGTAATTTGACTAATGACAATGTACGTGACTTCCGCTCTGCGCTGCGCGTCGGTGTCTGGTGTCATGGCTGAGCACCTAACGTTGTGTGCATTTTTGTTTCCTAATTGCGGAGGCCGGTTGTTGACAATTGATTTGGCGATTTGACAATTCAACTCTTAAAATGTAAGTACACAATATTACCCAATATTATTATAGTCTTTCATAGTATATCATGTCTTCCATCAAAGGCTAGGCCATTGAGTTGGCTAGGCCTACCCAAAGATTGCATGCTTTCGATAGTGAGGTTATGTTTATAGGCATCCTTAGGTCTAGGCCTAGACCCTAGCGTCTAGGCTAGGCCTAGACTAATTAAGTTGGACAGGAATATGCCATGTATGCCCTCTTTTATATGGTGTAGATAGGCTGGGTCTAGGCTTACGCTTTTACAGAAAAATAGGACCAGCCTTTGCCGAAAGTGTAGACTCGTACATGCCTAGCGTAGGCATCATCTAGTAGACCTAGGGCCCAGCGTATCATCTCATTTGTAAAATATGTTAAAATCAAACTGAAATAACCTAAAGCTTTGGATTATCATTATTACCAGACGAATTGGCTACCTAGTCCACAGCCTAGGCCTACTTGATGGGCCTAAATATTTAAATTTTAACTGCGTGATGTTACAAAATAATTAGGCCTAGGCCTGGCCCTGCCGTAACTTTTGAACATTTTCAAGTCAGTCCTCAAACCTAGTTTTAATAGGCCTAGACTAACACCATGAATATTGAATGTTAGATCACAAATGTGTTTACGTAGCTCATTGCTAGGACTGATCGAGCTGAAGAAGCGGTTGAGGTGAGGCTCTTTTCGTAATATTTTATTCTCTGGCTGCGATTATTTAATAGTCTACCTCTTGTTCAGTGGTTTCTGGCTTATATTGTTGAACGATCTTTTTTTATACAAAATGTATGACATTTTGTACCAAAATAACTGTCATATAAAACGGTTTAAAACGAGAGCCGTAGTAGGCCTAGCTGCTAACATAACTTATATTGTTCCAGATTAATGGCAAGCTACTGCCTGCAGCTATAGGCTGTAAAGAAAGACACTCAGTTACAAGCATGCCACGCAAAACAAAACGTTTATTTGATGTTTCCGTTCGTCATCGATGTAGAATACGAAAGAAACTTGTAGAGCAAATGCGAACTCAACTGACTAATGATAGCACTTCCGATACGCCTGCAGATAGGCCTGCTACTCAAAGTTGTAGCGGGCCTAGTGTATCTTATTCCTCTGATAAGGATTCGCCTATGGACATTGTTGGCATTGCTGATAATATCATTAGCTCAGATTTAAAAGACAATTTAAATTCTGATTCAAGTTTTAGTTCTTCCTCTCTTGATGAAAACATTAATAAGCCAAGTACAAGTATGCCTAGGCCTGTGGACTTAACCTCTGATTCCAGTATTGACAATGATGAGTCGAAAGATTGCACTGAAACTAAAAAGCTAAGTGCAAACTTAGTTCTTTGGAGGCAATCATTTGGAGTTCCGTTAAATGCCTTTGGAGGATTACTTAAAATTCTTAAGCAACACTCTTGCTTTAGTGAGCTTCCTAGTGATCCGAGAACTCATCTTCGAACGCCGCGTAGCACGTCTACACACACTGTTAATCCTGGGACTTATGTCCATATTGGTTTGGCTTCCGGGTTGGAGTTTACTATGCACACATATGAAGATTGTGTGGACTCTCTTAACTCAGTGCTTGAGCTTCATTTTAATGTTGACGGGTTGCCAATATCTAAAAACACATCAAGTGTATTGTGGCCTATTTTATGTCACATCAAAGGCTATCCAGATGCATCAGTATTTCCTGTCGGTATTTATTACCACAAACGTGAAAAACCTTATGACGCCAATGATTACCTCAAATTCTTTGTTGATGAGCTTACATCTTTGATCGATAATGGATTTACATTTAAAAACATGTTATATGTGATTAAATTAAGTGCAATAGTGTGTGATGCACCTGCTAAGAGTTTTATTTGTAAAACTAAAGGTCACACAGGTTTCCATTCTTGTACAAAATGCACAGATGAGGGCGAACAAATAAATCATCGTACATGTTTTGTTGACTTGCATTGTAGACTTCGTACACATGACGATTTTGTAAACGAGGTAGATTACGATTACTAGAGATACGTGAAAATAGCGTTTTGTGTATAGATGCTACAAAGCGCTATTTTTCAGTAGAAACTAAGGTTTTTCTGTTCCTATTTTATTATATTTAACATAGTAATTATACTGTGTTTATGATAAATGTAATTTGGTTGATTTTAATTTTAATAGTATGACATGATTTAAAAATAAAAATTTGAGAAAACTTCATTCTCAAGTTTTTTTTCTTAGCAAAAAAATAGATGCTACAAAACGCTATAAAATGACAATTGAAAATGCTATTTTCACGTATCACTAACGATTACCATCGAGGAACTTCCATACTTGTTAATATTCCAGGCATTAATATGATCAAACAATTCCCATTGGACTACATGCACCTCATTAACTTGGGTGTAATGCGGAAATTGATTCACGATTTGTGGTCCCGTGGTCATTCCCGGTATAAATTAACAGCTACTCAACTGGAAAATGCATCTAATCGTCACATACAACTAAAGAACAGTATCCCTAAAGAGTTCGCAAGAAGATCGCCTCGACCGTTAGAAGAATCAGGACGGTGGAAGGCAACGGAGTTGCGTCAATTCCTATTGTATACCGGACCTATTGTACTAAAAAACATTCTCCTACCGAAAGCTTTCGAAAATTTCATGCTGTTGCATGTCGCAATAAGAATTTTTACCGATACAAATGTATATTCCACAGCTTTCTTTGCATATGCTAAAAAGCTAGTGATAAAATTTGTTGAACACTTTGCAGCGTTGTATGGAGATGAGTTTGTTTCTCACAATGTGCATGGTTTGATTCATGTTGCTGACGATATTTCTGAACATGGGCTGTTGGATGCATACAGTGCGTTCAAATTTGAAAATTTTATGGGACCCTTAAAGAAACTGCTCAAGAAGCCAAACCAGCCTCTACAACAAATAGCTCGTCGCTTGATCGAATATAGAAGTTTAGGAGTTGTTGGCAGAAAGCACAACTGTGAGGCTTTCTATAACAAGTCACATGTAAATGGGCCATTACCAGCACATTGTTGCAACCCACAGTACCTGGAGTATGTGCATTCTAGTTATGTCTTGACTACTACCATTCCAAACAATTGTTGTATGTTGGAAGATGGCACTGTTGTCTCAATTGTGAACTTTTGTCACTCAGGTCACATAAAAGTTGTGGTGGGACAAGTTTTTACTTGCAGAGAAAATTTCTTTAACTATCCTATTGATTCCTCGAAACTAGGGATCTATCAAGTTTCAAATTTGTCAAGTGAAGTGTCATATTGGCCTATTTCCCGAATTCGAAATAAAATGTTCAAAATGCCTGTATTACCAGGTGATGATGGTAATGTGGATCGATATGCAGTATATCCATTACTACATATAGAAATTTAGGTACATTTATTATTTTGTATTTGTAAATGTGTAGGTATCTAGGCCTATGTTGTAGCCTAACTCTAAATTAATTCAAATTACAGTATCTCTTTATTTTGTCTGTTTTTGTTTCAGAATGTACAAAAAATTTATCATTGTTCTTTTTACTGCTGAAACAAGATATGCTGTAGTCCCTAGTAGCTGGCTCACCATTTGTGAAACAAAATGCTGGTGGCCGCCTTTAAATAGTGACTACAAATTAAATAAAGCTGTAGAAGCCACTGCTGCCATTGATACAAATACATGGACAAAATATGCCGTCAAGGTTATAAGAGACTATGGTGAGTAATGAAGTGTGATAACAGAATATGTACTAAATAGTAGCCTACGTAGGCCAACCCAATATCCGGTGCCTAAATAATTCGGCGTAACGGCCGGTTTTTCAATCGTTCTCTATTTCCTTACGTTCTTTTTTCGTTCGTATTTCTTACGTTGATCTACGTAGCTATTTTACGTTGACACC
The DNA here is from genome assembly GCA_945910005.1 of Isoperla grammatica. NCBI lineage: Eukaryota > Metazoa > Arthropoda > Insecta > Plecoptera > Perlodidae > Isoperla > Isoperla grammatica. The sequence continues at coordinate 32,926,353 of OX246747.1, forward strand.
AAGATGGCAAGTCGTTTACTTTAGAATCACTAATTGGTTATCTAGGCCTAAGCTTATTTGTGTGAACCACACTTGATATTCCTAATGAATTTTTAATTCAAAAATATTTTTAAGAAAATATTTCTAGGCCTAAAGCTAGTTTTGGCGAACAACTTTTTGAGCAGAAGCTATCTGTGCTTTTTTCATTCCGTGCTTATACTGTTTTATGCATTTCACGTTTTAGATTCATTGGTAAATGCTCGCCTTACTTTGAAAGATTACGAATTTACCTCAGATCTGAGCTCATCCAAAGAAAACAGGAGCAGACGAAAAATCAGAAAATTGAACAATGATTCATCCGCTAGTGACACCTCGCCATCTACAATACCAGTCACTCCACCTCACGAGAACTGTTATCCAATTATAAGCAAACCAGCATCTACAGAACAAGGTATGGTCATTCATAAACAAATTAAGTTCAGTTTCATAATTTATTTAAACCGCTTATGTAAATTGTAAATTGTAAAACGTGATTGTTGGTATATTTGAGGTCTACCACTTTTGTTGCAGTCAAGACTGTTAGGACCTCTATCAGCTCTCGATCACCAAGTTCCGATGATCCAAGCAGGACAACAATGCCATTATCGTTGCCATCAATTAGGCCTACATTGCAGACATCACCTCTTAGCAACAACAGCGGTGGATCCAGACGAAGATTATCGCTATCTCCTAAATCGATACGTCAATGCACATCTGCGTTATCACCTCACAACAGCAGCCGGCCGTACAACGGAAATAGTCCGTCAAGATCGCAACCTCTAAACGGCAACAATAGTCGATCCAGAAGACTATCGCTATCTCCTAAATCGATACGTCAATGCACATCTCCGTCATCACCTCACAACAGCAGCCGGCCGTACAACGGAAATAGTCCGTCAAGATCGCAACCTCTTAACGGCAACAATAGTCGATCCAGAAGACCATCGCTACCTCCTAAATCGAAACGTCAATGCACATCTGCATCATCACTTCACAACAACAGCAGCCAGCCTTACTACGGAAATACTTCAGCAAGATCGCAACCTCTTAGCGGCAACAGTAGTCAATCCAGAAGACCATCGCTGTCTCCTACCTTGAAACGTCAATATACATCCGCTTCATCACTTCACAACAAAAACATTCGGACCCCTGTTAGCGGCAACAATAGTCGATCCAGAAGACCATCGTTATCTCCTCACTCGAAACGTCAATACACATCTGCGTCATCACTTCACAACAAAAACATTCGGACCCCTGTTAGCGGCAACAATAGTCGATCCAGAAGACCATCGTTATCTCCTCACTCAAAACGGCAATATACATCTGCTTCATCAATTCACAACAGCAGCCAGCCATACTATGGAAATACTCCACCAAGATCGCCAGTTCGGCGTACTGTGACATTCGACGTTAAAATATTAGAAAAACTGATTGCTGTAGAAACAGAATTAAAACGATTGTCTGGTCTCATTGAGATGACAAATGAAAGACGGCCTCCTGCCGCTATTTTGGAAAGTGATGAAGAAGATGACTTCAACTTGCCACTGAAGACTGTGGAAGAAGTTAACACATTAGAACTGCTTTTGAACGACAGCCCATTAAACCGCCGAAAATTGGTTAGTACCAAACTGTTGATAATAATAGAAAATATTTACATGCCAGGGTATTTTTAAGTGTTAACCTTTAATGTTTGAATGTAATTTATGTTGCAGAAAGAAAAATTTGTGGGAATAGGCGGTTCATCTATTGATGAAATGACAAAACGGATTCTGAGAGTTGCCATGACTGATCTGTGTGCCTCCAATTACAGTTGGCAAGGATTTAAGAAAAAACTAATTTTTTCTAAACTCTCATTGAAGGATGTTATTTTTGGTGAGTTTAAACAATAAAATTGACTTCCACAATCCCACCAAACTTAAGCAATCAGCATTTTAATTACAAAATGTGACAAAAACCGTCTCCATAAATATCTGCCACTGCCTATACATTTTTCTACATACATAATGTGTTTTACATTCAGGTGCTGTCAAACTCAACCCAATGTCAAAAACAGCAACAGAAAAAGAATTCCAGACGTCAGTTTCGAATTGGTTACGTCATGCCAAATTCCGGCATGAGAACAAACGAAACAAAAATTAGTGAATGGCTATCTCTGCCTCACTTGCTCAACAGCTGCACTGGTTTGCAGTACAGTCAAATGTCATTACAACGAAATCCAAGGGACCGTATATTTTTTTCGTTATAATCATTATTTCGTTAAAATGATCAGTGTTTTTTTTTGTGATGAAAACTTGATTCCCAGTCCCCAAATTGGTCAACATTGCATCTGGAAAGCCTACAAGTCGCGTAGCGCGCGAGTAATGGCAGGCAACGCATGGCCCCTGTGTGGCCCGCAACCTGCATTACACGTCTCTGTTGCGTGCGGTAGGCTTGCCAGGCGTGTTTACGTAGAGCGCGGGGTGGGTGATCGGGGGGGGAGGGGTAGAATGAAGGGCGAAGGCTACTCGCACCATGCTCGGATGTTCGGCCGGCCGGCTGCCTACCCGCGCTCCGTAACCTCGATCGTGATTGGCCGGCTGGGCAGGGCTCGTCTTGCGGCAGCCAATGACCTTACCCGACTCTCGTGAATAGCCAAGCTCGTGCTAGCAGCCAGTCGGCGGCAATGCAACGGAAAACACCAATCTACGCGACTGGGAATTCCAACTAATCCACATTTCGGAAGGTACATTTCGTTGTAAAAACGTTCAATAATACAATGATAATACCAAGGGGAACCAAAATTAGTTCGTTAAAATGATCTTTTCGTAATAACGAATTTTCGTTGTAATGATAATAAATTAACATTGTGAACATAGGGATTCGGGCGGGACCACAAATAAATTTCGTTCAAATGATGATTTCGTTGTAAGGGCGTTCGTTTTAATGACATTTGACTGTATTGTGCGTGGTAGGCTATTTTATTCTCATGGCACTGCTACCAACCGTCCGCTGCTCACCAATATGAATGCTTTGAAATTGAATGAAAATGGAAGAAAGAGAATTTCATAGACAATATTATGACATCCTGAAATACGAAATGTTAAAAATTTGTAACGTATTACGGTATTATACCAGAAAACTTCTCACGCTTGAAGATTATCCATGATGTATAAGCGTATTAAGCATTTTGTTTTAATCAAGTATTAGATAGACCTACATATAAAATTTAAACATTTTGGGTGTTTAATAGGGGGCCTACATGTATTTCAGGAAATATTACATGCAGTCTACAGCATCATGTAGTAATGACTATTGCACTTGAAAAATTCCAATCATTTTCTTTTATACCAACCACATTTATGTGGCTTAATTTTATGCATAAAGCTGACGTTACTGTCGAGTGTTGCTCGAAACGCGTTAGCTGCGTTGCTCGCGTGTAAGTGTTTACAGTAGCGCGATCTTTGGTAGACCTAACGCGAGCTGACAATAACATGACAACTGTCATGACATGTTTAACCTAAATGTATATATGTGATGGGAAGACTGTAATCTACCTATGCCCCTACTCACAAAATACAATTTCGCTATGCGTTATGTGCGTTGTTCGCGTCGTAGTGTTCACAGTAGCGCGATCTTAGACCTAACGCGAGCAAATAACAACATGACAACTGTATGACATGTTTAACCTAAATGTATATACTATATGTGATGGGAAGACTGTAATCTACCTCTATGCCCCTACTCACAAAATACAATTTCGCTATGCGTTATGTGCGTTGTTCGCGTCGTAGTGTTCACAGTAGCGCGATCTTAGACCTAACGCGAGCAAATAACAACATGACAACTGTATGACATGTTTAACCTAAATGTATATACTATATGTGATGGGAAGACTGTAATCTACCTATGCCCCTACTCACAAAATACAATTTCGCTATGCGTTATGTGCGTTGTTCGCGTCGTAGTGTTCACAGTAGCGCGATCTTAGACCTAACGCGAGCAAATAACAACATGACAACTGTATGACATGTTTAACCTAAATGTATATACTATATGTGATGGGAAGACTGTAATCTACCTATGCCCCTACTCACAAAATACAATTTCGCTATGCGTTATGTGCGTTGTTCGCGTCGTAGTGTTCACAGTAGCGCGATCTTAGACCTAACGCGAGCAAATAACAACATGACAACTGTATGACATGTTTAACCTAAATGTATATACTATATGTGATGGGAAGACTGTAATCTACCTATGCCCCTACTCACAAAATACAATTTCGCTATGCGTTATGTGCGTTGTTCGCGTCGTAGTGTTCACAGTAGCGCGATCTTAGACCTAACGCGAGCAAATAACAACATGACAACTGTATGACATGTTTAACCTAAATGTATATACTATATGTGATGGGAAGACTGTAATCTACCTATGCCCCTACTCACAAAATACAATTTCGCTATGCGTTATGTGCGTTGTTCGCGTCGTAGTGTTCACAGTGAGCGCGATCTTAGACCTAACGCGAGCAAATAACAACATGACAACTGTCATGACATGTCCTAAGTATGTGTGATGGGAAGACTATAATCTACCTACGTACTTACAAAATACAATTTCGCTATATGGCAGAGACAAATTGCAGCTCTGGATTACCTTGAAGTGTGGAAGAGAAAATGTTGTTTGTAGGTTAGTTTCCGTCGTCGATCAGAACACAGGAAATAAACAATTTTTGCATTGTTGCATGGGTTCGTTTCACGAGCAACGCGGCTGAAGTGCCGAACTCGCAATCAGATAGATTGATGCGCCTGCCGCGTCTAATGCTCCCAACACTCACAGTATAATGGCAGCTTTATGAACTATGTTGACTTAATCAGGATGTGTATGGTTCGGCCTTGATGTAAGCATAGGCCATACTTGGGGAAGGAACTAAATAAATTAACGCAATCCAGTTTTCGGTGATTTTCAAGTAGGCCTTCGTAATGTATTGTTTTTAAATATATGTGCCAAGTAACTTTTAATTCAAAACATTTTTAAACATTTCTTTTTACAAACGGGTAGTTTCTTTTTCCGTCCAGTGCCACTCTTTAGTCCTCGTCGACAATTTTTGAAAAGCGACATTTTCATTTTAAAACTGTAATTGTTTCAAACAACCAGTAAGTATTTCTGTAGACTTAGAAATACACACACAAAATCAATACATCATTTTTGACTGCACATTACGGTGATTTTTTTTTATAACTGTTCCCTTTTTTGCGGAACGAACTTTCTAACACTAATATTTTTAAGTTAAACCTACATATAATAAAAAAGAAAAAAGGAACTTCCCTAAGTGGCATAGGCAGAGACCTATAAAGACTAATTATTGTATACTGCAGCTTTTTAGATATCTTACACAGGTTTTATTATTACGTATTGCATGATATTGATATCAATATTATTAATTTCTTCTTCTTCTTAAATGCCCACATTTGTCAATTATGCCATCATGCTGGATCTGGTCAACCAGTAGAGACACGCTTAGTTATTATTAATTTCTAACTTTTAGTTTATTGTAAAAAATGTAGCCTATTTAAAATCAGTAATCGGTAAGCGTTCCTTATCTTATTTTTAAATTAGTGCACTGCTGGCTGTTTATTACCTATTCATTTAGTTTCTCTGAAAAATAACATTTACTTAAAGATGTATTAAGCCCCGTTCACGATAAAACAAACAACGTTTCTCTTACAGGAATTAACATTAAACTTAACCTACCTGAAACTTAGCAGCAAAGTTTGCAAAGTCCAAACCATAACTTAAGCCCCATCCACATTGCAAGACTTAAGAACGTTAACTTCGTGACGTAGACTTCGAAAAAATGAAAGCGTTCACAATGACTTGGCTACTGCGAGTCGGCTGTTGGCGGCAACAATCACGTGACACCTATCTGATTGGTTGATTCCTACGTCCTTACGTTCTTACGTCCTTACGTTTGGTGTTTGCAAACTTCCAAGTCTACGCCTACGTCTCCAAGTCTATGTCAAGTCAATGTGGACGGAAACATTTTTCGCCATAAGCTTAACTTAATATTCTTACGTCAAAGTTGCAATGTGGATGGGCCTTTAGGAAGTGAACTTAACAATGGAGCTTTGCACGAGCCTTCACAACAATGTGCTTGGTGGCCATTCTGGTGTTACATTTGACAATGTTGACATAGAGAAACAGTTGAAGCTAATTTTAGTAGAAACAAAACATCTCAGTTCGTTAAGATTAAGCGTGTTTTGTTTTTAAATAAAATTGATTTGTTTGTGATTTTGTCATTTTTATCTTAATTTAATATGTATTTTTAATTATAAACATTGCTTTTATGCAATTTAAAAATCATACCCGCTCATCTTCTTTAATGATTAGTGACACCAGAATGGCCGCTGTGACGTCACACGAAAACTATTAATAAGAAACAACAAATCAATAGGATCTTGAGCTGAAAGCAAAATGTTCGTACCCAAACAAGCCCGAAAATGAGGAATGAAGAGAACTCTTAAGCTTAGTTTACGATTGGCGTCAACTTCAATCGTCAACCGGTAATAGTTTCACGTTGACGTTTTTGATTCACGATTGGCGTCAACTGAAGCCGCGTTGGTACTCATCGGTGGACTTCGTTGATTTTCGTTATTGCACAACCATCTCTACACGTTGTGTCCGTCAAAGTCTGCTTGACATCCACCTAGCGGAGGCTCGTCAAACTCGCAAGCTGGGAGTTCGACGAGCCTCCGCTAGGCGGAGATCAAGTAGACCAAGTGTCCGTGGTTGTGATGTAGAGCAAGCTGTGATTTTATGTAAACAACAGCTGATTTCTTGTGGTTGTCATTTAGAGGTTATTATTTGTGCGCGAGTGGTCGATAAAATGTCTCAAAAACGCTTGTTTTATTTTCTTGTTTGTTTTTGTATAAATTACTGGGAATTGCTGTACTTGCTCAATGATTTTCCCGTCCAAAACCCCACTTTGTTGACACGAGGTAAATGCGAGTAAACAAAGTCAAAAGAAGAAAATGCTTTCTCTGGAAAATGAACACATATTTCCTTGTAACCTCTCTGGTGACATACGAATGCGCATGCGCGAGCGTCAAACGTTAACGCCAGTCGTGAAAGTTGGACTTTGACGTTGACGGTTGAAGTTGACGGTTGACGCATTTCCGCAATCGTGAATGCTTCCATATGACAGTACAGGTTCATCAAGGTGTTGAAGTTGAAGTTAGCGTTGACGCCAATCGTAAACTAAGCTTTATTATTGGGCATAAGTTTGCAGATCAGTTAGTAAGTCAACGGCTAAGTTTTATCGCGAATAGGGCCTTAAACATGCATGATCAATGTAGTTATTGCCTATTATATATTCCCCATCTGTTTTTCAAGTCATATAATTATGCTTAATTTTTTGTAGCCTCAGGCAGTAGCTGAGATGTAAACAGTCGGCAATTATTTGTATTATATAATATTTTATTTTTATATATTATATTGTTCATAATGTATTTAATTTGTATGGTTATTTTGAGAATCATGTGATGAAGGTGGGATGATTTTGAAGTCATTTAATTCAATCACGCTTACCCCCTTATAAACCATCACTTCTTTATTTTACTACATCTAGTTTTCCCTTTATACCCACATGCATGATCTGGCATCACTTTATTGATTTGAGTATCTTTATTACCATAAATGTGACATTTGTATTGTGTACAATAAAAATACATGCCTATAGAAAGTGTCAATTCAATTAATGCTGATCCTATCCACTCTCACACAATATTATATTGCATGAAGCACTTCAATTGCCTTATATCCTCTTTATGAACACCAGCAACATACATTACTTGTGTTCATATGAGACCCCCCCCCCCCCCCCCCCACCCACCGGCGATCCGTGCATGAGGTGCTTTATGTAATTAACTGGATATCCATAACATTGTATGGATGTTCAAGCCATCATCCATGAATGTTATATAGATATTTGATGCTGCAGTGGTAATGTTGTTTAAATATTATATGCAACATTTTAATAACGTTAATGCAACGTCATTTGGCCGGACATTTGGATGTCCAAACAACATCCATGTAAGGTTGTGCTGAATATTTGTAACATTGTATGGATGTTCAAGATGTTGTGAAAACAACATTGCAGGAACATTGTATAGATATTTTGTGCTATATGGGTAGGGCTACTTCAAAAACGTCCCCCAAATTATTCTTTTTGTAATTGCAAGACCAAATATCAATGGATTTAAGAACTGATGGTGTATTTCTATTCAAAATTATCCAAAGATAACGATAAGATTACAAAAATTATAAAAATCAAAACAAAATATTTCCCTTCAAATTATGACAAATTTTGAAATTATGACCTTTGAATGTTTTCTTAATAGCTTGCCTCTTCGATTTGGCTGATACTTCGTAAAATGAAAGATCTTATCCAGGAAATGACAAATAAATGAAATTAAGATGATAAATGTTTATACTATGGCCCTGGGGCACCTTCAAAAATTTCCCCCAAATTGATCTTTTTGTGATTGCAAGACCAAATATCAATAGATTTAGAAACTGATATAATATTTCTATTCAAAATGATCCAGAGAAAACGATAAGATTATAAAAATCATCAAAATCTTAAAAAAAAATATTTTCCGCCGAAATACGGCTAAGACTTAACCCTTTGAAAATTATCAAAAAAAGCTTGCCCTTCAGATTTGGCTGATACTTCGATAACTGAAAGATCTTATCCAGGAAATGTCAACTAAATGATATTTAGACTATAAATGTTTATACTCTGGCCCTAGGGCCACTTCAAAAGTTTCCCCCAAATTATTCTTTTTGTAATTGCAAGACCAAATATTGTCATGTAAAAGTTGGTACTTTATAACTTTGACAGGTGTTATCTCCTTCTTGGTGATTTATGGATATCTTGATTGTGTCAGTTTGTCATTTACCGTTTTCTTTCACAACTAAGGTATGCGCTGTGCTTGCTATTTCGTCAGCCCAGATCGTTGGTAATTTCAATAATAATTATTGCGGTATTTCGGGCATTGATTACGGCAACTTTGCTGACTGCTCGGTTAAGGAGGGCGATGGTTGAGTGATGTGATGACGCCCGGCCAAGATGGCGGAGAGTGAAAACCGTGGTGAAGAATACAAGAGTCTAAAAGAATTAAATGTGCAAGAACTACGTAATGAATTAGAAAAGAGGGGGGAAGAAAAGTGTGGCAATAAGAGTGTGTTGATTGAACGTTTGAAGACTATTCTTACCGCAGACGGGGAAGACTCAGATAAGTACATGTTTGAAGTGAGGCGAGGAGGACTAGGCCTAGGCCTAGGCCTAGACCTAGGCCCGTCCGAATGTAAGAAGTGTGTAGCATGGGAAAAAGTGATAAAAGCTAGTGAAGGGGAAATAGAAATGGCAAGGAAATTGGTTCATGTAATGGAGAAAAGATTGATAATGGAGGAAGAGAAAAGCAATGGATTAATCCTCGAGTTGGAAGAGTTAAAAAATAAAATCAAAGAAAACTGTTCGTCCGAGCGTAGAGGAAGTTTCAAAATCGTCCGCGAGGCAGCAGAAGAGGACGGGGAGGTCGAGGGCGTGTCAAGTAATTGTATGGAGCCGAGCAGTTCAGCGGTCGTGACACAGGTGGCGCCACCTGTACCAACACAAGTACCAATACCAGTATCAACATGGTCGAGTGATTCAACCCCCGTGACAGAGAGGACAACACCTGTGGCGTGCAGACAACATGAACAGCGTATGACAAGCTCCCTAGCTGATAGGCTTACATTGCAGTGTCAAGCCGAACCTTCGACACTACCACCAGAAACAACAGAGCAGATGAGTAAATCAGATATTAGGCCTAGGCCTACATACAGGGACATGCTAAAGTCAAATGCGAAAAAAAATACGAGTAAATACAACAATAAAGATACATCAATTTCAATTACTATAATCCCTAAAGGAGGAAGCCAAAGTCAGAGTAAAATAAATTTGTCAGAGGCTGTAATGAAGAAAATTCAACCAGATTGCATTGGTGTCGGTATATCTGAGATTAAAAATACTTATAATGGAGGTTTAAAAATTTTATGTGCAAATGCTCAAGAATTAGTTATCCTAAAAAATAAAATAGAAGAAGAATTAGGAAATGACGTGGAAATTGTAAAATATACAGACCTGGTCAAAGAAAAAAATCCAAAATTGTTGGTGTTTGGAGTAGAAGAAGAAGATAACTACACGATAGTAAACAAGATAATTAAACAAAACAAACTTGATCCCTCAGATAAAAATTTTCTGTTGAAAGTAAACTCAAGAAAACAAACTACGTCATATAATCAAAAGAAGTTGTTGAACATTGTGGTAGAAGTCGACCCAAAGACGCGTATGCTGTTAACGGAGAATGGAGCTGTCTATTGTGGTTGGATGAAATGTACGTTTATAGATTATGTGTTTATTGTAAGATGCTATAAATGCAACATGCATGGTCACATTGCTAGGGAATGTAATAACAATGAGAGTTGTGCATTTTGTGCAGGAAACCATCAATATAATGACTGTATGTCAGACTACAAAGTTTGTTCAAACTGCGTCCGGGCTACCAGCAAATTTAATACAAAGTTAAATACTGATCATGAGGCGACGTCTAAGGAATGTATATGTTACCAAAATATAGTAGACAGAGCTTTCAATAAAGTCAACTATACTGTATCGGATAAGTAGCAATTACTGGCATCCAGTGGGAAAAGAGTAGGAAACAGAAATGCTTTTATGTATTACATGAATAGTCAAAGTTTAGTAAAACACAGAGATGAGTTAGCTAACTTACTACAGATAAAGAAGCCTATAATCCTTTGCTTATCTGAAACTCGTGTAACTACTGATATTTTAAGTCCAGACACAGATATTGAAGGATATACAAGTGTGCATTGCTATTCCAGTACTAGGAGGACAGGAGGAGTGTCAATTTATATAGCTACAGACATAAAGTTTAAAGTAATAGACAAAGAAATTACAGAGCCTAATTATTGGTGTTTAGTTATCAAATTGATAAGCAAACAGTTAGATTTAAAAAATGTGTACATAATTGTAATTTACCATTCACCCAGTTCATCTCATGATGAATTCTTAGACTCTTTTGAAATTTTGTGTGAAAAATACCATTTGTTAAAAGGAAACATTATAATAACTGGTGATTTCAATATAATAATGTTAAAAGATACAAATCACGCCAGAAGACTTAATCAAATAATTAAATTATATGCCATGAAACAATGTGTTAATAGCCCTACAAGAATATGTGAAACTAGTAGCACGATGATAGATTTAGTTATAACGACAGACCATGGCCTTGATGTTCATGTGGTTTCCCAGCCAACCATTACGGACCATGAATTGATTCAGATTAATTTAACTAACCATACGAATGATGTGCAGGGAAAGCATACTATTAGAAAAAGGGATTATAACAAGTGTAGGGATCAGCTGAATATGTATCTAATAGATCGAGATTGGTTATTTAACTCTGATGATGTAAATAGTGTAGCTAATAATTTTGTTCAAAATATTGTAACAGGTCTTGACCTTATTGCCCCTGCTAAAAATAGAGTGGTCACTACTCAAAGTTTGAAATACCCTTGGTTCAATAACATAGTAAGAGAAGTGCAAAAAGAAAGGGATTATAATTATGAGCGGGCAAAATTAACTGGTAATATACAAGACTGGGCACATTATGAGATAGTTAGAAATAAGTTTACTGCTACACTTCGAGCAGAAAAATCGAAATACTATAAGAAGAGTATAGATAACTCTGTAAATAATCCTAAAGAGATGTGGAAAACACTAAAAACCTTGATAAAAGGAAAAAATATTAATACTTGGAATGCTGAGACATGTGATAAAATTATATTTAGTAAGAATGGTGGTTATACAGACAATAATGTAGCTACTAACTTCAATAATTTCTTTGTAAATAGTATAAGTGAGATAGTAAATGATATAGGTGGAGCTAATATTGATGATTTTGATGTAAATAAGATGCCTCAGGAGCCCACTTGCTCATTGAAGCAATTTGATCAAATTAATTTAAAACAGTTGAAAGAAATTGTAATGAATCTTAAACCTAAAAAGGGAACAGAAGAAGGTATATCTGTGGATATTTTAAAAGAATCATTTTGCACAGTTGGATATGGATTACTTCATGTTATAAATACCTCGCTTCAATGTGGAATAATCCCTGATAGATGGAAATCATCCACTGTCATACCTATCCCGAAAGTGGTGGCGACAGTTAAGTGCAATGAATTTCGACCTATTAATTGCTTACCTATTTATGAAAAAATTCTGGAGAAAGTTGTACATACTCAATTGTTACATTACTTTGAAAACAACAATTTGTTTTATGCCAATCAATCGGGCTTTAGGAGCAACCATTCATGTGAGACTTCATTACAACTCGCTATAAACAAATGGATGTATGATAAAGATAATGGTCTTTCAACTGTTGTAGTGTTCTTAGACTTTAAAAGGGCATTTGAAACTATTAATAGAGACATTTTGTTACAAAAATTGAAACGCTATGGCATAAAAGATTCTGTATATGATTGGTTTGTCAGTTATTTAGAAAACAGAAGTCAGCATACAGTTGTTGGTGAGATTACATCAGATGAAAAGGAAAATTTGTTTGGGGTACCTCAGGGTTCAGTTCTCGGACCTTTACTTTTTATAATATATATTAATGATATGTACACTAGTGTAGAATTAATATTTCTTAATTTGTTTGCTGATGATACCCTTATTTCTTACTCTGCAAAAGATATTCTCAATGTCATTCAAATTATAAATAGAAACTTAATGAGACTGTATAAATGGTTGTTAGTTAATAAGCTTAAACTTTATACAATGAAATCAAAATGTATGATAATACTAGGAAACAGCAAAAGTGTGATATTACGAGCAGAAACAGAGCATTTAATCAGTATTTATCCTATATTGATTAATGAAGAACAAATAGAATTAGTATACGAAATTAAATATCTAGGATGCATTATTGACGACAAGTTGTCTTTCATGAGTCATGCTAACTATATGATAAATAAAATTAGTAAGAAAATTGGCTTTATGTCTAGAATAAGTGAACATTTATCAAGTTGGTCATTGAAATTAATTTATAATACAATAATCTGTCCACATTTTGAATATTGTAGTAGCATAATGTTAAGCTTAAATGAGAGACAAATGAATGCATTGCAATGTTTGCAGAATAAAGCAATGAGAGTTATATTGAAATGTAATAAGTACACAAGTATAAAGATTATGTTGAGAACATTGAATTGGATGAGTGTAAGACAGAAGATTCATTACAATGCACTAGTATTTATATTTAAATTAAAGAATGACTATTTGCCAGCATATTTTAATGAGTTTAGATCATACAATAATAATGTACATAATCATATAACAAGGTCAATTAATAATTTCAATGTAAAACATTTAAATAAAACTGCAACACAAAAGTCCATATTTTATGCTGGATTAAGAATGTTTGACCATCTGCCCGGACATATAAAAAATATTAAAATAAAAAACTTTCAAAAATTTAAATCAGAAGCAAAAAAATATGTATTTAAACATCAATTGTACAATTAAAAATATTTTATGGTAAATATAATTTGTAAGTATATTGTATATTAATTGATAGTTATAATAAGATAACTGTGTAAATGTATGTATGTATGACAATAATAGCTGGTGAAGCTAAATAAACACAATCTTATGTTATCTTATCTTATCTTATCTTATCTATCTTATCTTATCTTATCTTATCTTATCTTATCGTCAGTAGAGCCTGGCCCCACTCTTTTGTGATTGTTACGGGAGGGAGTCGAACCGAGTAGTCTGATTGGTAATTTATGATTTAGTTCAGTCAGCGTAGGGCAGAGAGGGGCTGACTGGGGTATGACGTAGGAATCTAGGTGCGAGGGAGCACGTGTGTAATTCGGGGCATTCAATCATGGAACGGAAGAGGAGGTAGACCTGTGCCAAGGTGGAACGGTGGAAAGGACGACGGAAGACCCAGAGGGAAGGACATGGAGGCTGATCGTGGACCTCAACGACGGAGCCAAACCACAACACGGGGTCGGAGTCAGCCACCGGGGAGCCAAGGTATAGGGGTTACCACAGCTACCCTCTAGATAGGAAAGTTAAGTTCATCAGACCTAGAATGTCCATAGACAGATTCGCCATAACTCAGCCACGTAGAATAAATGTGTATTCTAATAAATTGCGGTTCCTCTATTGTTTGAACCAAAGTCTAGTCAATCTAAGACCTAAACTGCCTGAATTGGTATGATCCGATCCCTATGATGTGAGAACCACCCCTAATGCTACGCCCCAGTACTTCTACGGGTCTGTCGACTTTGGAGTCCGTGGGTTCGAGGCCGAGCCGACGGAATTAGATGGATGTCACGGTAGGTTCTCGCTATCTAACAATATCAATAGATTTAAAAACTGATGGTGTATTTCTATTCAAAATGATCCAGAGATTACGATAAGACTATAAAAATCATCAAAATCTAAAAATAATATTTCCCGCCGAAATACGGCTTAGTCTATATATACCCTTTGAAAATTATCAAAATAGCTTGTCCTTTAGATTTGGCTGATACTTCGTTAAATGAAAGATCTTATCCAGGAAATGACGAATAAATGAAATTAAGATGATAAATGATTCTACTCTGGCCCTAGGGCCACTTCAAGAATTTCCCCCAAATTATTCTTTTTGTAATTGCAAGACCAAATATCAATGGATTTAGAAACTGATGGTGTATTTATATTCAAAATTATTCAGAGATTACGATAAGATTATGAAAATCATCAAAATCCAAAAATAATATTTCCCGCCGAAATACGACTTACGACCCTTTGAAAATTTTCTAAATAGCTTGCTTCTTCGATTTGGCTGATGCTTCCTTAAATAAAAGATCTTATTCAGGAAATGACTAATGAGTGAAATTTAGATTATACATGTTTATACTCTGGCCCTAGGGCCACTTCAAAAATTTCCCCCAAATTATTCTTTTTGTAATTGCATGACCAAATATCAATGGATTTAGAAACTGATGGTGTATTTCTATTCAAAATGATCCAGAGATTACGAACAGATTATAAAAATCATCATAATATTGTAATGTTCAGGGTGAAACTTGTGTTTTTTTCACATTTTTTTTAGTTTATGTTCGTGATTTATGCTATTTGATCCAAGACATGATGAAGCAATACTCATAACATTTTCTGTTTTGTGTTTGTACTGCTTGCAATCAGGTTAATGCTGAGGTTGCTATTGTGTCACCACCAATCTAGTGTCACAACTATAACATTTCAACTACTGACTCTTGCATAATAATCATAATAATTGTTTGGTAATTATGCTGTGTCAGGGGTTGTGTGGGGGGTCCCAGGCTTGATTATTGTTGATGGTTGATAGCTTTGGGGCTTGGGTTTGTGTGGTGACCAACGTCATGTGGCGGGGAAAAGGCTAGAGAGAGGGGATAGCAGGAGGGGGGTATAAAAGATGGGCACATTGCTCAAACCGGGGTGGTAACATCTGAAGTGCACAAGGAGGTCCTGTGAGTCGGCGGTGAAGGACAGGAAGACGGACTTACGTGGAAGCTACAAGGGAGCCGCAAGAGAGCTGTACAGCCGTCGACGAAGGGGTACCTCCGGAATGTCAAGGTAGTGCACAAACGGGATATGGGAACGTATGTAGTTGTATAAGCTAGTTAAACCTACACCGGGTCGCCACATCATTGTCTATTGGTTAAATTATCAGTAATCATTAAATAAATACGGTTCCTCATTGCTGTCTGAACCTAGTCTAATTAATTCACACCCTGAAATCCAGCTTCCTCAGGCATTGTACCGATCCCCTGTTGTACTATTTCACTAGAATTGAGAGTTGCGCCCCTGCAAGCTCTACCTGTGAATCCTGGTACACAACAAAGTTGGTAGAGGCGCCGTTTTTTTTTTTTAAACTTTGTTTTATTGTTCTTGCATGTCTGACGAAGTTGGTTTCAGTTTCATTGTTAAAGTTTCTTTTTAGTTTTATTTTTATTTTTTTTGATTTCATTTATTTATTTATTTTTCTCCTTGTTTGTTCGATTTGGCGAACCTGTGTAGCTGTGTAGAGGCACGCTCTGTTGTGTAATTGTTGTAAACGATATCAGCTGAGGCAGTGATTATTCGTTGTGCATTCCTATACAGAGGTAGTGTTACACGTTGCTCTCTTCGTTGTTTTTTTCTCTGGCTGTACGTGCTTACTCGTGAGTCGGTCTATGTGTAACATTCCCGACGATCGAACTCTCCGCCGGCTGTTACGAGATTTAGGTGAACCTCACCCCGGGGATAATCTTTCTGAACGGGAAAGATTGCTTGAGTGGTGTCACCGGCGTGAGTTAGCGGAGCAGGCTTTGTTAGACGCCGGATTAGATCGTGAGTGTTATTTGGCTCCTCTCCCCGAGGACGAAAATCGTGTTCCATTGCAGGAGCCCGTTGAAGCGGTTTTACCACGAGACACGATGACAGCAGCAATGCCTTTTTCTATGGCACCCATGACACCTTTCCTTCCTGGGGTAGATGATGCAGAGCGTTGGGTGTCGGTGTTCGAACGTATGGCGGCAGCTCACTCACTACCCCAGGATCGTTGGGTATTGGTGTTCCCATGTTTGTTACGTGGGCGTCAGTTGTCCTGGTTTGAGACGTTGGAGCGCCGACGGTTGGCGTTGGTGGCTGGAGACCCTCCACAGCCGTCGCCGCTGACATGGGGGCCCTTGCGAGATCTCTTTGTCAAAACTTGGGGGCAGCAGAGTGCATCACGCCATGACAAAACGGGGGCACTGGCCCAGTTGTTCCAGCTTGATGGGGAGCCCGTGACGGCGTATGTTTTTGACAAATTGGCGTTGTGTGATCGGGTTGATATAAACATGTCCAACGCAGAGCGCGTGGATTGGGTTGTCGGTGGCCTGCGCGCCGACATGGCCGAAGGAATTGTTGGGTTAACGTTTCCTGACGTAGATAGCTTGCTGCTCCGTCTTTGTGAGGTGGAGAGAATCCGTAGTCGCGCTAATAAGGGTGCAGGGTCTGCAAGCTGGGGGGTTCCTGTGAACCCTGTGCTGGCGTCCCGGGACTCCGAAATGTCCGTGCTCATGCGGATGGTGCGGGATATAGACCGGGATGTCAAGTCCCTGCGGGATCGGGTAGACCAGGGGGCCCAGGCAGCGACTCCCGACACGGCAACTCCACAGGCGGCGACTCCTCAGACAGCGAAGCCCCAGGCGGCGAGCAACACCGGGGCGCCTGCCGAGGGGTTGCAGGACTTGTTGAAAGCCTTCGCAGCAGAGGTCCGGGCACAGGGGCAGCATTCACAACCCGGGAATCCAGCATCAAACAAAGCTCAGGCGAAGGGTGGACGGCCTAATCTGCGAGGGGTTAATGGTTCCCCCATTTGTTATTTTTGTAATCGGTCGGGCCACATCCAGCGTGATTGTACGGACATGAGAACGGCTCGAGAGCAGGCTCGGCGGAGGGCGGATGAGGAACAGGGCTCTGGAAGTTCGTCTTCAGGGGCGGGAAACGCATAACCCCGCCAGGGGGGGAGGCTTCCCTGGTGGGGGGTAGTACGAGGAGGCGTGGGGTCCGGCATCGCAGATCACGTGGTCGGAATTGTTGGGTCTGTCGTTGCCGGGGGCACGTAAAGGTGTCTTGCCCCATGCGAGGTAAGCGTCTTGCGCAGAGGGAGCGTCTTGCCCACAGGAGGGAGTATTTACATGGTTTTCGGGACTTGTATTTATTCATCGTGCGGGAGGGCCTGAAAGGTGATGAATCCAGTACAGGGGTAGTTGGCGCTGTTGATAAGGGCGCCGACAATCGGGACACGATTTCAGGCGTGGGGCTGTCATCTACTTCTCTTGACGTGGTTGTTGTTCGTACTTTAGGCTCACTTAAAGTTCCGGTGGAGCTAGAAGGGGTAGTAATGAGTTCGCTGGTTGATTCAGGCGCTGGTCTTTCATGCATTAATGCTAGCAAAGTTCGTCATTGTGAGCTTCAACCAGTGAAGGGGTTGCTACTTCGTACTGCGGATAACTCCGTTTTGAAGGTGGTTGGACAGGCGTGTGGAGTCGAGTTGCTGATTGAAGGGGTGAAATTCACCATGGATTTCATTGCAGTGGAAGGTCTCTCCGTTGAGTGCCTGTTAGGAAACGATTTCTGTCTGCGGTACGGCGCGGTGATCGATTACCAATCTTGCCATGTACTTATGTACATAGGGGATGCCTGTATTCGCGTTCCATTCGGGGAACAGTCGATCAATGTTCCTCTAGACGACAAAGACGAGTCGGAGCGTCCCTTGTCGGTCATTCAGACTTTTGAGTCTGAGTCGTTGGAGCTGATAGCCGTGAGAGAAGTCACTGTTGGGCCGGGACAGATAGCACAGGTGGGTTTCACAATTAAGGGTGGCCTATTGCCTGAGTCAGGTATTTTTGAACCTCGACCTGCCTTGTTGTCTAGGAAAGGTTTGTTAGTGGCTCCAATGTTATTGTCATCAGTGGTCGCTGGTTCGATGCCCGTAGCTAACGTTTCATCTCAGTCTGTCGTGCTTTATGCTGGCACTCGTCTTGGCGAGATAGAGCCAGCTGAGTTGATACGTTCTCAGTCGGTAGACGTCGTGTCTCCTGAGTCAGCTGACGGTGACATTCCTGCGCGACCGACTGACCGCGATGATAATGCTGATGTTGCTTCTCTTGACGTGAACTTACACATGCCAGATGACTCACGTGCGCGCTTGCAGGCTTTGCTGTTGAAATATCATGACGTGTTTGCTTGGACTCCCGAGTTGATTGGCCGTGCTAACATTGGAGAATGTGATGTTGAATTGAAAGATACGACTCCTGTTCACATGCAGCCGTATCGAGTGAGTCCAGGGGAACGGGAGGTTATTAAGACACATATTCAGGACATGTTGAGGGCAGGTGTTATTTCTCCATCCACGTCTGAGTGGTCCAGTCCCATCGTGTTAGTGCGTAAGAAGAACGGGAAGTTACGTCTTGTGGTTGATTTTCGTAAGGTCAATCTTAAGGTCAAAGGCTATAGTTATCCTAGTGCTAATGCAGACGATCTCCTCGCGTGCTTGGAGGGCTGTAGTATGTTTTCAACCCTTGACTTACAGAGTGGATTTTGGCAATTAGGTTTAACCCCACGAGCTAAAGAAATATGTAGTTTCTCCTGTTGTGAGGGGTTGTTTAAATTTGAAGTTCTACCGTTTGGTATTTCTACAGCCCCAGCTCTTTTCCAGGCCGCTATGGACAAGATCTTAGGAGGGTTGAAATTTTCTCATTGCATTGTTTATCTCGATGACGTGTTAGTGAAGGGTCGTGGGTTCGACGATCATCTGGAGAAGTTGGAACTGGTTCTACAGCGGTTTCGGCGCGCGAATGTGACATTAAACCCGGAGAAATGTTCTTTTGGCTACAGGGAGGTTAAGATTCTCGGTCACATCGTGAGTGCTGAGGGGGTGAGTCCCAATCCCGACACGGTTAGTGCGGTGAAAAATTTTCCAGTGCCTACAAAATTAAAACAGGTTCGTTCGTTTGTGGGTTTGGCTTCGTTTTACAGGAAATTTGTGCCGAATTTTAGTCAGATTTGTGCACCCCTAACGGCTTTGACGAAGAAGGACATACGTTTTCATTGGGGTCCTGAGCAGGAGGGGGCGTTTCGCACATTGCAGGACAAGCTTCTTTCCGCCCCTGTCCTAAGACATTTTTCAGACACGGCGCCCACTCAGTTGAGAACGGATGCTTCGCGAGAGGGTTTAGGGGCTGTTATTTTACAGCAGTTTGACTCCGAGTGGCATCCAATTGGTTATGCCTCTCGAAGGTTAACTAATGCGGAAGTTAACTATGGAGTTACAGAGCTGGAGTGTTTGGCTATTGTCTGGGCGGTAAAGTACTTTCGTCACTTTTTGTGGGGACGTCCGTTCCAGGTAGTAACAGATCACTGCGCACTGTGCTTCCTACGGAAGAACAGTGAGCGAGGGGGACGTTTGGCACGCTGGAGTATTTACTTGCTGGACCACCAGATGGAAGTTGTGTATAAGTCGGGTAAGCTACATCTTGATGCAGATTGCATGAGTAGGTTGTTGCCTGAAGGGGGTCCGGAGCCAGAGAATATTGAGGACGACATGGAGGTTATGACCACTCCTGTTCACATCGATGAGATAGCCCGGGCGCAGCAGGGGGATGTTCATCTTGCCGAACTGATTGCGGCTATGACGGATCCTGACGCTGCTACTTCTAAGGTACGTCGGCAAACGAGAAGTTACGTGTTGGAGAACGGAGTTTTGTACCGGAAGAATTTCGTTCCTAATGGACCGAGTAAGCTTCTTGTTGTGCCTGACAGTATGAAGGTCGAGCTTCTCTACGATGCCCATGATAGTCCGGCTGGCGGGGGGCACCTGGGCTATATGAAAACCTATGGCAAGCTTCATTCGCGATACTATTGGGACAACATGGCTCGGGAGGTTCTCAGTTATGTCAAAAGTTGTGGCGACTGTCAAGGGAAGAAGGGCCCTAATTTGAAGCCCGCGGGGTTGTTACAACCTATTGCAGTCGGCGCGCCCTTTGACATGATTGGTATAGATTTGTTGGGTCCGTTGAAACGCAGTGTTCATGGTCATCGATTCATCGTCACGGCTACCGACTATGCGACGAAATGGGCTATGGCGCGTCCCATTCCTTCGGGGGGTGCTGTTGACGTCGCTACTTTCATTATCGAGGATGTAATTTGTCAACATTCATGTCCTCGAATGATTTTGAGCGATCGTGGCAGTGTTTTCCGGGGCAATTTGGTCACGGAAATTGTCCGGGGGTTAGGGGTGCGTTCGCTGTATACTACCTCGTACCGGCCGTCTACGAATGGATTGGACGAAAAATTTAATCATACGTTGGGCACCCTGTTGTCGTTTTTCGTGAACTCACGTCACGATAATTGGTGTGAATATGTGCGTCTTTGCACATTTTCGTACAACGTTTCAATCCAAGCAACGACGAAACGAACCCCTTTCTATCTCGTGTATGGTCGTGAGCCTACCCTTCCGATGGATGCGGGGCTTCAGCCCGATTTGCAGGTTGGGGAGGAAAGTGAGGCACGATTGCAGAGGCTGCGAGATGCGCGTGAAGCCACGCTTGAGGTGATTCGTACCGAGCAGGCGAAGCAGAAGGCGGGTTATGACCAGGGTCGGAGACACGTGACTTATGAAGTTGGCCAATTTGTCAAGGTGTTTTTTCCTCTACGCAAGGTTGGGCTGGTCGAGAAGTTTATGCATCGATGGTTGGGTCCGTTTCAGATTCTTGAGAAAATGTCTGATTTAAATTACCGCATAAAATTAAAGCTCAACAATAAATGGGTAGAGGAGACAGTGCATGTGTCACGGCTTAAGCCCTGGTATGACCCGGAAGAATGGCGGTTTCCTTGGCCGGATTAAAGCCGATGTAGGGGATAGGTCGTTTAGGTGACAATTGGTCGCGAGAAACGACACTGTTCTTTGAATTATGTGATTATCCTAATTGAGGATAGTTTTGTGTTTTCTTTGTTTTGTGGTATAACTGGTGTGTGATTGTGATTATACCTGCAGGTGAGTGATGTGTGTTTTGCAGTTCATGGGTGTCGCGATTGTCCTCGTTGAGGTGACGGCTAGTGTGTCTTCATTGATATCGCGTCGTCACGCTTAGCCTTCTTGCGAGGTAAGGCGGTTTTCTCATGGCTGTCTGGGTGCATGTATTTCTTGTGTGTTTTCTTTTTTCTTATTGCGTGTTTGTCTATTTGTTTCATTATAGTTGTTTCTTTGTGTTATTGCTGATACGTGGATTTGGCTCTATGCGCAATCACGTGGCGTTATTATAACATATTTTGTTGAGTTGTTTCGAATATGAGCTTCGAAGCGGAATGGTATTGTTACGCAAGAATGTTGCTCAGTGCTGTCTGTGATTATGAATTGCTGAGTTGCTGATTATGAAGTCCCCTTTCATGGTAGGTACAGGGGGGTGCCAAATATTTTGACTGCCCTGGTAGCTCGGATTTCGTGAGCTCGGGCGGGTTGGTCGCTGCAGCGACCAGGTGTCATTATCTCTTTAATTTATTGGGGTAATTTAATACGGCAGGCGGGACCACAAGAGGTTCATTTTGGCCTCGTGGGGTGTTCTTGTTGTTTTAGGGGTGGCTAGTGCTCGGTTGGGACTGTGTAACATTGTCTTGGTTCGAGGCCCGACGCGAGCTTAGTCATGCCGCGCGCGGACGCTGGCCCGCTGGCTGATGATGCGACTGCGATGTAGCCAGGTCCGCGCGTTGTCGGCATTTATGCCGACTCGGAAACTGTATACCCTGTGCACGGTTAGATCTGGCACTGCTATCTGTTGTGTTTGACGTTGGTTTTCGTTGGACTCGACTTTCGTAAGTGTGATTTATTTCTGTCGGAATGTCCATAGTGGGTTAGGCTATATCTAAGTTATGTTCGCGTTATAGTCTTCAACTACATTGTTGGGATTGTTGGAATCCCAGTCGTTTTTTTTTCTTCTAAAAAACTAGGTTTATTTTTACACTGTGTATTGACTTTAGGTTTAGGTTTAGGCTAATTTAGCTTTAGGTTTGTTGGACATTTCGGAGTTTGCCACACTTGATCGAGGCCTCGATCAAGTGTAGTAAATTTGATTGCTTAACAAGGTTGAGTTTGCGGATTCCGACGTTGACGCAATGTGATAATTGCTATGTGCAGGTTTTTTTTTTCTTGTTGCAGGGAAGTGTCAGTTCGGTCAGTCGTGCATTTGTGTTTGTCTTGTTCAATACTCGTACGTCATGGACAGTTGGTCGGTTGTTGAGACGTGTAGGATTCGGCAGGTGCCGAGATGGGAGGCGCTGGTGTGCCAGCAGGCGGCCCAAATCATGGGTCAGGCGACACCCGTGCTGTCGGAACGGGTGCGGGTGTGGGCCAGGGCCCGGGGCGCCCTGTTGGGCACCGAGATCTTAATCGCAGTACGGGGTTTGCTGGGAGGGGGAAAGGGGGCTCCTTCCAGCCAGGAGACAATATGGGCGGAGAGATACCGGTATTGGGCCGCCCGGTATCTGGAGTCCTACCGGGTCCACCCGGAGGACGATGTGCCGGTACCAGGCACCGTTGGCGAGGCGGTGGTACCGGTGCATTATTACAAGTTCTACTTGTAGGTCCTCTGGGTTGTAAAAGGGGGGAGGGGGGGTAGCTCATATGATTCTTTAAGTTTTTTGTGTTTTGATTTGTTTTGTTACTGTTTTATCCTTGTTTTTTTTGTTCAAAATTGGATGTTTCGTTTTACTCAGGTCTTATTGCTTTTCGATTGGTCTGGATGGTTTGTAGTTGGACATCTTCTCTTGCTCCCAGGGTTTTTACTCAACGCGGTGGGGAAGTGGAGACGGTTCGGCGAATCGGGAAAGTCCTTGTGTGCGTGCTGCTTCTCGGACTTCAGTCGCCGTGTCGAGGTGCGTCCCAGGGTGCCTCACCGTCTCATCCTGTGCTCGCCCCAGGCGTATCTGTCATCGCGGGCGTCCATTGGGGTGAGATTGGGGATACCGTGGTCTATGAGGGCGCGGTTCCCTTAACGTACTCTGGGACATGGCCGACCTCATCTCCGTCGAGGTTCGATGTGGCGGCTGTGGTTCAAGCGGCATGTCCTGTCAACGCTACTTCGGACGGTTGTGAGGTATTACGTATGTTCGAGTCGCTGGAGGGTGTGTTGGACTCACAACTGTCGGTTTTGGAGATAAGTAGTCGGGAAAGTATGTCATCTCGCAATAGTAGCGTGGTAGGACGCAACGCGCGAGCGCTTCCATTTCTGGGTGACATGTTCAAGTGGTGTTGTGCCCTGGTCACTCGCAAGGATACGAGGAAGTTATTCAAGTCCGAGGAAGAGATGCGAGGGTACTTGCATAACTTGGACCAGGCGCTTCACAACGATCATGAAACTTTAAGGAATGTTACGCTCGCGCTGAGGGCTTATGATGCGGAGTTGGAGTTGGCAGTTCGTAGCGGGGGTGAGGCTCAGTATAATCTTTCCCTGGCTTTTGCGCAGTTTCAGAATAGCACTGTGGAGGAGCTGAGTTACGAGGGGCGACTCTTGCACTCGGCTCTTTTGTTGCTACTGCATACTGCATCCACCCAGGTAAGGGAAATCGAGCAATTGTTTCGCTCTCGCGTTGTCGAGTCCTGTCGATTGGGACGGATTCCCTCGGTGATCGTGTCACCTGCCACCTTGTCACGGGATCTCGAGGGGATGAGGGCGGCGCTGTTGCTCGATGGTAAGGAACTTGTCTTGGGGGTGGATCAGGTGGAGGAGTATTTTGCATTGAACCTGGCCACCTGTGCTATTGGGGGGGAGGCCGTGTTGGTTACTGTGCGGGTGCCGGTCAAGGGGGTTGGAAGGGCCTGGAGGGTATTCGAGGCAGAGGTGATTCCTTTTGCTTGGCAGGGGCAGACGTGTGGGTTGCGAGTTCCTCCTGCTGTTGTTGCAGTCTCCGGTACGGAGATAACGGCGGTCGTGGGGGGTGCCTTGCAACATTGTCAGCCGCACGTCACGTCCCTGTGTTTACTACCCCGGGTTGTTGCGAGCCCTGGCAATCGGCGGATGCTTGAGTGCCTGCAGCGTTTGTTTTCGGGCGTCACTACGAGGGAGATGGTTCAGGTGTGTTCTTTTCAATGTACTCCGGGGGAGGGGGTAATTGTTACGCAACTGGCACCTGAACGTTTCGCTCTGACTCATGCTCAGGGGCTCATCAAGTTTGTGTGTTCCATCGGCAGATCTGTTTCCGTACCTGTTCCGGAGGCGGCCACGGTTGGTAGTCTCGAGGTAGTTTTGCCCTGTGACTGTACATTAGTGTTGAATGGTGACGTGCTGGTGCGCGACCTCTATCCGGGTGATTCGAGGGGGGTTAGCCGTCCGGCGGTTGTTCATCTTCTACCTAATGCATGGGGTAAGATTAACCTGACAGAGGGCGGCCGCGTATCGTATGCAGTGCGGACGCAATATGCCAATGTGACCCAATTTTTGGACGGGTCGTGGGTTAGCCGGATCCCTCACCTCAACATCTCTGTTCCGGGGAAGTTAGGACGTTTGGATATTGAAGGAAACCGGACTTTGGGATGGGAGCGCCTGGATATTGTTAGCCTGCACGGTACGGTAATAGGGGTGGTGAATTGGATAGTAGTCGTTCTGGTAGCAGTCATTGTGATCCGCAACCCCTATCTCTTGGGCCTGTGTGCTGCGCGTCCCGTTCAGGCTTTCACCGTTGGTACGGCTGAGGTGGAATTCATTGAAGTGGTGTCCGGGGTACTGTTAGGTACCATTTTTTTGTTTATTGTGTGGGCGAGTGTTCAAGCGTGTTGTTCTTGTCGGCGACGACGGCGGGGTGCAGTGGTGTCCAGGGACATTAAGTTGATTTCCCGTCCGTTAAATGTACTGGCTGATTCGGTTACTAGTATAGATGTTGACGACTACAGTGGTAGTACCGGATCAGGGAGCTATGCTCCATTGGGGGTCGTCCTGGGGGACATCAGTGCTAAGGAGCAATCTCTGCCGTTGGGGGGGTTGGTTACCCTTCAGGGGGCTCCCGGATCATCCCCGGATGGCTTGGGGGCCTCACGGAGCGGTGCATTGCCAGGTACGGGAGATTGTGGCCCTCCGCCTGTTCCGGACTGGGATCCCACCCTGGCAGGGGGTGCGGTTTATTTGGTACCCTCTCCACGCCGGGAGGTGTATTACAACACGTGAGAACGGGTTTAACTTTGTTTAGTTCGGGGAGAAATTTAGTGTCGGTTGTAAGTTTTTTTTTTTACTATGTGTTACAGTCATCATGTTTTTCTAGTCCTATGTTTAGTAGTGGGGAAGACGCGGGCTGGGGATGCGATACTGTTGTTTTGTTTCTGTTTGCAGTTTGTTTATCATCCCCTGTCCGTGTCTTGGCCGACGATCTGTTGACCTGGGTGGTTGGGACTACCGTCAGCGGATCGCCGGGTTGGAGGGCTTCGGGTCGAGGAATTGTTCGATGCCGGAGTCGACTTGTCAAGAGGGACCGTATGTTTTTTTAAAACGGACAAGACTTGTATTGTATTTTGTATTATAACTTTTGTAAACGCCCCATGATTTTTGAATTGTGAATTGATAAACTTAATGTGGATGGTGGCGTATTTTTTCTATTGTTGTTAATGTTTTTATTTTGAATTTTTATAATTTGTATTGAATTTTTTACTTGTATCAATGGCAATGGTGTGAGGGTCTTGCGGAGGGGAAATTGGTTTGTTGTTCTTATGCTCGACTTAGGTCACTGTTTTCTCTCTCTGGTTAGCGATAAATCACGGCTCCAGCGTGGGCGCTGGATGTTAAAGGGGGGGATGTAATGTTCAGGGTGAAACTTGTGTTTTTTTCACATTTTTTTTAGTTTATGTTCGTGATTTATGCTATTTGATCCAAGACATGATGAAGCAATACTCATAACATTTTCTGTTTTGTGTTTGTACTGCTTGCAATCAGGTTAATGCTGAGGTTGCTATTGTGTCACCACCAATCTAGTGTCACAACTATAACATTTCAACTACTGACTCTTGCATAATAATCATAATAATTGTTTGGTAATTATGCTGTGTCAGGGGTTGTGTGGGGGGTCCCAGGCTTGATTATTGTTGATGGTTGATAGCTTTGGGGCTTGGGTTTGTGTGGTGACCAACGTCATGTGGCGGGGAAAAGGCTAGAGAGAGGGGATAGCAGGAGGGGGGTATAAAAGATGGGCACATTGCTCAAACCGGGGTGGTAACATCTGAAGTGCACAAGGAGGTCCTGTGAGTCGGCGGTGAAGGACAGGAAGACGGACTTACGTGGAAGCTACAAGGGAGCCGCAAGAGAGCTGTACAGCCGTCGACGAAGGGGTACCTCCGGAATGTCAAGGTAGTGCACAAACGGGATATGGGAACGTATGTAGTTGTATAAGCTAGTTAAACCTACACCGGGTCGCCACATCATTGTCTATTGGTTAAATTATCAGTAATCATTAAATAAATACGGTTCCTCATTGCTGTCTGAACCTAGTCTAATTAATTCACACCCTGAAATCCAGCTTCCTCAGGCATTGTACCGATCCCCTGTTGTACTATTTCACTAGAATTGAGAGTTGCGCCCCTGCAAGCTCTACCTGTGAATCCTGGTACACAACAATATAAAAAAAATATTTCCCGCCGAAATACGGCTAAGATTAGACCCTTTGAAAATTATCAAAAAAAGCTGGCCCTTTAGATTTGGCTGATACTTCCTTAAGTGAAAGATCTTATCCAGGAAATTACAAAATGAATGAAATTTAGATTATAAATGTTTATACTCTGGCCCTAGGGCCACTTCAAAAATTTCCCCCAAATTATTCTTTTTGTAATTGCATGACCAAATATCAATGGATTTAGAAACTGATGGTGTATTTCTATTCAAAATTATCCAAAGATTACGATAAGATTTTAAAAATTATAGAAATCCAAAAAAAATATTTCCCTTCACATTTCGACAAAGAGAAAATTTTTTGGTTTTGAAAATTTTCTTAATAGCATGCCTCTTCGATTCGGCTGATACTTCCTTAAATGAAACATCTTATCCAGGAAATGACAAATAAATGAAATTTAGATTATAAATGTTTATACTCTATCTGGCCCTAGGACCACTTCAAAAATGTCCCCCAAATTATTCTTTTTGTAATTGCAAGACTAAATATCAATGGGTTTAGAAACTGATGGTGTATTTCTATTCAAAATGATCCAGAGATGACGATAAGATTATAAAAATCATCAAAATCTAAAAAAAATATTTCCCGCCGAACTACGGCTAAGACTTAGACCCTTTGAAAATTATCAAAAAAAGCTTGCCCTTTAGATTTGGCTGATACTTCGAAAAATGAAAGATCTTATCCAGGAAATGACAAATAAATGAAATTAAGATTATGAATGTTTATACCATGGCCCTAGGGCCACTTCAAAAATTTCCCCCAAATTATTCTTTTTGTAATTGCAAGACATATCAATGGATTTAGAAAATGATGGTGTATTTCTATTCAAAATGATCCAGAGATTACGATAAGATTATAAAAATCATCAAAATCTAAAAAAAATATTTCCCGCCGAAATACGGCCCTTTGAAAATTATCAAAATAGCTTGTCCTTTAGATTTGGCTGATTTTTCGTAAAATTAAAGATCTTATCCAGGAAATGACAAATAAATGAAACTTAGATTATGAATGTTTATACTATGGCCCTGGGGCCACTTCGAAAATTTCCCCCAAATTAAGTTACAATTAAATTGTGATTAATTCAGGATCAGATTCGGATTAATTCTAATTATTTATTCGGATCAGTTTCTTAATTTACAAAAATAATATTTCCGTCCGAATTTCGAAGAAGATTTTGATCAGTTCCTAAATCCATTGATATTTGGTCTTGCAATCACAAAAAGAATAATTTCGGGTAAATTTTTGAAGTGGCCCCAGCGCCATTGTATAAACATTGATAGTCCAAATTGAATTTACTTGTCATTTGTTGGATAAGATCTTTCATTGTACGAAGTATCAGCCAAATCGGGGGAGCAAGCTATTTCGAACATTTCTAAAGGGTTTTTGACGAAATTCGGATGCAAATATTTTTTGGGGGATTTTGATATTTTTTATAGTCTTATCGTTATTTCAAGATCATTTTGTATTAAAAACACCATCAGTTTCTAGATCCATTGATATTTGGTTTTGCAAGCACAAAGAGGATATCTTGGGTGAAATATTTGAAGTGGTTGTGTTATCTACATATAAAATGTTAATATTTAATGTCATGTATTTAGAGTTTACTGGATGTCCTGTGATTTCATTTTTTTTACCTATTGAAAGTAGGAACAATTCCCCAAAAAAACGCGTGGTTCACAATAGTTTTCAACATTTTAACTTGAATGGTTATACTTATTAATTTATATTATTATCAATTAATTATTATTGATTACCTTAATCAGCCAGGCCTGGTCTGAAGTGTAGTGGCAGCCATATTCGATCTTGTTCCGTGGTTGTGGTTCTAGAGAAGGCTGTATCAGATCTATGGCACCGCCTTCTATTGTTGTCACGCCATCAACATCCAAATATCCATTGGTAGTGTTTCCCTTCACAATAGACTTCTTTCAGAATTGATCTAGGACCCTAAGATAGTAGTAATCACGGCCCTCTAGATCTTCAATGACAACAATGCACAACAGTGAAAAATGCACCTTTACATAACAATTCAAAAATACTAGTTGTTATTGTTGAGCATTGTTGTCATTGATCTGTCAAGGACCGTTAGATAGTAGTAATCACGGTCCTCTGGATCAATTCTGAAAATCGTCTATAGACTATATCTTAAACTATCTAGGACCCCTTCTATGAATCTTGTCATCGTCACTAAAATCTTGTCTTTAAGAATACATCAAATACACAACTATCAAAAATAAGCTTTAAAATGTTATATTTATGGCACATCCACAGTGAAAATTAACAGTCACAGTAAGGTTTTAATCAATCCTATTGACTGATATAGGTTCCGCCCAGAAAAAATAATAATTGCAGAACCTATTTAGGTTCCCGAAAATTTAGGTTCCGGAACATATATCGGTTCGACCCCAAAAAAAAATTAAAATTATACAGAACCTATTTAGGTTCCAATCAATTACCAATCCTATTGGCTGATGAGCAATAATGGGCTTTCATCAGCCAATATGATAGGTTAAAACCTTACTCTTGCTTGTGGATGAGCCTGCATACATAATTACAACATTTACCAACTTTTATTTTATATTTTTTATATTGTTGTGTATTGTTGTACATAATTATTTAGGGGACCGCGGTGGCGTCATAAAACGGGTCCTAGTCTTTGCAGTTTTCTCTTTTTACTCTGCCCCTCTTTGCAGTTTTGTTCGTTATTTGGTATTTGTGTGTAGAAGTGTTAAAAGAATTGTGATTTCTCTTTTTTCAACAGTAGCAGTAGTAGTTCGAAGTTGTAGCATAATTTGTCCACGATAGACTATACATTTCTCCAAAAATATCATTCATAAAATAAAATAAATAAATAAATAAATAAATCCACATTTAGAGTCTACCCACTCAGTAACTAAACTGATTTGCAGTGGGGGACTTTAATTGAAAGTGACTGAACCAACCCTGTAGGCTTCGAACACCATCGACGAGTGAACGATAACCAATCAAAGATCGATATTTCAAATACGAAACATATGAATCAGTGATTGGACAGTGCAAACACCTGCGGACAAATGCCAGAATCAACAAGGCCGATTCAGAACAACTTTGAATTTATTGAGTGCTTCGTTGCTAGGACGGCTCCAAAGTCACCGTTTACTTATTCCTAAGCCAAGAAGTAATGGAATTGAATCCACATTAGAAGTTAAAAAACTTCTGCCTGAAGCGGGATTTGAACCCGGGACCTTCTGCATTGGAAGCAGGGATGCTAACCACTGGACCAACGAGCCACCTAAACACATTTGCTTTGGTTTCAGAAGCAGTAAAAGCGACTACGCCGCTTGCAGTCAGCAGCGCTACACCTGGAGCGGCCCTCATTATGACACGTGACTCTAGCACTGCCCTAGACCCCTCCTGCCCGGCTGCAAGCATGCTGGGTCGTGTCTGCCAGGAGTACAAGGGGCTTCACAACGCCTCTTGTCCCCGGGACGAGGTGTACGAGCTCCGTGTTCGAGAGGCTGCGGCTAGGACTGCGGAGCTGGCAGAGGAACACGCGAACGTCACCCTCGAGGCGGCCAAGGTCACCCTCGAGACGGCCAAGGTCACTCTAGAGGCGGCCAAGGCTGAGGCGGCGTCAAATGCTTTCTTAGCCAAGTTTACCCTCGAGGCGGCCAAGGTCACCCTCGAGACAGCCAAGGTCACCCTTGAGGCGGCTCGAGACCGGGCTAAGGCCGATCAGGCCTGGCGCATCAACGCCGAAGAGGAACTAGAATTCGAGCGAGCTAGACGCAGTGGAAGTCTGCTGCAGCTGCAGAGAGCGCAAGGCTAAGTGTGCGAGCTAGAGGGTTGGAGTCTTATTCAGTGAGTTCGTTTATACTTTATTTGATCAAACCAATTCTTTGACCTCAAACATTTAAATCATAATTTAAGAGTTAAGAAAGCTGAAATAATTTGATATTTTTAGTTTATGCGTGGGGGTGTTTTGAGCAGAAATGCTTCAGATCCAAGATCTGCTAGGCTCATTTATATAATATAATGATGGGCAAACATATGTTTACCATTGAAATAAAGAAAAAATATAATATACTGCTATATTGGAATACATTGATATATCTTCTCCAGCTCCCATTTATGTTTGTCCTCTAACAGGTGAATAAGTGAAATCCCGATCCTCTAAAGTTTAGCGGGTCTCTCTCTCTTGCTCTCTCTTTCTCTTCCTCTCACTCTCACTCTCCTCTCTCTCTTGTGCCACCTGGTAAGTGGAGACCTGGTTCGATTCCCAGTCGCGGTTGGTTTTTTTAGTTTCTGGATTTCTATATATATATATATATTTAAATGGATATTATTTCAAGAAAACCTTTTTTGGGTGGACTTATGAAGAAAGACCGTTTTGTCTCGCGCGTAAATAACTCGAGCGAAACGCGCATCGCGTTGACGACCGTACCCGGAGGTTCGCGTCACAAATCTGGGGTTGATTGAAATCTTCCTCGCGTTTACCACCCGCCTCTCGAAGAGTGGCTTTGCAACAATACTACGTAACGTTCGTTTCTCACTTAATAAAATTGCGCGCTACAAACTTCAATGTTTGATTGATATTTGGGCTTAACGTCTCATACTTTTTCAACGAGGCTAATCGAGACAATGAGTGGGTGATATATGAAGATGAACTAGGGGGGTGTTTGGAGGTTAGGGTCAAGTAGGAGGGCGGGGAAGAAAAGGGAAGGGGAGGAAACGGGAGTGGGGAGGGTGTGGACTTCATTTCGTCTGACTTCTCCTCTTTGACCTGTCCGGCTAGGGTGGCCCTACCAGAAGCATACGCTTCCGCCGGCATAGCTCCAGGAATCATCAAAGCGCACAAACCTGCCCACCACGATAAGGTAGCAGTCCCTGGACAGGACAAACTTCAATAAATTACACTAGAATCGAACGGTTCTACGACTTGAATTGCACAAACTGGTATTATATCAAGAATAAAATATACTAGTCGAGACCACTTTTAACGAAACTGAAGCGGATTCGAAACTACTTTGTTAATCTCTGCGGGAGGGGATTCTCAGTTTCAGTGTTTCAGTGTGTTCAATTTTATTATTAATCATCGATTTAATAATCGAAATAACTACGCTAATGGTTATAATATTTCCTTCAGTTTGTAGGGCTTAACAAAACACAGTGCGCTGTTCAAATCCCGCTTCAGGCAGAAGTTTTTTAACTTCTAATGTGGATTCAATTCCATTACTTCTTGGCTTAGGAATAAGTAAACGGTGACTTTGGAGCCGTCCTAGCAACGAAACACTCAATAAATTCAAAGTTGTTCTGAATCGGCCTTGTTGATTCTGGCATTTAACCGCAGGTGTTCGCACTGTCCAATCACTGATTCATATGTTTCGAATTTGAAATATCAATTTTTGATTGGTTATCGCTCACTCGTCGATGGTGTCGAAGCCTACAGGGTTGGTTTAGTCGCTTTAAATTAAAGTCCCCCACTGCAAATCAGTTTAGTTACTGAGTGGGTAGACTCTAAATGTGAATTTATTTATTTATTTATTTAATGAGATTTTCGATTTTGTGTTGCAATCTTGAGATATAGTAAAAAAAATACAATTTTCTGCGGTTTCTGACATAGAGGTGCCCTTTGCTCTTAATATTTGTGCTTTCACATTTAAAGGGGGAATGGATCCAACTACCTTAAAAGCGGGTTCCTTATGAGCGAGCTCAACTGTACACGTCCATTATACACATTCAGAGCAAACTCTCTAAAAGTTATTGTATTATTATTAGTATTAAATATATTCTAATATGAAAAACAGAACTCACTCATTGAGTACGCTTGAAAAAATGGCACTATAAATGTTTTAAAACTTGTTAGGTACCAAAACTTATTTTACCATACCGGTTAAAACCAAGGTTGTCACGTAATACTAAAACAAGAGGGGGGGGGGGAGAATAGAGGAATCTGTTAACATATTATATAATATAGTATACAGATGAGTTTACACAGCAACAAGAGGTTGGGGTAATAAATAGTCTACCCACTCCATTACAAGAACTAATGTTCAGACGCGGGAGGTGGAGAGGGGTAAGGAAAACATCTCTTACGGTTCGAGAACCTTTGTACGCGTGTCTAAACGTGACGGCAGCGTAACTAGATCCACCGCTCGGCGTGTTCAAGAGGTGTCGTGGATGTGGGGGCGGCAACGAGGCAACAAGTAGCTAAGCGACGACATAGCTGGGTGAACACTGGGGCGTGGCACCCGATGTGGGGGGCGGCAACGAGGCAACAAGTAGCTAAGCGACGACATAGCTCGGTGAACACTGGGGCGCGGCACCCGATGTGGGGGGGGGCAACAAGGCAACAAGTAGCTAAGCGACGACATAGCTCGGTGAACACTGGGGCGCAGCACCCGATGTGGGGGGCGGCAACGAGGCAACAAGTAGCTAAGCGACGACATAGCTGGGTGAACACTGGGGCGCGGCACCCGATGTGGGGGGGGGGGGGGGCAACGAGGTAACAAGTAGCTAAGCGACGACACAGCTCGGTGAACACTGGGGCGCGGCACCCGATGTGGGGGGCGGCAACGAGGCAACAAGTAGCTAAGCGACGACACAGCTCGGTGAACACTGGGGCGCGGCACCCGATGTGGGGGGGGGCAACGAGGCAACAAGTAGCTAAGCGACGACATAGCTCGGTGAACACTGGGGCGCGGCACCCGATGTGGGGGGCGGCAACGAGGCAACAAGTAGCTAAGCGACGACACAGCTCGGTGAACACTGGGGCGCGGCACCCGATGTGGGGTGCGGCAACGAGGCAACAAGTAGCTAAGCGACGACACAGCTCGGTGAACACTGGGGCGCGGCACCCGATGTGGGGGGCGGCAACGAGGCAACAAGTAGCTAAGCGATGACACAGCTCGGTGAACACTGGGGCGCGGCACCCGATGTGGGGGCGGCAACGAGGCAACAAGTAGCTAAGCGACGACACAGCTCGGTGAACACTGGGGCGCGGCACCCGATGTGGGGGGCGGCAACGAGGCAACAAGTAGCTAAGCGACGACACAGCTCGGTGAACACTGGGGCGCGGCACCCGATGTGGGGGCGGCAACGAGGCAACAAGTAGCTAAGCGACGACACAGCTCGGTGAACACTGGGGCGCGGCACCCGATGTGGGGGCGGCAACGAGGCAACAAGTAGCTAAGCGACGACACAGCTTGGTGAACACTGGGGCGCGGCACCCGATGTGGGGGGGGCAACGAGGCAACAAGTAGCTAAGCGACGACACAGCTCGGTGAACACTGGGGCGCGGCACCCGATGTGGGGGGGGCAACGAGGCAACAAGTAGCTAAGCGACGACACAGCTCGGTGAACACTGGGGCGCGCACGGCACCCGAAGCTGTATCTTCACAGTGACAGTGTTCAAAAGAAGTCTTTTACTTCAGAGTCGTACCCCTAAGAACGAGCCCCTGTTCTGTTATTGACATGTTCCGCCCTGTGTGACTGTCACGTGACCGTTACCTGTGGATGAAGAACGAGCCCCCGCCCCCATTAGAGACTTACCCACACAACACTTAATATTGTATGAATATTCATTTTATGTGCCAGTGATAATGTCTAGATGTTGACATCTTATACATGTTATTACAACATTAATCGTGATAATATGTCTATACAGTAATACCTATCAATGTGTATACAATATCACATAATTATATTTTGAATAATGAATAAATGAATATTGTATGAATATTCTTTTCAAATATTGTCTTCTAAATATTTTACGTACATATACACAATGTTTTTATAAACCTGTGTATTATTATACTGTCGCTGTGTGGCCGCGACTATTCTGCACCCAATGTGTGTTATTTTAGGGGGATGCGTGTCCACGATTAATTCCATACAGTCTCAATCCTTGCATTCGAATTAATTACTGAAAAATATTGGATAAACTTTCAGACGGGATTGCTGGTACCGCATCTATAGGAATCAAACCCGGGCCTCCTAAATCAGGTCTCATGCATCACGCTTGCGCTACAACCACCGACCGTTTGTACATATTTATAAAATGTATTACATGAATTTAACGTAACAGCAAATTTAATTCTGTTAGAATTCCAAAACTAAATTTTCCACGTGTGGTACAATTTGGTATTGAATCGTATTGAAACTCGTCAATTCATTATTTATAACCATGCCACATACATCCCAGTATATATACTTACTGGGGCCCTCTTAAGAATAATAGGCCACATAATGTATATGCTGTCAATTTTTTAATCTATGCAGACCCGGAAAACGTCATGATTTGAATTTCTCGATTTACGTTCGCATAGCATCGTGCTTTGAATCAACCGCGTGACGTCATACTGAATTTAAAACGAATAATCTCGGAAGCATCCGAACATTACCGAACTATTTGGACCACTCCAGTCAACGCACTACTCAACTGGAGAACAAAATATGTAAGTATTTAACACTTTATTGATCTTTAAATTGTATTTTATTATAACGTATCATTTTCATTTCAAAAACAGTATATTTAATATTTATTTTTCAATATTCTGCATCAAAACTTTTTTTGCAGATGATCATTTGACTTTTCCCCACCCGGCTTCCGGCCGGCAGTCAACAACTCAACTACAACATCCGGTTACGTTCTGTCTGTCGTGTTTCAAGTTTCAAGCATGTTTTCAGTTCTCTTGGGTGAAAGCTTCGTAAATGTAGCCCCTTTCGCCGGTGAAATCATACGTACATACTCACTGTATTTCAGGTAAGGTTAAGGATTGGCCTTCTTGTATTTTATGAAATACCGAAATAGTCTTAGCGTTTTTAATCCCGCTCAACAAAGACAGGCAGTCTAGACTAGGCCTATCCTAGGGCCTAAGAGCCAAATTCCCGTTACAGTTAGTTTCGTTTGAGGGCTGAGGGGTTGAGTTGGGCTGAAACATCATAAGAATCGTAAGCCTAGGCCTAGGCTCTACCTTACTTCTTGCCTATCCTAGGCTACGGTATTCACGGAGTGAATCTAAAAAACTTTTTTTCAACGAAATGTAACAAAAATCACTTTTATATGTTACCTGTTACTGTATATTTCCAATTATGTAAGGCGCATGCTTCAAAAAGTACATATTTTTGTTTTAAATCAAATTAATTCTGTTGAATTAGCTAGAGCCTATGCCTAGGCCAATGCACGCCATTCGCCATTGTTCAACACTAGGATGAAGAGAAATATCTCTGCAGCAAAATAAGTGCTTTGGTTCTTTGTTATCAGCAGATGCACCAACTTAAACATAAGTTACTGTATAATAATCGCAGTACTTTCGATAATTTACCCCTTCTTCAAATTTGAAGAAGGGGTAATTTGAAGAAAGGGTTATTATTTTAAAATAAATTTATACCCAAAAAATAAATTACCCCTTCTTCAAGTTTGCGGGCGATATTCGGTTTCATTTCCTACGTTGGCTACTGAATCAACGTAGAACAGCTGATTGTAGCATCCAGTAGGCTGTGTGCATGTTGCTAATGGTGAATGGCGTGCATAGGCATAGGCTCGAGCCAATTCAACATAATTAAATTGATTTTAAACATAAATACGTACTATTTGAAGCATGCGCCTTACATAATTGGAAAGATACAGTAACAGGTAACATATAAAAGTGATTTTTGTTACATTTCGTTGAAAAAAAGTTTTTTAGATTCACTCCGTGAATACCTAGGCTACGCCCAGGCCCTAGCCTACGCATTCTTGGTTATGTTCAAAAGTTAAAACCCTGTGACAAAGCCACTGACTTCTGGTTCCTGAAAGGCCCTGTGTGATAGGCCTACCTAGGCCTGGCCTATGATAATTAAATTCTGTTAAGACCCAGAGCCTATATAATTTGCAGACATGTAGGCCTAGGCCAAGGGGTAAGTTTGTAGGCTATCCTAGGCCTAGGGCCTAGGCCCTACATTTTGTACACCATCCATAGCGTAGGCCTAGGCCTCATGTTACGATCAGTGTTGTCTTAAACGTCATATAGGCTAGGCCTAGCCTTCGTGCCTAGGGCATGTTTTTAAAGGGGGTGTGTGCCGTAAAGTGCCCGGTCTGACCAATGACAATAAGATTGAACAGAGCGAGGGTTCCGGTCGCTTTACGGTATGTGCCCAGGTTACAACAATGAAATTGATGAAATGAAATTTTGAAATCGTCTATTGTAGTTTGCAGCTATGACATCAGTTGTGCGAACCCTACCGACGCGTTCACTATTGTGGTTGATTTGATTTATGAATTTAGGGTGCTACAATAGCTAGGATTATTTACAATGATTTAAGATACTAATATACAGTAGTAGATTTAACTGTAAAACTGAACACATGTCATAAAGTCTGAACTGTACAGTTAAGGTGGAGCATTAAGATGCCACCTTTAAGTGTTGCTCTATTTTCAATAATAGGTACATTAACTTGTCCCCCCCACCTCGACAATTCATCCTCAATCTGAGCTCATATTTTTGCACCAATTATGCACCTTTTTGCACCCAAGTATTGATTTTTGCACCCCATTGGTTTCGGAGTTATACCCATTTTCAATGCGGGGGGGGACAGGTTAATGGCTGTCCCCCCCCACCTTGGAAATTTAACTTAATTATATGCTCATAATTTTGCACCATTTATGCACCTTTTTGCACCCAAACATTGATTTTTGCACCCTTATAGTTTCAGAGTTATACGCGTTTTAATTTGGGGGGGGACAAGTTAATGGTAGCCCCCCCACACAGGGCTATGTACTTTAATTCATGTTCATAATTTTGCACCATTTTTGCACCTTTTTGCACCCAAGTCTTGATTTTTGCACCTCATTGGTTTCGGAGTTATACCCATTTCAATGCGGGGGGGGACAGGTTACAGGCTGTCCCCCCCACCTTGGAAATTTAACTTAATTATATGCTCATAATTTTGCACCATTTATGCACCTTTTTGCACCCAAACATTGATTTTTGCACCCTTATAGTTTCAGAGTTATACGCGTTCTAATTTGGGGGGGACAAGTTAATGGTAGCCCCCCCACACAGGGCTATGTACATTAATTCATGTTCATAATTTTGCACCATTTTTGCACCTTTTTGCACCCAAGTCTTGATTTTTGCACCTCATTGGTTTCGGAGTTATACCCATTTCAATGCGGGGGGGGACAGGTTAATGGCTGTCCCCCCCACCTTGGAAATTTAACTTAATTATATGCTCATAATTTTGCACCATTTATGCACCTTTTTGCACCCAAACATTGATTTTTGCACCCTTATAGTTTCAGAGTTATACGCGTTCTAATTTGGGGGGGACAAGTTAATGGTAGCCCCCCCACAGAGGGCTAAGTACTTTAATTCATGTTCATAATTTTGCACCATTTTTGCACCTTTTTGCACCCAAGTCTTGATTTTTGCACCTCATTGGTTTCGGAGTTATACCCATTTCAATGCGGGGGGGGACAGGTTAATGGCTGTCCCCCCCACCTTGGAAATTTAACTTAATTATATGCTCATAATTTTGCACTATTTTTGCACCTTTTTGCCCCCAAACATTGATTTTTGCACCCTTATAGTTTCGGAGTTATACGCGTTTTAATTTGGGGGGGACAAGTTAATGGTAGCCCCCCCACACAGGGCTATGTACTTTAATTCATGTTCATAATTTTGCACCATTTTTGCACCTTTTTGCACCCAAGTCTTGATTTTTGCACCTCATTGGTTTCGGAGTTATACCCATTTCAATGCGGGGGGGGGGGACAGGTTAATGGCTGTCCCCCCCACCTAGGAAATTCAACTTAATTATATGCTCATAATTTTGCACTATTTTTGCACCTTGTTGCACCCAAACATTGATTTTTGCACCCTTATAGTTTCAGAGTTATACGCGTTTTAATTTGGGGGGGACAAGTTAATGGTAGCCCCCCCACACAGGGCTATGTACTTTAATTCATGTTCATAATTTTGCACCATTTTTGCACCTTTTTGCACCCAAGTGGTGATTTTTGCACCTCATTGGTTTCGGAGTTATACCCATTCCAATGCGGGGGGGACAGGTTAATGGCTGTCCCCCCCACCTTGGAAATTCAACTCAATTATATGCTTATATTTTTGCACCATTTATGCACCTTTTTGCACCCAAACATTGATTTTGGCACCCTTATAGTTTCAAAGTTATACGCGATATAATTTGGGGGGGACAAGTTAATGGTAGCCCCCCTACACAGGGCTATGTACTTTAATTCATGATCATAATTTTGCACCATTTTTGCACCTTTTTGCACCCAAGTCTTGATTTTTGCACCTCATTGGTTTCGGAGTTATACCCATTTCAATGCGGGGGGGACAGGTAAATGGCTGTCCCCCCCCCACATTTGATTTTTGTACTTTTTATAATGCCACCGAAATGTGGTCAAAATGTGCTGAAATGTGCCGTTGAAAAAACGTTTTGAGCTGGTCAAAGTTTCAAGCTATTAAGTATTCAATGTGGGGGGGCTAGGTTAATGGCCAGCCCCCCCCCACATTTGATTTTTTAACTTTTGATAATGCCACCGAAATGTGCTCGAAATGTGCTGAAATGTGCCGTATTAAAATCGTTTAGAGCTGGTAAAATTTTTGAGATATTAAGATTTCAATAGATGGAGCTAAGTTATTGGCTAGCCACACCCCCCCCCCCCCCCGCACCCACATTCGATATTTAACTTTTTGTAATGCCACCAAAATGTGCTGAAGTGTGCAGTAGAAAAATCGTTCTCAGCTGGTCAAAGTTTCGAGATAATAATTGGTTCAATTTAGGGGGGCTAAGTTAATGGTAGTCCCCCCCCCCCACTTTTTATTTTTTGATCTTTGACCATGTGACCGTTATGTGCTAGAAATGTAGCGTTATAAAACCGTTTTGAGCTGGAGGGTTTCTGAGGTAATAAGAATTTAATGTGAGCGGCTAAATTATGGGTGCCCCCCCCCCCCCCAAATATTCGATTTTTGAATTTTACGCAATGCCTCCGACATCTGCTCGAAATGTGCT
This sequence comes from Isoperla grammatica, assembly GCA_945910005.1. Lineage (NCBI taxonomy): Eukaryota > Metazoa > Arthropoda > Insecta > Plecoptera > Perlodidae > Isoperla > Isoperla grammatica. The sequence continues at coordinate 32,966,677 of OX246747.1, forward strand.
AAAATAATGCCGTAATCTTTCGAGAAGGGTTCAATGCTCAGTTAATGGCCAGCCCCCCACATTTTTTTTTTTTTATTTTGGACCATGTGATATCACACACATGATACAATGTGATATCCGTAGGTCATTTATAACAAAATATATTTATTTATGTATTTATGAATTGGTCCCATACAGCATTTGTATGCCATTTTTCAGTGACCAGTATAACAATTGATTATTAATAACGTTGCAAGATGATGAAGAGGCGTATGGCCATATATTCGTAATGTTTTTCTGTTCTGTGACGTTCGTGGTTTTTTATTGGCGGGAATACTACTGAGTATATTTAGGGTTTTGGATAGTTTGGAAGAAATGTGAGCAGAAGAGGAATGAAGATCAATTCATCGAAACGTTATGGATGAAGCTAGTGCCTGAAGCAGTTCGAACTTAAGTTAAAGTTAAGTAAGTTAAGTGTCATGCCAAGACATCAACAAACTACAACTTTCGAAAAAGGTAAGTCATTGGTACAATTAACTTAATTATTAATATTATCAATTTAAATTACTAATCGTGTCATTCTTGATATTTACCCAAGAAACATTATCTGTAGCAATTATATTTTTCTATTGTAAAAGAGGCCTCATTGTAAAATGAGCCAAATATGAAGAACATGACAATTATGTCGAGTTATTGACATTTTATTGACTTAGATTTTATTTTTCTTATATTATTGACTAGGGATGTTTCGCCGCGTCGTGGGTGATGAGGTGACACGGTTATACGTACGTGTCCCAGCCCGAATACACCACACGCAACAGCAAAGTAGTGTAAACATAGCTATACCAGTTTAGTTCTATGTAAACAGATACCCCTCGGAAGTGTGCTTGTGCGTCGGTTCCTTCACTGTGTTAACCCCTATAATAAATTAAAACGGAAAGTAATGTTTGTTTGACAACCTTATTGATTCGGTTTTAAGACAATTCGCCCACCTGCTTCCAAGCAGGGGCGGATCGGGGTCTAAAAGCGGCCCGGGAAAAATGGAAGGTCCGGCTCAAACATTAACAGTGGCCGTAAACGCATTAGCAAGTGGTATTATAAAATTGTGTTATGTAGAAATTTAAATACTCGCAGTCAGTCAAAATTGAAGTATGAAGTTCCTAGGTGTATAAATACAAGTATGGCCAAGGGTGCTTTGAGTTTTTAGTCCCAGTCACATTTAACAATTTGCCTGATAATTTAATTAACTTGACCAAATTATTTGAAATCAAAAAAGGATTGAGACTTTATCTTCTATCGTTAATTTAGTTTGTCTTTACTTTCTCCGCGTTCCAATTGTTCTCTGTAGTTGGTGCACCAGACTCGTGGCTAAGTGTGTATTAATCTATCATTGTTTGTTGCCTTTGTTCAAAATATAAATTATACTTGTTAGTTAAATTTATTGTAGACTTTTATTGTGATGTATAAGAAAATTGAATATTGTTTAGTTTTTTTCTCATGAATGTATGCCGCTCCAATATTTTTCATTTTAATTTGAAGCGAAGCCCACTTTTATATAAGCTTAGTAAAGCTTCTATAAGCTTAGTGGGCAAAGCGATTAATTTAAATATTTACTTTGTTGAGAGTTTTGATTCAATTAATATTATATGTGATTGTTGTGATTTTGATAATAAAATAAAAAAAATCAAAAAAAAAAAATTATTGGTAACAAAAAAAAATTATTATTATTATTATTATTATTATTATTATTATTATTATTATTATTGTTATTATTATTATTATTAATTTTATTATTATTATTATCATTATTATTATTATTATTATTATTATTATTATTATTATTATTATTATTATTATTATTATTATTATTATTATTATTATTATTATTATTATTATTATATTATTATATTGCCACCTGACGTCGTATCCTTGGATAAATTATCGTTAATTAAGACAAGTTTAAAATCGCATTACCTTATTAACCTTCCAGACAGAATGTACTGAAAACTTCCTCGCATTAATTGCGCGTACAGTGCTGAACGGTATGTTTAATTATCTGTTACCCTTGTATGTAAAATTGACTTTGAATTTTTTAAATGTGGAATTAATAATTTTCTATTTCAACCCCTCATATCATATTCTATCATATTATTATTATGTATCATATGCATCATAATATTATTGTAAGTCATGATATCGTTTTGTTTCTTTACTTTTGTGTTTCTGCTTTCTGCTACGAATGTGCTAATTTACGTCTTTTATTTGTATGTGACCCACTGATAAGCCACTAGGCTTAGTGGGATATTAAGTATGCACAAATTGTATTGTACATTGCTAAAGTTTGTAATAAATAAAAAAAAAAAAAAAAAAAAAATTATTATCATTATTATTGTTATTATTATTATTATTATTTTTATTATTATTATTATTCAAAATAAAATTATAAAAAATATAACGCCAGTTAACAAGAAAGAGTCGTTACAAATGTGCTATCTAGCATGCTCTGCGTTACCCATTACTGAGCTATGTTAAGTATTATTTTTCTGATACCTATCTCTCATAGTGAAGGTACGAGATCGAAAACAAAATTAAATTTGTAGTACCAAGTACAATAAATACATATAGATATAGGCAACTTTCTGTTCTCGTACCTAAACTTTTTAATGATTTACCAGACGATTTTGTCTGTTTTGACTCTTTTAGATTAGTGAAAGATAACTGTAAAAGCTGGTTGTTAGATAAACCTAGTTGAGTGTTTTTCCATTTATAGTTCAGTCTTGTATTGTTTCTGATATACTTTGCTTTTCTCGTCCTTTTTTTTCTCACTCTGTACTTTGTGTGTGTGTGTAGTGTATATTTCAATAACTATTCCATTCATTTATCCTGAGATGTTACTTTGTTTTATATTATTTATGTGCATTTATAGTGTGTATATTTTTTGTTATAATGTATCCATGGTTTTTCGAGGCGCATGAGGATACTCTGCGGACAAGCCATTCTGGCTTCGCAGAATTTAACTCTGTAGTAGTATTAGACCACTGTGGACGATAAATAATCCTAATAAAAAAAAAATATCTTTATTATTATTATTATTATTATTATTATTATTATTATTATTATTATTATTATTATTATTATTATTATTATTATTATTATTATTATTATTATTATTATTATTATTATTATTATTATTATTATTATGATTATTATTATTATTATGATTATTAGGATTTTTCAAAAAATTGCCTGCGGCGCTATTGTGGCCGGCCACAGGACCCCCTTTCACTCGCCATCCACCCAACCCATCACCTACACATATGACACATATATTTATCCGGGTCAAACCTTTCCTTGCCAGGCCTTTAATACCAATGATCATAACATTTAATTTCAATTTTATTTCATTAATGTAATATTATCAATCTTTAATAACATTGTTTCATTTGTATATGCATTTATTTCTAGGTGAAAACGTCATAAGATGTATTGAAGCGGCAGTTGCTGAAATAAATATAAATGCTACAATAGCAAATTCGTCGACAGAACCCAATTATAGACTTTCGTTGATTACAACACAATAAGGTAAGACTGAACACAAATGCATGATAATATTTTAACAGTAATTTATTGTACTATACATTGTTATCATGACTGTCGTTGGGTTTATAGTTCCAGTGACATGGAAATTATGTTTAGGCTTAGGGATCCTTTTAAAGTATTTTAGTCATGTCATTATGTGACCTAGGACATTCAAGATTAAAAGTATACACATTTAAATCCACTTAGGCAAAAATGTCCTTATATAATCATTGAGTCGAAATACCGCTACAGCATAAACAGTTACTTTTATTTACTTAACTATTTACATTGCATACATTACATATCTTTCAACAATTAGGCCCTACACAAATGTATAAATGTTTTGGTAAACTGTAATCAAACCTTAATTTAAGGTACCTTCAAGTCAAATGTTGGAGGTAGACTTTCAATCATACCCAGCAAACACACAAGTGATGGTAAAGTTATGGCCCGTTGCCGGCACTTCTGGCCAATGCTGGCCAGAAGTGGAAATGTTTTGTCCCACATCCGGCCAAACTGTCGATGGCTTGCCACAACTGAAAAATAATTTTACAGTGATGGTTGGCCACAATCATCCCACAGCCATTTGGCCTCAAATGACATTGAGATGGCTGGCCGTAACTTTTACGCTTGGTGTCTGGCCAGACTTGAGGAAGTTCCGACCCACTTCCGGCCAAACGTTTGACGGCTGACCACAGCTTAAAAGTCACCTTACAGTCATGACTGGTCACAAACATACCACAGTTGTGTTTGGCCGAAACTTGCATTGAGATGGCTGGCCATCACTATTACGACTTGTAGCTGGCCAGAAGCGGAAAAGTTCTGATCCGTTACTGGCAAAATTGTTGATGGCTAGCCAGATTTTAAAAGTCACTTTTACAGTTGTGGCTGACCACAAACACACCACAATTGTTTGGCCGCAACTTGCATTGAGATGGCTGGCCATCACTATTACGACTTGTAGCTGGCCAGAAGCGGAAAAGTTCCGATCCGTTACTGGCCAATGTGTTGATGGCTAGCCAGATTTTAAAAGTCGATCACTTTTACCGTTGTGGCTGACCACAAACATACCACAATTGTTCTTCGGCTATTCTAATTATTACTAACGCTGTAACAACATATTACCACGCAACGCAATCAAGGAGAATACATTTTTAATTTGACAAGTTAAAAATAGACTGAGAAGTTTTATTTCATTTTGGATATTCTAAATTTAGCCAAACATCCGCATTTTAAAGGAGACATCCGGTAGATTGCTTTTGATTACACCGATTTTGCTCAGTAATGTAATTGTGTAAGTTGTATTCATTGTTCTTTTTGCTTAAAAATGCTATTGTTGATATTAGATTTAAAATATTTTAACCACTTTCCTGAATAACTTAAGTTATTTCAAATCCTCACACTTTGTTTATGGTTGCCGTGTTGATGACAAAGTATAATCTTCTTCAGATAATCTGTAATATTGCCACAACAAAACTCTTGCATTGAATTTTCTTGATAGCGTTATAAATAACTCACTTCCGTAAATAAACACGCACACAAAACTACTCTCGGTTATGTTCGCTCGATCCTTGTTAGTTCGAAACTTTTTTACGATAGCATTATTCTCGCAAAGTCATCAAAAATTTATTACCATTGCTTACTTCCACAAATGTTTATAAACTTCTCTTACTGGCCGTATCTGGACCTCTCAGTAGTGTTTCGTCTGCTTCCAATGTGCAAGGAGTCGTGTCCAAACGTCTCGTGAGTGTAGATACTACAAAGATATTGAGAACTGTTGTCAGTGCGTTTGATTTGAGTGTTTAAAAATAAAAAGTAGAATTATGTACCCAAAGTGCTTAGTTCCGGAAGAATATAAAAAGTAATTAATAATATGAACGTTTTTTTATAGATATTTATAGGTGTGACGTGATGTGATACTATTTGCATATTTTGACCTGCACAGTTGGTTGTTAACTATTAGTAAGCAGCTGTTTATCCGTATGCTTCGTTCGTAAAAGCTTTTTATATATTGTTTAAATATATTATTATGTAGTTATGTACCATACAGTTACAAATACTAATGATGGTTGTGTGGTGAGTGGATGTTACAACAGAAGCCCTATACCAAACAAAGCGATTTACAGAGTGCCGACGGATAAATACAATTGCTTTTTTTAGATTCCCTAATTATAAAGGATTGTGCTTAATTTGGGTTCGGTACATATAAACATATCAGGTTGAAAATATTTTTGAGTAACTTTTGTGTAACTTTGCCAATTCTTATCAGATCATCATAAAATAAACATATTCGTGACCGGACAAATCTTTATAAAAATATGGCTTTCTCACATTTTACCGCCATTTAGTTTCAGAAATATATTTTGCAGTAACTATGGTGTAACTTTATAACTTTTCTAACGATTTTTTTCACAAAACTATATACATTCAATCCACATTGATGCTTGTGGATGGTCTAAATTTCAACTTGATCGGGCTTTCCGTTCGACCGCTATCAACAGACGTGAAAACATAAAAAAATAACAGAATGAGTTCCATAAAAGTCTAATGGAGACGCTCGCTTCATTATTTTATTATTACTTCTAGTTACCAGAGTTATCTCTAACGTCGGAAGAAAACCTTGGATCAAACTTTCGTATGACGTAGGGCCGGGATTCTGACCGTGGATCTCGAGTAGTAGTACCGCGCTCCACGTACAATCCTTTATGTCTGAAGCAGCGCATGTGGCTGTAGATATTTCGCTACAGAACACCGAATTAATCAAAACAAATGTTTAAATTACGTTAATTTACACATGTGTTTTTATATTTTAGGTGCTTATATACATTTTTCAAGATCTGTCTGCTAAAATGAAGATAAATTCTACTTTAGCCAAATTTGACGACCGGTAAACCAGACCCACGACCTGAACTCGCCGAATGAAGTGCAAAATTTGTACTGACTACACTCAATAGTTGAAGGTAAGACTGCACCTTAACTAGCATCTTCACGATACATAAGGGAGACCGGGGCTGCTTGGCCAAAGTGTTGGTTGGCCCTCATCAGAGGTGGACTGGCAGGTACGGAACTACGGAAACCCGTAGGCCCCCCCCCCCCATCTCCCTCCCCCCCCCAACAGACATTGCACAGCATTCAACAATGTCGGGATGTATAAGAACTATGGAAGTTAGAAACATGCTTGCAAAGCACATTCTTGAATTGCTGTTAGTTGTTTTTATTAGCTTGGAGAACTTTTCACCACAGAAACTTCGTAGATATGGGCGCGCTCGCTTATCAACGCGTCAGACAGAGTGTTTTCCTATTAATTCCCAATGTTCTGGATATCGAGGTGGAAAACTGAGAAAAGTTTCAGAATTCTATCTTGTACAGTCAACATGTAAAAAATAATGAATTTCTTAATCGTCGTCTTCTCCCCTTTTCTCGTTATTCTTTCATTTATGTTTCTAAATGTGTACGCTGTTGTTACTACGTTTGTAGTTATTTCATTTTTATTGTCATATTTATTGCTCTTGTTATTTTTCAACGTTATAGTAGTTTGTTTTATATTCTTGCTTTTTGCGATATTTATTTCCATTGTTATTTGTATACTTGGATCTAATTATTGTCCTCCTTTGTAAATCACTTTTATAACTCAGTGGGACAGATAATAAATAAATACATAAATAAATTACGGGATAGAAAATCACCAAATAATATAAACGTAACCGTAGAAATTATATCAACAGTCTATACTCTATACAATGTAAACGAACAGCACGTGGAGAGCTAAGGTTTACCTTGTTTTTTAACGATATTTACCATAGCAATTAGCATTTTTTATTTATGTAACGTGAAGTGGTTCAGAAATGGACGGTTGACAGTCTACGTTATTTGACATTCAACGACATTCTACAGTTCACCCATTGGTTAACTGCGAGCCATATTGCCATGAGAGCAATAATTGCTGTCAATGTCTTGTATTCGATGTTTTGGGATAATTACCTAGTAGATTATCAAAAATTGTCATCACTGCAATAAAAAGCGCCACGTCTAAAGGGTCCTTAAAAAAAAAAGAAAACAGTAGAATTTGATATAGTTTTTAAAGAATGTTGTTTATAAAAATCCTTGCCAATGTGGGACAATGTACATTCTGGAATCCAAACGACCGTTAGGGGTCAGGTTTAAAGAACACAAAAGCAGCGTAACACAACGAAATGTACATTCATCTACATTGGCTGAACATGTTTATCATCACCAACATTATATTGACTGGGACAACTCGGCAATAATATGTCGTTCATGAAAGTAATCTAGTAAGAAGAAAGTTGAAAGAAAGGTATTTCTAAGCAACTAGCAGTTGCCCACCGCGGCTTCGCTCGCGTAAATTTCACCCCCTTTAACTTTATTTTCGATTTTTTTTTTAAACCAGTTTATTTAGTTTTAAATGAGAATCTAAATAATGACTTTCGCGTCTGTAAAGAGGATTTTTTAATTGTTGTTCACATATCAACCTCTTTTCGTCTCTAACTGGATTTCCAAAAAATGTAAGACACGTGTATATTTTTAAAAAAGAATCAAAATACCAATTTTTCTACTGTAACATCTTCACGATTGCAGCTACAAAATTATTCTTTGTGACGTTTCATGAAGCTAGCATTGATTATAATGTAGGCTACTCTCAAATAATTGTGTGTTCCCTTTGGTAATGTTTCAATGAAATTTATTTTCTACGTGTTAATAATATGTGAGCGCACAATAATGATCATGTATTAAGGCGTGCCTTTTGCAAAACAATTCCCGATATGTGTTTATAACTAAAAAAAATTATTAATCGCAGTTGTTATAGATAAATAGATGTAAATATAACGTTAAATATCTAGACAAATATATTTTACAGGTAAAACTACGATGGGTCGAGGGCGTCCCAAGACGGGAGAAGCTGCTGTGTCTTCAATTGTAAATGCAATATTACGCGAAAAAGAAAAAGTGTATTTAGGTAATGGTAAATTTGCTTCAAAGTCGGATGTCATTTGGTCTATTATAAGCAAAAATAGTTCTAATGCTGTTACACCTGTAGGGGTATATACAATCGTGAAGAAAAACTATCATAACATCTGGACACATTTGGGTGTTGTTCCTCACACAGATGAGGAAGAAATTATTGACGAGGAACAGGGAAGTAAACTTTGTCTCATCGTAGACGAGACTAGTCAAACCGGTTTTTCCGCTCTCCAGATTTTGTGCAACCCTAATTGTAGCTCGGCGCTCACAGACCAACAGATGAATGGAATGACAGCTTCCCTAATTGATTCACATGATCGCGGTCAAATACCAGAAATAACTACCAGTGCAATATTATCGGCAACTGAATTAGCACTACTACAACATATAAAATAACAGTAGGTTTTTATTTTTGGTATTTCATGAATGTGAAATTTTGAATGGAAGCTCTACATCGAAAAGTGGGCAAGTTGTTGAGTTTTTAGTATTGTTTTAAATATTACGGGCATTGGAACAGGTCTTAATTCTAAGAAAATGTTCAATCATCATACTGTATTAGGATTTTCGGTTATGCACGATAAGCCGATAATTGCTTGTCAATTATGTCGAGTGGACGAAGCGCGCGGGTGTTCACAATAAAGGAATCTCAGGGGTCGGTAAAACCCTACTCTTGCAGTGGCATTTGCCATTTCTCGCGGTCTCATCCTGCAGTGAGACAAAGTTTAGTGAAGAATCTAGCGAGCTAGAGAGTAACACTTCCAATGATCACGTTTCTCAAAATACATTGTCTTTCTCAGTCGCACTTAGTTCTGAAGAATACACCGCCATAGACACTCAAGACCGGGTATACCAGAACATTGAAAAGGGTAAGACATATAGAACTACACGCACATATCCGGTATTTAAACCAGGCGTTTGGACACACATAGTTAACTCTCATTTCGAGAAAACTACCAATTTGCCGTGCACACTAGTTTTCAGACGGGCAAAGGTAACTAAATCAGGATTATACTTTGCTAAACTTGTTGGGTATTGCAAGGAATGTGCTTCCATCTTCACTGGGATAATTCAAGAAGAGCCAGTAAATAACTCAAGTGTGGAAATAATTTGCACTCTTTCAGGTAACTATAACAAGGAACATACTCTTGGCACAAAGCGCTTTTTGTCTGGTTCTGTACGCCGCAATGCTATATCGAAACTGTTAAATGAAAAAATGTCTGCTAGCATGTTTCGGAGGATGGAAGCCCACAAACATATGTCATTTCAGGGACATGAACCAAGCTCCTTGCCAAGTCTAAACGTGTTGAGAGTTGCTAAGTCTAAGGAAGTACAATCTTCACAGATAGACGGGGATCCAGTAATAGCACTTTGTAAAGCCCAAGACATGCCCCCATATCAAGGCGTTATACGGGATGTTGGGTACAGGCGATTTTTTGTCCATTATTGGAGTGCCAGTCAGGTGCACGTATATCGCGCCTACTGCAAGAAAAGTGGCTATTCAAAACTAAGCATTGATGCAACTGGGGGTGTCGTTAGGCGAATTCGATGGCCTAATGGAGACAAATCTGGACATATATTTCTATACGAAATTACTGTTCATGATTTGTCTGCATCGCTACAATATTCGGTGTGTAATATGCTATCCGAAAGGCATGACGCCAATAGCATTCATTATTGGTTGTCCGAATGGATTCGTAGTGGTGCTGTCACCCCTAACGAAATTGTAACCGATATGTCAGCAGCTCTTATGTCAGCAGTAGTAAAAGCTTTTACACAATTTTCTTCACTGACAGAATACTTGAAAGAATGTTCCAAGATTTTGAAAAACCACCACAACCTGAACCATACAATAGACGTACCGTCATGCTATATCAGGTGTGATGTAGCCCACACAATTAAGTTGATAACTGGATGGAAGAGTTTAAATGGAAAAATTGGTCGGACAAGAAAATTTTACCTGCGTTGTATGGCACAGGTGTTGCAATGCAACGACATAAAGGATATGAAAGCCCTATTGCTCTCCATACTTACTGTTGCACAAAGTGAAACAGAAGGAAATGACATTGTCACCGGAATACCAACCAAAACAGAATTATGTAAAAAAGAACTTACAAAGAGAATTGGGCTAGGACTAATCGAAGCGGTTGAAGCGATGGCCAATGATTCTGATCAACCAGCAGCAGATAAAAATCCTGACAAGGACTCGACAGCAGAGCTTGACTGGGACGACAACATTCGGAACATATCTTTCCAAGAATGGACTACCGACATTGCTATGGAGGCAAAAGAGGATGGATCCCAAGAGGGTGATACTGGCAACCAACAATATTTGCCGGAACTTGTTAACGATATAATCCAAATATCCAGGTTGCTGCCACTCTGGACAGCAATTATGGTGCCTGTTTTTGGATACGGCCAGAACACTGCCAGTAGTGCTCCGGTGGAAGGCAGTTTCAATGACATTAAGCATAGAATATTTTGTCACCGCAATCTGCCTTTACGAGTGGATGATTTTGTTCAGATCCACGTAAAAGCGATTGATGGTGCGATGAAACTAGCTGCCGTTCCAGTCAAACGCCGAAACCTTCTGGATGATGAACCACACTTGTCGGAGAGCGTGAGTCACGTTCATCCGATTCACAATGCCAATTCTAATGTTCTTTGTAGCATTACAAATACTAATGAAGAATCTGAAAATCCCGAACCATCGTTAACAGCACCTACTAACCTGTGCCCAGCATGTGAAAGAGGTCATTTCCCGACTGGAGCTCATCGATGCAGGTATTGCAGCGTTGCAGTTCATATTTTTCCCGAGTGCTCCCAGTCACTTGGCAATGAAGAAGGCTATGGCCAAGAACGTGCATGCATCACTTGCTTTATGAAGGGACCAGAGGAGAGAAATGTCACTTCTGAGCTCCAAACCATCGAGAATTGGCGGAATAAAGGAACACCTCTCCCACTAAAGAAACGAAAGCGCCATTCCTATTTGGAACCAAACTCTGAGTGGCTGAGCATGGACTTGTCCGACGTACGGCCAATCATTCCCATTGGTCTACTTAAAAATGGTCACAGGCTAAAACCCATCCGAAGTGGTGGACAAATCCTTCAGTTATCAAACACATGTGCGTTTGACAGCATAGTGCAGTTAGCATGTGTGGCATATTGTGACAGTGTCAACATGAAAATTCTAATGGATAACGATACTTTGCCAATTTTCCAACTGGCAACAAACATTGTGGAAAATGGAGTAAAACAACGAGCATACAATTTGAGGTCGACTATACTGAAACAAATATTTCCAGCACATAAGTTGCCTAGTGGCGTTGAGAGAGTCGACTGTTTGTACTCAGTTGAAGAAGTGGTAAAATTAGTTATAACATCTCACCACAGTGTTGTGGAGACTGCTTTATGTGACTCAGCATTCTGCCCCACAAAAGACAGAACAACCAGTCAATCAGTATACAACATAAATTGTTCCGGAAACGAGATTGACAACATTCAAAAGATAATTCAACAAGAGTTAGATGGTGAGTATCGGAACAAATGCCTTTCACTAATGAAAGATATACCAGCTTTACCTGAACAGACGTACATAGTAACACCAGACACAAGAATAAAACAGTGTGCTGGTGTTCGCACACGAACCCTGAAACTTTCAGACACTCATTTATTTATAGTTATCAATGACAATCGTGTTGATGATGATTCAATCACTTCAGTTCCCGAACTCCAGCTGAGCTGTATTCCCACTCGCCTCCAGTTAGGAACTACTGTGTTTTGGCTAAGGGGCGTCTCAGGGTATGTAGGAGGCGTATTGGAAGGATCTGTTGGGCATTATATTGCTTACTGTCGACGTCATGACGATCATTGGGAAGAATACAATGACCTTCAAGACAAAAAGTCTCCAATTTCTTCGAGTAAAGTGGTTAATTCTGCGTTGCTTTATTACAGCGTTGGGTAACAATAGTATGTTGAATCGGACTTACACGATGAAATAATAATGATAATGATGTGCGATATTATCTAAAATGGCGGGCTTACCAAAAAAACGAACACGATCAAAGCCTGAGGCGCGATACAAATATTAAATGAAACGTGCCATTGAATCTGTGTAACACAATATCTAACGTAGACAATAATATGCACACAAAATAGGGAATTGAATCGTGTATATTTTTTAATTTAATTTTTCTAAATACGGATAAATTGGCAAAACAAACAAATATTTTATTTGTGTAACTAGAACAGATTTGTATTGACAAAAACGAGCTTAACGTTTCACATATAATTTTGGCGGAAAAAACGGGTCATGACGTCACTACTTGTATGATGCAAATGGCAATCAATCAATCATACACACAAAATAACTCTTCGTTTAAACCTTAACCATTAGAAGCCTCCTTGAAATTCTGAAACCAGATTTATGTTCTGTGTACATAATACTTAATTTTGGACATTAATTAATAAGAATAAAAAGTATTACTCATTCCACATTTTCATAGAATATCAGGCTAGCTTTGGTTTTTGTTTTATTTTTTAACAAATTATTTTTGTTTAAAATTTTCATTTTCTGGGTATTTGACAACCACTAGACTTTGTTTTATAAATAAGTGACAACAGACCAAGTATAAGGTTCAATGTTTCATCTGTTGGTTTCATAGAGACCACGGCAAATTTATTCATAAACATACAAGAAATTTACGTCACAGGCATTGTGCAACTAAAATTGGGGGAAACAGAAAATCAAAAATTTGAACTTTTGTAGAAATTGAATTAATTGCTCTTTAAACATGAAAATCACGTGTTTGGTGTTTTTACATGAAAATCTATTTATTACACTTCCAAACATATTGGAGACTCATGTGACCCCTATTAACAGTGATATTTCGGCAAGCTATAAAATAACGTTTCTTTCTTATTCTTATACTGCTATAATAATTTCACCCCTTAGCCAGAACACAGTATTTCCTACAACGTAAGGTGATCTACAGCTCCCGTTGGAATTAAAGCCCGATTTGATACATGTGGACAATCGAACGTCATAGTATTACACGCCAACAAGATATGTTTACTGTTTAGCCTTGGAACGATGTATGTTTGGACAGTGATAATATTTTGAGTTAATAGTATCACCCACTAATTTTGTGTTTGATGTTATGTGTAAGCTAAAAATAAGTTTGGTATATAAAAGTGAATTACAGGATCCATATTACGACACTGTGATACATAAAATGTATTACTTAAAACTTTGAGTTGAGGAGTTGACGAACTACTTTGTTGATTGTGTAAATCGTAATATTTTGTTTCCGTAAAAAATGTGTTCTATCACATGAACATTGTGTTTCATATAATTATTTTTTCCCGTACAATTTGTGTTATGAGTAGAGTACGTCCTCGTCAATGTTGTGAACGCCCAGTATATGTTTTATTGATATTTTGCTGTGATAACTCAATGGGTCTTAATTTAAATCAAGTTAACCAATTGATTACTGCTTTCACAGCATTTTCTCTTAAAATATAAATAAATATGCAATAATATATGTATAATATGTCTATTATGTGTACTATGTATTATATATATGTATACATATGTTTAAATGTATATGAATAATGAAGTTATTTCGTGCTGTGGCAGCATTTTCTTTTTTTATTGATTTGTGCAATTAACTTATGTGCCTTAAAAATAAGTTAATCACCAATTGATTGTGGCTATCAATGCATTTCATGTTGACAGAGCTTTCTTTATTGATAAGTAGGTTATATCGCGTTGTATGATGCCAATTTCTTTTCAAATGATTTGTGTACGTACCATAATGTGTCACACTTAAATATAAGTATTATGTCGATTGACTTGGGCTATCAAGTATCAATGCATAACACATTGATAAATAACCTAAATGTATCTTTCGAGAATAAGATTATTGTGCTTTGTATGGTGCCAATTTATTTTCTAATGATTTGTGTACATACCATATAATGTGTCACACTTAAAAATAAGTATTATAGTGATTGACTGGGGCTATCAAGTATCAATGCATAACACATTGATAAATGACCTAAATGTATCTTTCGAGAATAAGATTATTGTGCTTTGTATGGTGCCAATTTATTTTCTAATGATTTGTGTACATACCATAATGTGTCACACTTAAAAATAAGTATTATAGTGATTGACTGGGGCTATCAAGTATCAATGCATAACACATTGATAAATAACCTAAATGTATCTTTCGAGGATAAGATTATTGTGCTTTGTATGATGCCAATTCTGTAATGTGTCACACTTAAAAATAAGTATTATAGCGATTGATTAATGATTCTTGATGATCTAATCTAATTGATCTAATGATTATCAAGTATCAATGCATAACACATTGATAAATAACCTAAATGTATATTTCGAGAATAAGATTATTGTGGTTTGTATGGTGCCAATTTATTTTCTAATGATTTGTGTACATACCATAATGTGTCACACTTAAATATAAGTGTTATGTCGATTGACTGGGGCTATCAAGTATCAATGCATTATGCATAATTGATATATAACTTAAATGTATCTTTGGATTACATAGTTATTTTGTGTTGTGTATGCCATTCTCTTTTCTATTTATTTGTAACAATTCATAGTTCCCACGTGACGTCACAGCGGCCATGATTGCGACACAATCGATGAGGACCAATCCTAGATCTTTGGCAAATACTATTCAAATTCAATAAATAAGCCTAATTTAGAATGTAAAAAGTAAATATAAGTAATACAAAAATTTAAAAAACCACACATATCAAGTTTATCTCATAACCAGCCTGAATTGTAAAGGAATAAGGATTTCTGTGTTCTACCACAAACAGCCTTCAATTGTTTCTCCATGGCAACATCAAAGTTTGATCACAAAATGTGGCCGCTACGCGCAAAGATGTGACGTATGTGCAACCTGTGATTAACGTCTTACTTAAAAATGATAGTCATACCAGTTCATTGTGCATATCAATGCATACATCAATACATTGATGTATTAAACTTATGTTTCTTTGGATTACGTTTTTTGTGATGTGGGTGGCATCTTCTTTTTCACTGATTTGTGTAACATACGTAATGTGCCTTACTTAAAAATAAATTGTCATTATTGGCGTCCATCAATGCATTACATCTTGATATACTATAAACGCATTCTTTGTTCAATAATAATGAGGTTATTATGCTGTACGTAATTTTTGAGTAAACCGATATTTTTGTAAACACGCTCTATTTTTTTTGTTCTACACATTGGTAACTCCATTTCACTTCTAGCTCCCATAATTGTATTTATGGATGAAATGATAAGAGAAGTGACTTCCTAAAATGGCTGACGACAAGGACCCAGATGTGAAACTCCTTCTAGTGGCGCAATATAGGCGGCAACGAGCACGGCTATTAGCCACACTACCACAGTTCACAAGAAGCACAAACTGGCAATAGTAATGATATGGAAGGATTTTTTTTATGAACATCACTAGTATTTAAACAGCATAAACTGAAATTTGTGATGAAAAAACGGTACAAAATTATAACCATACTTTTGGTAGAAATATCTGCGTGAAGGGAGTGGGGGGGGGGGGGGGGCTACCATCAACTATCCCTCCCCTTCCCCGGACCCATCAAACTGAAACGCGTATAACTCAAAAGCTATTAGGGTGCAAAAATTAATACTTAGGTGCAAAAAGGTGCATAATTGGTGTTCAAAAATAAGAACATTTTTTTTTAGATGAAACACAAGTTTCAGGGATGCCATTAGCTTGTCCCCCCCAAATAGAAATGCGTATAACTCCGAAACTATTAAAGTGCAAAAATCAATATTTGGGTGCAAAAAGGTACAAAAAAGGTGCAACATTATGAACATGAATTAAAGTAAATAACCCTGTGTGGGGGGGCTACCATTAACTTGTCCCCCCCAAATTAAAACGCGTATTACTCCGAAACTATTAGGGTGCAAAAATCAAGACTTGGGTGCAAAAAGGTGCAAAAATGGTGCAAAATTATGAACATGAATTAAAGTACATAGCCCTGTGTGGGGGGGCTACCATTAACTTATCCCCCCCAAATTAAAACGCGTATTACTCCGAAACTATTAGGGTGCAAAAATCAAGACTTGGGTGCAAAAAGGTGCAAAAATAGTGCAAAATTGTGAGCATATAATTAAGTTGAATTTTTAAGGTGGGGGGGACAGCCATTAACCTGTCCCCCCCGCATTGAAATGGGTATAACTCCGAAACCAATGAGGTGCAAAAATCAAGACTTGGGTGCAAAAAGGTGCAAAAATGGTGCAAAATTATGAACATGAATTAAAGTACATAGCCCTGTGTAGGGGGGCTACCATTAACTTGTCCCCCCCCCCCCCCAATTAAAACACGTGTAACTTTGAAACTATAAGGGTGCAAAAATCAATGTTTGGGTGCAAAAAGGTGCATAAATGGTGCAAAAATATAAGCATATAATTGAGTTGAATTTCCAAGGTGGGGGGGACAGCCATTAACCTGTCCCCCCCCGCATTGAAATGGGTATAACTCCGAAACCAATGAGGTGCAAAAATCAAGACTTGGGTGCAAAAAGGTGCAAAAATGGTGCAAAATTATGAACATGAATTACAGTACATAGCCCTGTGTGGGGGGGCTACCATTAACTTGTCCCCCCCAAATTAAAACGCGTATAACTCCGAAACTATAAGGGTGCAAAAATCAATGTTTGGGTGCAAAAAGGTGCAAAAATAGTGCAAAATTGTGAGCATATAATTAAGTTGAATTTTCAAGGTGGGGGGGACAGCCATTAACCTGTCCCCCCCCGCATTGAAATGGGTATAACTCCGAAACCAATGAGGTGCAAAAATCAAGACTTGGGTGCAAAAAGGTGCAAAAATGGTGCAAAATTATGACCATGAATTAAAGTACATAGCCCTGTGTGGGGGGGCTACCATTAACTTGTCCCCCCCCAAATTAAAACGCGTATAACTCTGAAACTATAAGGGTGCAAAAATCAATGTTTGGGTACAAAAAGGTGCATAAATGGTGCAAAATTATGAGCATATAATTAAGTTAAATTTCCAAGGTGGGGGGGACAGCCATTAACCTGTCCCCCCCCGCATTGAAATGGGTATAACTCCGAAACCAATGAGGTGCAAAAATCAAGACTTGGGTGCAAAAAGGTGCAAAAATGGTGCATAATTATGAACATGAATTAAAGTACATAGCCCTGTGTGGGGGGGCTACCATTAACTTGTCCCCCCCAAATTAAAACGCGTATAACTCTGAAACTATAAGGGTGCAAAAATCAATGTTTGGGTGCAAAAAGGTGCATAAATGGTGCAAAATTATGAGCATATAATTAAGTTAAATTTCCAAGGTGGGGGGGACAGCCATTAACCTGTCCCCCCCCGCATTGAAATGGGTATAACTCCGAAACCAATTAGGTGCAAAAATCAAGACTTGGGTGCAAAAAGGTGCAAAAATGGTGCAAAATTATGAACATGAATTAAAGTACATAGCCCTGTGTGGGGGGGCTACCATTAACTTGTCCCCCCCCCAAATTAAAACGCGTATAACTCTGAAATTATAAGGGTGCAAAAATCAATGTTTGGGTGCAAAAAGGTGCATAAATGGTGCAAAAATATAAGCATATAATTGAGTTGAATTTCCAAGATGGGGGGGACAGCCATTAACCTGTCCCCCCCACATTGAAATGGGTATAACTCCGAAACCAATGGGGTGCAAAAATCAATACTTGGGTGCAAAAAGGTGCATAATTGGTGCAAAAATATGAGCTCAGATTGAGGATGAATTGTCGAGGTGGGGGGGACAAGTTAATGTACCTGTATTATCCCCTGCGTAAGATTAATATGATGAGTTTAATAGACACGTACCTGTAATAACTACCACTTGAAGGTTTTTCTCCTCAGCAGTGTAGAAATAAAGATGTATGAACATCTTAATTTTCGTTTTTATTAAATAGTTGTTATTAATAAACTATTTAAGCAGGTTATTTTCCTAAAGAAAATCTATTTTTAAATCTATTTTAACTACAGTGCTTTACTAAATTTACCGGGTCATGTCTAACATTTTTGTTCACTAACGTGTATATTGTACACATAAAGGGTCTACATACTAAACCAAACTACAATGTGGTTTTCACAATGCCGGTGGGTAGGACGTGCTAGGTAATCAATATCGTAATCATAAAACCTATTAAGTTTTATTTTAATTATCCTTTTTTATGTTTACTTATTGATTGTACATAAGTTTGAGTTTTGGATGGATATTCTGAACACTAAAACCAGAAGAAGTTCAAATTGTTTCAAATTTTCTTGATGATAACACTTTACACAATATTGATCAAATATTTATAAATTTTCAAATATTTCTTTAACGATCCCAAAATATTACTAAATTACTTTAATTTAAAATTACAACTACAAAAATTTGTGTTTTTATTTATCTTCAATATTATTTTTTATTTTACAATTTAAAAATGATTCTTTCCATTTTTTATCTTCAATATTATTTTTTAATTTTACAATTTAATTTTTGTCTGTCATTTTTGATAGTAACACTACCCTTTCCCCCTAAGATACTCTATTTAAATATGTACATCTAAATGCGGATCAGCTAAGTTGATGCATGTGCAGGCTAATATATTATTATTTGTACTTCCTACTCACGTTCCCAGAAACCGAACTGACCGTCGGAGTTAAACTCACCTGCTAAAAAGAGAAACACTTCGTTAATATTTTTAACACCAGTTATGTAAATGTGCAGACATTAATATGTGCTTAAACTCATTAGACTCAATTATATCATATATTTCCAATTGGTATTGTTACTGGTGTTTATTATAAAGGTATCTTTTTTTTTAAAGAGTAAAATGGTATGCAAATGATTTTTTTGATTTTATGAAAAAAATCGCTCATCTGGCAACGCGGAGCGTTTTTCTAGTTCTAAATAAACACCAAGGCCTGGATTCACAAAGATGCGTCCTAAGTTAGAAAAATCCTAGTTATATAAAATTTCGTATATAAAAAATCAATAATTACTATAAAACTTTATGTAAACAAAATCAACGTTTTGACCAGAAATATAGTCCTGTCTTTCTCAAAATAACGAGAAAGACATGAAGATTGCTAATCGACAACCGCTGATTTTTTTGTAAACAAAACGTTGGAAGTGATTGCTTTTACCGTAAAATATTTTCATTTACCACATTTTGCAACCGATAAAATTTAAAAAAGACATACATATAATATCATCATCATGCATTGATGATAACAACCTTTTTTTGTCTCTGCAGCCATAGCTGTTGCTGTAAGACACAGAATAACATACAACTTATATCAAAACGGAAATAGAAACAAATACACAATACAATTTATATATATATATGAACTAAACAAAATTAGGAATACGAAATGGTGCCTAAAGATGAAAATAGACCATCGTAATACGGCATCGCAATTTCTTCGGTGAGACTTGATGGTCATTTGAACATCTTCCGGAATTCCTCGAAAAAGCCGGGGATTGTACCCCTCGCATCTATCATCAGACCCATAACTATGATATTCTTCAGATTGTAATTGCCCTTATAATAGGCACCAGATTTGCAAAACAGAAGAAACTGGAAATTAATTTAGATTTCTGTTTTCTATCTTAACATCAATTCGAGTCTCGTTGGATTCGTCTACCGGGACAAGACAGCGATGACGTAGTCGCAGACATAAACAACACTATAACACAAACGAACGACGAAGATTCTTCTCAACAAACGTTGATTACCGATCATAAAACCCGCTAGAATTCAGTCTCCATGACAACGTGACGTCGCAGCCTCGAAGTTTATCACCCAATTATATCGTCGGTCGTTTGTTTAACCTTGAAACCGACCAAAGACGTTAGCGGGAGAGAGAGAGATAATAAAAACATTCTTAAGAAAGTTGTACCATTGAGTTTGTTAGTGTAGGGTAGAGACCCAGCGGCCATTGGCGGCTCTCTACCAATAAATTTCCCGTGGACTCTAGTAGTGCGAGCGCGTACCGCTAGAAAGCGCTACATGTACCCACTGATGTCAGCGTTCCTGTGGAAAGAAAGGGATACTACGTAGTACGCGCAGATGCGACGTCAGAAGATCACGTGGTGTAGTCCGAGCCTAGTTCTAGGCCCAACTCTTTTAGTCTAGGCCATTACTAGGCTACAATAAGCCTAGGCCTACATTAATAGGCCTATATTAGTAACGTAATACTACAGCCTAGTCTATATAATGTATAAAACCTTATATAATGTGTTGTAATAAAGTATTAGCTTACTTATTGTTAACTTCGTGCCCGTTTGACATGTTTATCAGAACAAATGATAATGCTAACAATATCCACCGCCATCTGGATACTACTACCTTACCGACTTCGCATCTGCGCGTACTACGTAGTATCCCTTTGTTTCCACAGGAACGCTGACATCAGTGAGTACATGTAGCGCTTTCTAGCGGTACGCGCTCGCACTACTAGAGTCCACGGGAAATTTATTGGTAGAGAGCCGCCAATGGCCGCTGGGTCTCTACCCTACACTAACAAACTCAATGGTTGTACCATGTCCTTCGTCTTTCTAAAAGTTTCGTTCTTTTCCTCAACTACTCGGCAGTCCAGGTTAATGGAGGAACCTATATGACTGGTAAGCCAACGGTTTAGCCACGGTCGCTTAGCCGGTTCCCATACGAACACCGAAGTTAAGCAACCTCAGACTTGGTCAGGAGGTGGATGGGTGACCACTCTCCTCTGAAACACTAGTTACCGTTGGTAAGAGCAGATTGGAGGGTTCTAAAGCTTGTGTAACAGCTTCGTTCTTCTCGGCAACTGCTCGGCAGTCCAGGTTAATGGAGGAACCTATATGACTGGTTAGCCAACGGTTTGGCCGCGGTCTCTTATAGCCGGTACCCATACGAACACCGAAGTTAAGCGACCTCAGGCTAGGTCAGGAGGTGGATGGGTGACCACTCGTCTCTGAAACACTATAGTGTTACCGTTGGTTAGAGCAGATTGGAGGGTTCGAAAGCTTGTGTAACAGCTTCGTTCTTCTCGTCAACAGTCCAGGTTAGTGGAGGAACCTATATGACTGATCCAAGTTACACCGTCCTTTCGGATGGGACGTAAAACCAAAGGTCCCCCTTTTTCCTTTTCGACAGTAGTAGGCTACGTGCCGGTACCAGGCTTCCCCTCCTCCCTTCCTCATTATCATTCATCAATCATCACTCATCAGGCTAAAGAGGGCATTGTGCCCTACACTGGCATTAATTACAATAAAGAATGAGTGAAGTAATAACGTAGTACAATAATTTCGGGACAAATCAGCCGTCAGAATTTGATGCAGAATATAATATTATGCAAATTGAAGGTTAGCATTGTTGTAGAATAAATTAATTGATATTTGGGCTGTACGTCTTATGTATTTCTGCAACTTGGCTAATCGATCGAGATGATGAACGGGTGATATATGAAGAAGGAAATAAGAAAATAAGAAAATAAGAAATACAAATTATATAATTAGATTTAAAATAATAATAATTAGAAAGATAGTCTTTAGTTATATCTTGGTCTATATTAAAATGTTATTTAATTTTAATTTTTAATTTTCGATTATACGTATTTTATGTCACAACAAATTCGAGGAATAAAAGTTCCTTTGATTTGAATAATGGTAGAACCACCGCGACTCGCGAGACAAAAGGCAGTCCTCGTCATTCCCTTTCCCTTTTCCTCTCCGTTACGCCCTCCTTCCCCTTTCTCCCTTTCCTTTCTCCCTTTCCTCCAATCAACCCCCCACACCACATGGCCCAGTTGTCGAGTACTTCGTTAAACGCCAAATATAATAAATAATAACAATCATCAATCATTACTTATTTAGTGTATTGCAATGAATCTGTGGTCCTAGGATCCCGCCCACCTTCCCCTACCTCACTCCATACCTCGAATCGCCGGCTCAAGCCAGCCACGAGGGGTACCCCGCCGAGCCGGCGATTCGAGGTATGGAGTGAATTAGGGGAAGGTGGGCGGGATCCTAGGACCACAGATTCATTGCAATACACTGTAGGTCAATTTTAAAATTATTTATGGATTGTATTATATTACCTATGAAATTCTAACTTTATAACAG
Source organism: Isoperla grammatica (assembly GCA_945910005.1). NCBI lineage: Eukaryota > Metazoa > Arthropoda > Insecta > Plecoptera > Perlodidae > Isoperla > Isoperla grammatica. The sequence goes on from OX246747.1 coordinate 32,989,378, forward strand.
TACTTTATATTGCTTTGGGCTACTTTGATATCGACTTTCTAGCTGATCGATATCAATAAAATTGTTCGCTCCGAATTTTATACAACTGAAGTGTCTATGAATATGATGGGCGTGATAAATGGCTAAAACTTGATACAATTTGACAGACATTGAAGGAGACGGGCTATATTATTGAACACCTAACTTAATAAAACAGAATACAAAAATAAATATCGTTTTTAAATTTAAATATGACAGCAGTTCGATATTATTGACATTTTTTTAAACAAAACTCATTTTTTCTGAGATAGTACATTTTAATTGTTTTATAGTGGCATAAATGTCAAACGGAAACGCTCGCTTAACTCGCCTAGCAATTCAGAAACGTGTATTAATTGATTAAGATCAATACCACGTTATTTGTACACAATTATAAAACAAATAGAGCTCGAGGCTAGAAATGGGAGACTTTATATATATATATATAGAGAGTAAAGTGGGTCTCTATTTATTCGAATCGAAGATATTGTTTTCTGTTGTGTTTAGTTCCTCGCTTGTTTGTTCTGTCGTCGAGTAAACAGCTAAAGGGCGAGGCAGAAAACCGTCTCCGACACAAGACAATACTTTGTAAATATCGAATAATGCTTTGGGGTTGACCCTCCCTTACAATCTTGAAAGCAATCTACTTCATTCTTTTCCGTCTCCAAAAAAACATATTTGTCAATACTTGTACTTGAAAAATAAATACACGACCGCTCACTCATACATCGTCATACATCGTCATATTACATCGCCATACATCGTCATACATCGACATAAATCATCATACATCGTCATACATCGTAATACATCGTCATACATCGCCATATATCATCATACATCGTCATACATCGTTACACATCGTCATACAACGCCATACATCGTCATCCATCGTCATACATCGTCATACATCGCCACACATCGTCACACATCGTCACATCGTCATACATCACCATACATCGTCATACATCGTCATACATCGCCATAAATCGTCACACATCGTCATTTATCGTCAAACATCATCATACTTCTTCATACATCGTCATACATCATCATACATCGTCATTGAAAGTAAAAATTTTAGTGTGCTTCTTGTATTTAACCCCGAAACCGTAATTACGGCTTACACAAAACCACCGTACTTTCACATACTCAAATCTAAATACGAGTTCCGTCAATTATTTTCACATGAATGAATCCCAGCCAGACCCTCGTTAGGCCCCGAACTGCCTTCCATCTCGACAGACAAAACTCCTTCACATATATATCGACAGTTTTTCTACTCAATATCACGATTTTCAGTTGTCTCCCTCGACTTTTTCTCTCGTGTCCACCAGAGAGGAAGAATTCGAACAGGAGGCGACCACCCCCCTTCCCCTCCCCCCCCCCCCCCCCCACCACTGTGGTCCAGCCGTATAACCTTGCTAGCATCGATTCCGTGTGAGTCCAATAATAGGCGATGGAGGGGAAATCTCTTTGATTCTCTGGTCGGTGATGGGGAGGGGGGGAGGGGGGGGGGGAGGGGGGGGTTAGTCGTTTCGATTGAGGCGTGTTTTCTGTTTGAGAACTTCTTTCATCCTCTATAATGAACTCTCGGAATATATATTAAAATATCGTCGGGTATAGTTTACAAACGAAATTTCAGTGAACCTTATTTGTGAATATTATTTATTACAAATGGCCGCGTTGCTTTCTATTTCGATATTATTCTAGTTCGATATTATTCTATTTTGATATTATTCTATTTCGATATTATTCTATTTCGATATTCTTTTTCGATATTATTCTATTTCGATATTATTCTATTTCGATATTATTCTAGTTCGATATTATTCTATTTCGATATTATTCTAGTCCGATATTATTCTATTTCGATATTATTCTAGTTCGATATTATTCTGTTTCGATATTATTCTATTTCGATATTATTCTATTTCGTTATTATACTATTAACATATTATTCTATTTCGATATTGAACACGCAAAGAATAAATACAAGTACCTGTTAGATTTTGCAGTTAAGAATGATTGAAATGACAATATTAAATCTAAAACATTAAGTTTTATTTATTTAGGATGATATTGTATTATCGTAGATCACATGTATTAATGTAAGTACATACCCAGTATAAAGATAATTCGAATCACGTTTTTTTAAAAAGTAATATCACTAAAAAAACTACACATATCGAAAATTTAAGAACAGTGCAATATGTGGATTTGTAAGGACTACATACTTTAGAAACAAAATCTTTAATATTGTGATTAGTAGGTTTGGTTGAGTATTCCGTTTACACTTCAAATGGCAAGAAAACCAAAAAATACCAATTTCAATCACAAAATTACAAATAAATAGAAAATTAATATAGACAAGAATACATTCATTCCGGATTGTCGCTAGCCCGAATCGAACCATCGCCCGCTCGAATAAGAGTATCGCATCAACAAGTCGAGTCATTAATTTTAAATCGAAAATATAAAATGTAGGTGAAGCAGAAATTTATTTTGATGGAACGTTTGAATGTCTTTGGAATGAACTTGTATAGAGTATATAAGTGTGACGTCACGATTCCCGTGTCAACCAATGACGAACCGTATTTGTGACTCCAAACAATCATGACAGTTGACAGATAGTTTTGTGTTTGCAAACATTATAGCGAGGGTTATCCGTTCAGATATTTCGTTTTCTTTAACACGAAACAGTGAAAAAGAAGTTGAATAAATTGAAAGTCAAGTATTGTAATGATACAACTACTACTCTTAATAATAACAACGTTTCATGAAAGTTGTTTGGATTCAGATAGCTCGTCCGCCATTTAATCTGACGTCATCACTAATACAATCCATATAAGCTCAAGTACTCTGTTAAACCAATCTTTTATGGTACATCCTAGTATATAACATAAATGCACTCTTGCAATGTAGCTCGATGATTGCGGAAGTGATAAAGTAAGTTATTCAAGTCCAAAGCTCTTCGTAAGAAAGGTGTATTTTTAGACTGCTGCAAGTGGAATAAGGTACACGTGGCGTTGAAATAAACTTTGAGTATCGCCGTGCACATGCACACGGCACTTTTACAGCTGCTGTGATGCAGCTGGGAGAAAAAAAAATTATAACTAGAGCACGTGTATGTTCCCGACTTCTGCTTTATTTCTTTCTGTTTGTAAATACATGCCTCAAAAATAGTTTTAAGTACTTATACTAAAGGTAAGTATATTATTTAATGCTTATTCCCATAATTTTTATTAGTAAGGTCCTTTATAGCATTTTTTAGACACTTTTCTACTATTTCGATAAAAGTTGTTACTAAAACGGATGTAGTAAGCGAGCTTATAACCTTTGTCGAGCCGTAAATGAGACGAATTTTAAAGCAAGGTAAATGCAGTAGAACTTTAAATACATATTCGATATTCCTTGTTTTAGCTTTTGTTTTATTTCTTTTTGTTTGTAAATACATGCCTCAAAAATAGTTTTAAGTACTGATACTAAAGGTACGTATTTTATTGAATGGCAATTTCCACCATATTTAATTAAAAGGTCCTTTTTAGCAATTTTTAGATACCTTTCTACTATTTCAATATAATTTGTTACTAAAACGGATGTATTGAGCAAGTTTTTAGCTTTTTGTGACGAGTATGTCGAACCGTCAATGAGATAAATTTTAAAACATAAGGTAAACGCAGTAGAACTTTGAAAAAAAATTCGATATTCCTTTTTTGCGTGTCTATTTATAATTTTCAAAGGTCCTATAAACAACCGGAACCTATTTATGACAGTTAATAAATAAATCAAGGATTAAATAATATGTCACATGGGAAATTTTAAATCGAAATTCCAGCATGATTCAATATTTCACGTTTATACGGGCTTCGGTAATCTGTGTGGGATTAATGTCGCATTTGAATTCACCGGTATTAGTTATTACAAACGATAAAACACGCTACATAGGTGAGCGAGCACACAAGTTCAATAATTTTGTTAAACTTACAATACGCTTTTCAGTGTATTCAGTTTCATATTATCATGTCCTCCTCATTTAAACATTTTACTTAAATAAATACAAAGCCTACATACATTCGTATTTAGAGTCTACCCATTCAGTCACATAACTGATTTTCAGCTATGCACTCTCATTTTAAACCAACCTTATCGACTCCGAACACCATCGAAGAATGAGCGATAACCAATGAAAAATCAACTTACAATACGCTTTCCAGTGTATTCAGTTTAATATTATTATAATGTAGGGTACATTTTAACATTTAACTCAAATAAATACATATATTCGTATTTAGGGTGTACCCATTCAGTCACATAACTGATTTTCAGTGGGGGATACTATAATTTTAAACCAACTCTGTAGACTCCGAACACCATCGACGAATGAGCGATAACCAATCAACAATCGATATTTTGAAATACAAAATATGTAAACCAGTAGCTGGAACGTGCAAACACTTGCGAACAAAATGTCCGAATCTACAAGGTCGATTCACAACTTTGAATTTAATCATTTCATTTTACATTAAATCTCAAGATTTTTATTTCGTTTAAACGTATTTAGAGAATGTATCTCTTTTTCAACCGGATACAGTTATTAAAAACAAGTATAATGAGAAATTATTATTTACAAAACATTACACCATTATTATTTTAATTTCTGTAGCTCAATTCTATGAAATCGTGCTCCAATTCTCACAACACACACTTAACAAAATTGCCAACGTCTCTTTATCTATTCTTACAATTCCCCCCTCTCATTTGTAATAACGACTAAAAGATACAAAAACAAACACATAAACCAACTCGTCTTTAGTACAATATTAACTAGTGTACATCAGTCGTTCCGAGAATGTTAACACAAAGAAAATACTATATTCAAAAGCGAGGCGAGACTGCAAAGGAAGATTACTTCTTTCCACTAAACATCATTTTCTATTTCTTCTCTTCGTCCGTGCACGCACGAAGATGTAGAGCACCGTTCGTGAGCAAAGAAGAAAAAGACGAAGAAGAATTAGAGAATGGAAGTTCAAAAAGAGACGATGGATTTTGAATCTTTAAAGAAAATATTACTTTTTTTTCTTGATGGGAATAGTTTTTTTGTGTGTAAAGAACAGAGTGCATTATTCTTCTTTCTGACGATATTTCAATAGTGGGCTGGCTTTATATATAATAGTGATTGTGTGTCTAGGTTCGAATAAGGTTTCAAGTCATTATTAAAGTTGCCCACATTGAAAAAAAAACATCTCTCCAATAGTAAAAAAAACTCGCTTCACGAGTAATCCATTCACATGTTTTAAAACAGATTTGTCACCTAGTTAAAGTAGACAACTCTGTTTTGCCAAATTGCAACTCAAAACTGTCAACGCACACGCGCTATCTTGTTCGGGTTATTCAGAAGAAAACTAAGATGTTGAATGTTTATTATTGATCTAGTGCCATAACTAAAAATAATAAGAGTTCTGACATACGAAGCGTAATTATAAGGCGTCGTCTTTAACTTAACGACAGCGCCGTCACTTTTGTCTCTTCCGGTGTAAAGAATCTACGTAACAGGTGTGGAGTTTTTTTTTTCACTTCGAAATTTGCCAAAAATTGTTTTCGATAGAAAATGGGTCAAGGCGAGTGTTCGCAAAAACATAATGTGGTTGGAGGAACCGGGTGCTAAAACAGAACAATTTCCAACACTTTGCCTTTAAAAATTGGTTTTAGCATTTATATCAAGGCCGGGTTTTTCAATCAGTAAACGGGGCCGTTAGCTGACGGTCCGTAATCTGTAATCCAACAAACCCTATGAAGATAACGGACCGTCAGCTAACGGCCCAGTTAATGACCGATTGAAAAATCGGGTCTAAGTGATTTTATGTATGTTACCTGATGTATAATGGATTGATTTTATCAAATCAAAGGGAGTTATCTCGACAGTAAAATTTATTGGGGTACAATTATTATATTAATTGTGTCCCTTTTAGTCCCATTTTAATGGAGCTAAAACGGAACACACTAGAGACTAAATCGGGACAGCATTCTATATATCTTGTTGTGGATCAGATAATGTTTATGAGGCTATTGTAGGACACAGTGGGGCTTAAGGCGCTTTCATAGCAACACGGCAACACGTTTTTCCGGACCGGCAGATCATATGAACCAATCAGAAACTTGCCGTGCCTGCCCTGATTGGTTCACCTGACTTGCCGGTCCTGAAAAAACGTGTTGCCGTGTTGCTATGAAAGCGCTTCAAGGTTTCCACATTTTTTATTTTTTTTATTTATTTAAACAGGTTTTCAGATATTTTACAAGCTAACAGTTAATAAAATGTTTCGAACAACTCGTAATATGTAATAAATTGATGATGAGAATGATATCTGGGATTTAACGTCTCATATGTTTGCAACGATGATAATCGTGACGACGACGTGTGAGTGATCATGAAGATGAAAAAAAAACTTAATCGCGACATCCACATTCCCACGAACCAGGATTGAAAACGTTTGCAATCCCGATTACGATCACGATGTTGTCGACAATTGTGTTTTAGGGCTCCATTTAGATCTACGCACAAACACACACACACACACACACACACACACACACACACACACACACACACCTAGACTCGTAAGTTCCTAAGAGCGAGGACATGTTTAGGTGACCCAAAAACGAGGACCTCACAGTACGGTGACGAATCTAATGATTATTTTTACCTTGTTTAATTCCCTGCACTTCTCTGATCAAATCAATGTATATATTGTTAATATGTGATTAATGAAAACATAGATAATTGGCAAAAACCTAGTCGTGGACTCGTATGAACACACACAGGTATCCGAGGACGTCACGAAAGTGAGGACATTCATACCCACATACTTTTTGGATTAAAAGCGGGGACATGTGCACACGCACTTACACTCAAAGCGAGGGTATTGCACTGTGTCTGTATCCAGTGCATGCCTTGCATATTAGGCCTATAATATAGTGATCGGCATACTTGTAGACCCTTACTTGAAACTACATAGTGGACAGAATGTCCACTATGTAGTACACACTAATATTTTACATTAGGATCGAAGGACATATCCATGCTCAGGCTTGATGTACAGACACCGAGGACATGCAAACACACGCTTGGTGTACGGAAACCGAGGACATTCATACACACGCTTGGTGTACGGAAACCGAGGACATCCATACACACGCTTGGTGTACGGAAACCGAGGACATCCATACACACGCTCGGTGTACGGAAACCGAGGACATCCGTACACACGCTTGGTGTACGGAAACCGAGGACATCCATACACACACTTGGTGTACGGAAACCGAGGACGTGCAAACACACGCTTGGTGTACGGAAACCGAGGACATCCATACACACGCACGGTGTACGGAAACCGAGGACTTGCAAACACACGCTTGGTGTACGGAAACCGAGGACATCCATACACACACTTGGTGTACGGAAACCGAGGACATCCATACACACGCACGGTGTACCGAAACCGAACACTTGCAAACACACGCTTGGTGTACGGAAACCGAGGACATCCATACACCCGCACGGTGTACGGAAACCGAAGACTTGTAAACACACGCTTGGTGTACGGAAACCAAGGACATCCATACACACGCTCGGTGTACGGAAACCGAGGACGTGCAAACAGACGCTTGGTGTACGGAAACCGAGGACATCCATACACACGCTCGGTGTACGGAAACCGAGGACTGAAAACACACGCTTGTTCAGTGGCGTAACTCAAAATGACGGGGCCCGTATGCAAGTTGATTTTTGGGCCCCTTCTTTTTAAGGGTTGAAAACTTATACTTAGTGTATTGTAGGAGCATAAATATTTGTAGCACCAGATTGCTTATGTTTGTCACATTGTCTTTTAGTTGTGTATTTTTTTACTATTCTGAATCTGAGGAACCTGATAAATCTGTGAATACGTTCTTATACAAACATTTATCTCAAATCGGTGGTTGTCGAAGGGGCGGCCAAGTCGCGGGACCACTAAGCACCGCATAGGCCTACCTTGCACTATAGGGAGTTACGCCACTGCGCTTGGTGTACGGAAACCGAGGACGTCACATGCACGTATAGGACACAGAAACTCGTGTCAAATAACTGCCATAATAACATTATGACGTGTCATATAAGGTGGCCGCATACGAAAGATTGGTCCGGAGTTCTGCGTAATGCCTCCCACCCCACTCTTTCAAGCGCACCTTACATGCAGGTTCGAAGACAATAGAACATGCGAGGTTTTAGCGCTAGGGTTTTAGCTAAAGGCCACCCCACAATGAAAATTAACAGTGACAGTAACAGTAACAGTTAGGTTTTAACCAATCATATTGGCTAATGAGCAACCATCGGATCTCATCACAATAAGATTTGCTAAAATCAACCCTTACTGCTACTGTTACATGTTTATTTTATTCGACGGCTTAGGTCATATGCAGTCAATCAGATCCATTATACGTCACGGGGGTCGTCATAAGTGGAGCTTAGCAAGGGAGGGTAGGGTAGAAAAAAGATAAAACCAAAAAAAATTGAAACAAAGATAGAAACATGACGTAGGTTATAAACAGTTATAGGTTTTTAACGAACGTAGAGGGCAATTTTTTTACTTGTTTTTGTATTTTCTGAAATTTCCTGATCTGAGAGAAAGTGTGCCTTGGCCATTGAAACCCACCATGAGGGAGACTGGGTTCAGTTCCCAGTCGAGGTTGATGTTATTACTTTTCATGGTTTTCACTCTAATAGTTGGGGTCTTTCTTTTCAATAATGTTACTTCGTTAAAACACACCATATAGAATGAAAACGAATTAAAGGATAAAATACCAACGTATTAATTCATTTATAGTTACTTGAATTAGTCAAGCGGTGTTTGTGACCGGTGTCTGCAAAGAGGGCTCTCGTGCACATTTTTACTCGGTCCTATTTCCCGTCTGTCACACTCTTATCCACATTTCTGTGTCCCCACTGAAGCCGCCCCTCTGTGCAACTTAAACGCCTGCTGTCTCCCGTTTGGTCTCGGAATAGAATTGCCTATAGTCATTGAGACGACTATGAAGTCGGGCCTTAGTAAAGTATAAAATAAATGTAGAAGAACATGAAATAGTGTGTGTTGAGGTGTGGGCCTCATCACTCGACAGTCCAAGTGAGAGCGCGGCGCTCATATGAGAGGGTGGTATACACAGACAACTGTCAACTTAGGATTTGTTGCTATGGAATTGTTTCATTACATGCTATTTTATTTTCCATAAGAAGAACAAACTCCATAGCAACCATAAACAAAGCATATATTTAACTCGACTGTGCATTCCGCCCTGAGTTTATTCCTTTCTATTATCTTTCAGTAGGCCTTATGTCACGAAATTTAACCGAACATCACGTCAAAAATATTCTCTCCACGCAAACGCTAGCTCGCTTACGTTTTGCGTTCGAAATATCTGGGCTGGGCCGCTGTCCCTTAAAGTTGTAACTTTTGCCACTGTTATACTTAGATAATATCACATAGAGATGTCACAAAGTGACAACTTTCAAAAATACACGCTCAATTTTCTATTGTGCTAAAACCTGCGCTAGTGTTATGAGCACATGGTCGTATATTATTCCTGTAACTAATGGCGTTTTCAAATGATCTGCACTCAGTGCACACTGGCCCACTATTGTATTGTTGTGTATTTATAGACAAACTGTTAAAACCGCACTCAGTGATGCAGTCCACACCCCAATCCCCTTTCCTCTCCTTTCCCCTTTCCTCACGCGCCCTCCTACTTGCCCCTTTCCTCCAAAGAGCTCCCAATTTCATCTTCATTATCACTCACTCATCGTCTTGATTAGCCAAGTTGCAAAAATATAAGACGTTAAGCCCAAACATCAATCAATCGGTCCAGTATAGCCAATGGAAAACGCCATAACTAACGTGTGTGGATGCTTAGACCATAGTACGGGAAGCTTACCGTTGAGCATTGTACGTCGATTGGAGCGCAAAATGTTCAGCTGACCGTACGTCCATCCGTATGTTTCGGTGCGTGGAGGAACTTTGTAACAAAATATCGATCAACAATGCTAATTGATTGATGTTCTTTGCAGTTATTTTTTGTTTAGTTATTATATACCGAATAAATAATAAAATGGTATGGATAATAGTGTATAAACGCGTTTAGTCACAATAGTAATACCAATATTACGCAATGTGCACAAATACAATACACATATCAAACTTATTATTGGCTGAGTGTTTGTGCAGTTTTCATTGTTGTTGATGTGTTTGTTTTATTATTGAAGGCAATGAAATAGCTATAGCCCTTCACGATCTTACACTCTGAGGCTACATTATTTTCTTTTGAATAATAATATTAAAAAATGGTCAAGCTTGACATTTCAATGACATTAATGAGTAATTAAAAAAAAATGTGTGATGTTGTGTAACCTCATTTGGTGACTTCTTAATCAAGCTACTTAACCTACAGTCTTACGTCCCATATTTTTGCAACTTGACTAATCGAGACGGTGAGTGGGTGAAATATGAAGATGTTTGGAGGAAAGGGGCAAGTAGGAGGGCTGGGAGTAAAAGTGGAAAGGGGATGAAAAGAGAGAGAGGAGGATGTGGACTGCATTTCGTCTGACTTCTCCTACTCGACTTGTCCGTCAAGGGCGGCCCTACCAGAAGCATAATATTATGCTTGCGCCGGGATAGCTCTCGGGATCACCAAAGCACACAAACCTGCCCACCGCGATAAAGATGGATAAATAAGTAAATAAATAAATAAATTAGTAAATACCTTGTAACATAAATAAAATAAATACAATTGATTATGGGCTTCGTTCCTATGACGGCTCCCAAGTCACCGTCTACATGTGAACAAAATAAACGAATTAAAGAAATTTAAAGAAAAATTTAACGTGAACCGGGAATCAAACCCTGCACCTTCTGCATTGGGATTTGGAAGCTGGAATAAACCCACAAGCTAAGCCATTGTTGGTGCCAGAGCGATTTGTTTTTACTTGTTTACTTATTTCCCTACTAACTGTACGCTATTTTGGGAACAGCGCGAGCGTGGGAAACCTGGACTGTCTTATGCCTACCAGCACGCATAACCCCCCCCCAGCCAAGTGCTTCAACAACAAGCTTTGCTCTCGCGACATAGACAGGGAGCCACGATGACTCAGGAGTTCTCAAACTATGGGTCGCGGCCCACGCGGGTTCGCGAGGAATCAAAATAGGGTCGTGAGCATATGAAAAGTGGAAGTTAAGGTGTATGTAGAATCGAGCTTTTTAGAGAAACTGTATGAAAAGATGTATATAGAAAAGTTAAAAAAGAGGCTCAGCGGAAAACTCCCTTACTCCTGCATCAAAAGATGAAATAGTGTTAGAGTGCAGACACTTTAAGTGTGACATAGTTTGAAAGCTCCGCCCCCTAGTTATGTGACCACCGCCCAGCATACCAAATATGACTGATTATAAATAAATTAAATAATATAATATGAAATTAATAAATATGATATGATTGTCGGGTTGTCACAGGGGTGAGGGGTGGTCACATAGCGATGGAGGGGAGCAGCAAGGGAGTAAGAAAAAATTAAAAAAAAATAAATTAAAATTAAGAAAATGTCGTCTATTTGCCAGTGGAAAAAAAGAAAGAATGCGTTAATTTTTTAATTAGTGAAAAAAATTGCTTGGTGACTTATCTGGTTGATATCTTCGGCAAATTAAACTAACTGGATATGAAAATGCAAGGGAGAAACGAACATAACATCTTTGAGTGAAAATATTGATACTTTCATTATAAAAATTAATGTTTGGGTTCGAAATAGTGACTAAAGAAATGTTACTGCTTTTCCACTGTTTAACAATGTTATAAACAATATGGACAGTTCCACGATGAGTGCCACAATTGCAAATACAATCTAAGTGAATGTATTCAATATTTGACAGCAATTTATATAATATTTGTGTAGAAAATTACAAATGGGTTAAAAATCCATTTATCGACAAAAATGGATCAGCAAGAAAAGAAAACGTTTATCTACAAAACAAGAAAAATATCAAGTCAATGAAGTCATTAAATAATGAAATATCAAGTCCCGGGATTGCTTTTTATCTTTGGTAATTGTGTAAGCTAAACTAAAAATTGTACGAACTATTCTAAAAACGTTTTTCTATTCTAAAATATCAGCGTATTTGAGATGACAATTGTAAACAAACCATGACTACCAGAATCGATTTCTCACTTTCTAGTACTTAATTTAGGCATGTAGTTTGAATAAAATCAACATTGAATATTGTACAACAATCCATGTGGATGTAACAAGAACAAACATCAGAAAGATCAGAATAGAGCGACTGTCTGATACAATGTTACGTTAGCTACAATTTCTCAATTTCATAAATGGTTATTTTCATTATAGTGCAACGGGTCGTCCGATTTAAAAACGGTTTTCACATTCGTTATCTACGTACCATCGCCGATGTAATAAAAGTAAAATAAAATGATTTCCGTAGAATTGACAGGACGCACACGACGCTCGGGGTCGACGCGTCGTTTCTGGCGTTGCGAAACCCAACTATACCTAGTGATGTACTTAATTGGGAATGGTTTTGTTTGAAACATTTTTCTCTAGTCCTCTCGGTACGTTCGTCAACGAGTTGCTAGAATTTCTCAATTCTAAACTTGTTTATTTTCATTATAGTGCAACGGTAAGCCCGATTTTAAAACGGTTTTCACACTCGTTATCTACACACCATCGCCGATGTAATTGAATTAATTTAAAATGATGTCCAATAGAATGGTCGCGTCCCTCACGACGCCAGGGATCAAGGCGTCGTTTTTGGCGTTGTGAAAGCTAAATACACTTAGTGCTGGACTTAATTGGGAATGGTTTTATTTGAAACATTTTGATCTCACCCTCTTGGTACGTCCGTCAACGAGCAGAAAATGTACCCATTTGTAACAATTAATTGTATAAATGTTGTTGTTCTTAGAGAAAAAGGTGAAACATACCTTTAACCGTAATCACTTACTTTGTACGGTTTTGCAAAATCAGTCCAATCCGTGCACCCAATCGGAAGATACAGCCGTATGTGTTGGAATGATATTGTCGTAAGAAGCCAGTCAACGTATTATAGTTGCCTACCCCAACACTTCAGCCGTGTTTTCAAACCACAAAATAAATTATTCTCGTCTGTAGAATTTACGTGTAAGAAATCGATCATAACTCAACCAGCGATTCATCAGGAGTTAAACGGAAGGTCGCCTTCGATTTGTATTAGTAAGGGTTATTGTATCCGTGCATACAACGAGAGCCAGCGCGACGCGTGCAGCCACACTGACTTCTAATTGGTCGACCATATTATGGGCGCTATCTCAATGAGTTTTAGAGCTGCATAGTTATTAGTTAAACTTGTTTCATTCGATTTAGAACAAGGATTTCTAGTTCGATAATAATATGCACGCGTTTAAATGAGGTGAGACTAAGGGAAATGTTTATCGAAATAATGTCAAATTTTAACAAATAGAAATTCGATCATTTCCTAGTTATTATTATCTGTAGAGCCTGGTTTTATCTGTATTATCTGTAGGACCTGGTTTTGATCCTCAGTAGGGGCGAACTTTTTTACCAATTGCTATATCTTCATACACGATTCATAAAGCTGGGTTGCGCTTTAATGGTCACAGATAATTTGACATCATGAGTTAAAATTTAAACGAAAAGTGTTCCGTTTTAGTTCAAAACGTTATCATCAATAATTCCTCCACTAACCTGGACTGCCGAGCAGTTGACGAGAAGAATGAAGCTGTTACACAAGCTTTCGAACCCTCCAATTTACACAAGGCGGCAAGACGCAAACACCCTGTTGAGTGTGGGTTTAAATAATAACAGTACAACTATTTATTCTTACGCCAAGAACCCAAGAACCACAAATTGGAATGCAAAAATGTGATTGTGAATACAAATTAATCGCGACTCGCTCGACGTTGTATACAATGCACAGTCATTTATTCACGCGACACGACACAAATTAACAGAAAATGTAGCAGTAACCTTAATCCCCAAAGTTTGACACCACACTGTCAATAATGTTTTAAATCTGCAAGCATGCATTGTAAGACGAAAATAGATAATTAACAATACAAGGATAAAATATGATCCAGGAATAAAAGCCTTCGGACAAAGAACTCCCAACATCGTCTACTTTTATATAAAGTATACAAAAGTTAAAAATTATCAAAACATTTTATTGTTTTTCAAAATAATAAATATGTAAGGAGGTTTTAATTCTACTCTCTCACTTTAACATCAGCTTGTGATCAAAATCGTCTACTTTTATTTAAAGTATACAAAAGTTAAAAATTATCAAAATATTATTGTTTTTCAAAATAATAAATATGTAAGGATGTTTTAATTCTACTCTCTCACTTTAACATCAGCTTGTGGATGTAATAATTATAACATTTATTCTGTATAAATCGAGTATAGTCAAAGAACGGGGGAGTAATGTATAGTGTATTTATTTGTAAAATGTGTTTCATCCTCGAACCATGTGTGTATTAATTGCTAATGTTATCGCAATGGTAGTAGTAAGCAAATGATGTGGATATAGAATAATTTCGTAGTGTTTTCATGACAGTTCTTAATATTTGTAGTGTGATATATAATATTTATAATTTGTCTTCGACAGGAGTAGGCTACGTGCCGGTACCAGGCTTCCCCTCCTCCCTTCCTTATTATCATTCATCCCTCATCACTCATCAGGCTAACAAGGGCATTGTGCCCTACACTGGCCTTAATTATAATAAAGTAAAGTAAAGTGTGAGGAAGATTTTGTGCTTGGCGTGAGTCGCAGTCAGTGACTTTCATCAGAATATATGATATAATGACGACCATGGCATGTTATATGTTGTGGCGCCAAGTTGTTGGATGAGAATGTAGCCTACCCCGTATCAGGCAAACGACCCCAGCACAAAGGGAATGGTAAATAGGCTCCCAGCTTATTTAGCGAGGACATGTTTAGATATTATTATTATAAACAAGCTTTAAATTCCCTTAAAGATATATTTAGTCCGGGGTTGTTTTCTCCGTGAAAACAACGCTTTTGATTCGTGATGGCCATGGTAAAAACAAGTTAGCCCCGGTCTAAATATTAATATTAAGCGAGCACCGTGGGAGCTACCGAGACCAGTCTTCCAAATCATGGCGGACGTAATTCTGACATAATCTGTATGGTTTTGTATATTTTTAACTCTGTTGGACAACTCTTAAACGGTTTATTTACATGCAACGATTGATGAATGAAAATTATCTGAAGCCCTGGCCGTTGTCGATTCATCCATGATCTCTATTTAAACGAACACACACAAGCGCGCAAACAAGATCTTGTTCCACCTAAAGATGGGCCGCCTGAGCCGAGAAGTTCATAAGATTGAGAATAACTGACCTGCATGGTTTCTAATTTTTACAGCTGTTACATAAATGGCAAACACAAAAGTGGTGCGATTCCCGTCAAATTCGGCACACTGGGTTGGGGGGGGAGGGGGAGGAGGGGTACCCCTATGTATATTTTCGCCAAAAAGGGCCCTCGTTTGGGACAAAATTAGGAGTCATAAAGATGTGTTCACTGTTTCAATCAAAACACTACACAGTAATTTTGGTGGATAAGAACGAGGGATCGTAGAAGTTTGTGTCTTCCATTGACTTTTTACCTTGACAATTGGCACTGACTTTTTACCAAGTTTGTGTGTGCGTGTTTTGTCCGTATTATGTTAACATCGAAAATTAAATATTTGTGCAACATGATATGTGCAATGAGGACTATCAAAACGGAAGAACAAGAACGCTATAATAGCGTTGCTAAGGCTACATTTCTTATAGATAAAATAATACAATCAAAGAGTGGCCTATTCAAAGCGATTGTTTACCTCATTTATAAATTTATTTTTTATTTGAGTTTAACGACGTACTCGACAGCTATGATCATATGACGTCGGGGGTGTTTGGAGGAAAAGGGACATTAGGAGGGTGGGGAGGAAAAGTGAAAGTGGAGGTAAAGGGAAAGGAGGGATGTGAACTGAATTTCGTCTGACTTCTCCCCCTCGACCTGTCCGGCTAGGATGGCCCTACTAGAAGCATGCGCTTCCGCCGGCATAGCTCTCGGGATCACCGGAGCATACAAACCTGCCCACCACAATAAGGTAGCAGTCCTTGAGCAGGTATCGAATTGAAAATGCTTGCGTGCAACGAGTGGTAGCGCGCGATTCTTTGGAAAATTCAAACCATCACCCAAGCCTTCATACGAACGTATCTCGGCCGTCTGTGGAACGATTTCGATGGGACTTGAACCACGCGGTTACGATAAAACCACTTTATTTTTTATAGTGATTGAGTAATTCATTTATAAATAATAAACTACGCTAGTAATAAATTACATCTTTGAGGGCATTAATATAAAGATATCATAGTATCATAATAAATGAATAACAAATACGTTGTGAGTACATTTCATACGTGACCAGGGACCATGACTCAGACTATATGAAGAATTATATGTTGAAAATAGCCGTCCTCGGTCGTATGGCAACAAAGAGACGTGGGTGCGCATCCCACATATTGCATGGTTTCTTCGGTAACTGTCCTTCATACTTATCCATCACTACTCATAGTCTCGAATAGCCTAATCCCAATTATTAATCAACAAAACGCGTTGAAAATACATAAAATCATTAATTACATGAAAAGATTAAATGTTAATGTATACTTACCCACCAATGTATGAATAAATTAGCGTTTCGAATTTATAATGGCATGCGTGAACATTTTCCCTGACCCTGCTTACAACATATTAAGCATTACTATTTTGGTCCATTTTAACGGTTATGCATGAGCGTCTGCCACTATGGACGCCCTTAGGGTTAGGGGATGAATTTCAGACTAAGGCCGGAATTCATAGTCGGCCCCTACACCTAGGGGCGCCCATTGTTACCACGGTAACAGTTGTTTCCATGTTATTTCCCATAAACAAAACAAATCCATAGCAACAATGGGTGCCCCTAGGTGTAGGGGCCGACTATGAATTCCAACCTAAGTGTTGGCTTTGCTACACATGATAGAGGCAAGAAATTAATCAATACAAATTATAATAACCATCAACTGATGGAAACACGTGTTCCTGAGAGAAATCAATGCGTTATTTATAATTGAAACATAAGAACATGATTCGCACAATGATGCGTTTCACGAATCTTCTAATCTTTCGCTATAACGACATCATGAGAATA
The DNA here is from genome assembly GCA_945910005.1 of Isoperla grammatica. Taxonomy (NCBI): domain Eukaryota; kingdom Metazoa; phylum Arthropoda; class Insecta; order Plecoptera; family Perlodidae; genus Isoperla; species Isoperla grammatica. The sequence continues at coordinate 33,006,676 of OX246747.1, forward strand.
CAGACGCACACTCACGATGGGGTCGTGTGAAAACAGTGGCCTTCAGCCTCACTTATTGTGAGTCCTCGGTTTCCAATTTAAATACCCCGAAGTCCTCGCCTTCGGCTCTTGCGTTGGAACGGTGTGTTTAGAGCGGATGTGGCGCAGCCCTAGGAAACACACTTGGAACTAACTTTTGGAAACACTAACACAAACCAACTGAATACACCATAGCGAGGACCCGCTCCAATGAAAGTGAAATTTCAAATATAAGCCAATCACAGCATGCCAAAGCGAATGGCAATCTCACATGAAACCGAGGACGTCCTCGGTTTCATGTAGGTCCTCGTTTTCCGGTGTGTTTCACGGTTGAAGTCCTCGGTTTAAGTAGATTATACACACACACACACACACACACACACACACACACTGATTCAAATGTTTCGTATTTTAAAGGTCGATCTTTAATTGGTTATCGCTCACTCGTCGATAGTGTTTGGAGCCTACAGGGTTGGTTAAGTCGCTTTAAATTAAAGACGCCCACTGAAAATCAGTCTTGTTACCGAGTGGGTAGACTCTAAATGTGAATTTTTTAATTTTTTTAATTTTATTCAAACCAAGCAGACAGTCTCAGATAGCAAAACTCTTCCAGACAAAAACGGGTGGGAAGTGAATACAAGATCCAGACAAAGACCAACCTACGCATGCACAAGTATGCGCCAGGTAATATTATGCCCACATAGAAACTCTAGAATCTCCCTGGGGAAGAAAACGGGAATAACGGGAAGAGACGGGAAAGGTTACAGACAGGAGAGTTCACATCTTTAAGACGGACAGGAATTTCCGAGATGTTCTATCCCTAGGGAAGATGATAGAGACGCGTGGAGGTGTAGAGGGGGTGGGGGTGGAGGGGGGGAGGGCGTTTGAGCAGCGGAGGAGAAAAGGAGTTCTCCGGCAAGACGACCTGGTCAGGATGTGGATGATTATGGGTGGGGGGGGGGGGGGAGGGGAGGGAGGAGGGAATTTTTACAGTCGATAGAGTATATTCAGAACAGAGAGAAGTATAATATAAAAGAATTGGGTGCTTGCTTTGTGCGATTTTTGTTCCAATTTTTATTTTTTTTTTTATTTTTATAATAAACAATGTATATGCATGAGTGGTGTTTAAATGAAAAATGAATAAATCATTAAAACAATTGTGTTAACGTGTATACCGAAGAGGTTCTTACCGACCAATGATAGACACGTGTCTCACATGAAAACAGTCGTCATTGGCTAAAAGTCTTACCCCGAATCGTAATTGGCTAGATCCTTACCGAGTCATGTTAGGAATGGATATTGACCATCTCTTGGCGACTTCAGGTAAAAGTCTACCGATGCTTACATCACTAAATAAACTATGGACACAGAACTCATATAATTATAACTTGCCGACCATCTAAACGGACTACCGGCTGCCGAAACCAAAGTACGTAAACCCACCTTAACGCAGTGTTAGAGTGTGTATGTCTATAAGGAGGACCACTGAATGTGTACAGTGTCCTTGAAGAGACTGTATTCGTGTAAGGTAATAAGGTATAACCTCAGTGTGCACAGTGTCCTAGGAGTGACTGTACCCTTAACGGAAGCATTATACTGAAGTTGTTGTACGACGACTATACCACTGAGTGTGTAGAATGTCTTGGAAGTGACTGTACCCGTGTCAAGTATACATTATATTAATTCCCATAACATCCCAGAAAGCAAGGTGCGAATTGCATGTATGTTCTGCAGGAAATAACTAAAACTATTTGGGACCTGCCCAGGGACTGCTACCTTATCGTGGTGGGCAGGTTTACGTGCTTTGCTGATCCCGAGAGCTATGCCGGCGGAAGCGTATGCTTCTGGTAGGGCCACCCTAGGTCGAGGTGGAGAAGCCAGACGAAATGCAGTCCACATCCTCCCCACTTTTTTTTCCTCCCCCTTCCCCTATCCTCCCCGACCTCCTACTTGTCCCTTTCCTCCAAACACCCCCATATTTCATCTTCATATTTCACCCACCCATCGTCTCGATTACCAAGTTGCAAAAATATGAGACGTTAAGCCCAAATATCAATTTCTCGTGGATAGGAAAAGCTACCACTGAGTGTGTAGAATGTGTTGGAAGTGACTGTACCCGTGTAAGGTATAACCTCAGTGTGCACAGTGTCCTAGAAGAGACTGTACCCTTGCCGGAAGCATTTTACCGAAGTTGTTGTACGACGACTATAGGGTACTTGCAACTGACGTCACAGCCGAACTACAACAATGTAACAAATGAATCAAACTGATGGACATACAACGAGCTGCTGTCAAAATAATAAAATTGCAACATTATGAAGAAAACGAGGTATGGCGATGGTAACTGCTCACCAGTTAAAACGATTAATGATGGTTTACCAAGTTGTGAAAGTTTTGTATGTTTCTTGTTTGTTAGAAGATTTGTTTTCAAAATCAGAATATTTTATTGTTTGACAGCTTGTCGTTTGTCCATCGATTAATTTCATTTGTTTCATTGTTGTAAAGCAAGCTTGCAAGAAGCCTATACCACTGAGTGTGCACAGTGTCCTTGAAGAGACTGTACCCGTTAAGGTATATCCTCAGAGTACACAGTGTCCTAGAAGAGACTGTACCCGTTAAGGTTTATCCTCAGAGTGTACAGTGTCCTAGAAGTGACTGTCGGCCTACCCGTGTAAGGTATAACCTGAGTGTGTAGAATGTGTTGGAAGAGACTGTACCCTTGTAAGGTATATCCTCAGAGTGCACAGTGTCCTAGAAGAGACTGTACCCGTGTAAGTGTAGGTATAACACAGTAACACAGTCAAGATGATGCGAGCAATGCGATCTGTCACCTCACCAATGTCAACGCACCATCTTCTAATTGATGCTAATTGATTCAGACATGCGGGAGGCGGAGTCGCCGCCTGATTTACTGACGTCATAGGTTAAGAGGTCACATTCGGACACGACCATTGATTGAATCCACTTTTAGTCTCTTTGACCGATAGAGGTGGCCAGCTCAGCGGTGAGACGTACGCGAGACTCTAATTCGGGAGGTCGCCGGTTCGATTCCGGCCACCGGCAGTCCTGACTGAAGGTTTTTTCCGAGGTTTTCCTCAGTCGTAAAGGCAAATACTGGGATTGAGTTCCTCGGACATTCCTTCCTAGCTATCCAAACACATAAATAACCTAGTTTGTCACCTGAGGAGGGGCACATCAGGTAAAGGTGGTGTGTGCACCCTATAACGGGTATTCCTACGAAATTATTAAGATGTTCTAAATCTTAGGGAAGGATATCTCTACGTCAAAACCGAAACGATTTTCATTTTTAACTTATATCTCCAGAATGGAGTTTGAAATCTTATATCTGAATCAACAGCGCACTGAGGTTTGGTAAGCCCTACATACTGAGTGCTCTAAATTGTGTCTTACATTATGATTTTATTATTGGTACTTTATTATACAATATGGTATATTTATTATCGCCTATTGGTAACTAATGCCGTTTTTCAATAGCTTCACTGGACCGCACTGAGTGCGCCTTAAACAATTAGAACAACAATATTTATGATGCAATAGAAAGACGCCATAACAAATAATGCATACGACATACATGGACCGGAGTAGGCTACGTGCCGGTACCTGGCTTCCCCTCCTTCCTTCCTTATTATCATTCATCAATAATCACTCATCTGGTTAAAGAGGGCATTGTGACCTACACTGGCCTTAATTACAATAAAATACGTAATGCATAAATAACAGGTGAGAAGATATGCCACCCTATTTGACTCAACGGACATAATAACGACATCATGAAGCTTAATAACTTAATCCCATAATTATTAATAATGTACCGCAGATTGTTTAAACGCTCTTCCATCACAACCACTTACTTCTCTTATCGTCAATCACAGCGTAACATAAACCTCACCGCCACAACACAACCCACCACCCACGATTCATCAACAAGACTGAGAGAGTAATTGCTGCTGTAATCAGTCTTGCTACTGTAATCATAACACCGTTTAATAACCGGTTATCTCACCCGCTCATCTCGTGGTGTTATGGGGAGGCGTTACAAGTGCACAGAGAGCGTTGCGAGCGATCCGGCCAACAGTCACTGAATATTGGATACACAGCAGTATGACTGTGATAATTATTTCCTTACATTACTAAGAAAACAAGTATCACAGTCATACTGATTATAACGTGAGATACATTTATCATTCAGTCTGTAGGGCTTACCAAACCACACCGCTATGATTTCTCAGATTTTCAATTTTGTGTTTCAATCTTGAGATATAATTAAAAAATGAAACTTGTCTGCGGTGTTTGACGTAGAGGTATCGAGACTAGTTACGTTGCGGGGTAACTTTAGTCTCCTCCTTTCGAACCCTCCTCTTTAATCGCTTTAATCGAACGAGCAGTGAATTCCTGTCGCGTTCGATTATAATCGTAACTTCCCGCCCGAATTTGATCGACGTGCGACAAATTGGAAATATACAATTCCGTAAGAACGAAATTTAATTAAGATATGCCAATAAAATAATGTCTAAAAATGCGTTCGTTGAAAAGTCTATACCAAAAATAATTCGATGCGACGGACCGTTACTTTAGTTACCTTAATTTAGGAAGTAGTGAATATATATTTAAGGCGCGTTCAGACAGAATGACTATGGACTAAGACTAACAATAGAGTAATGAAGCCTTGGGAAAACAACGTACTCGGAAACATCCATCCCCAAATGTATTTCAACAATGCCAACAATCGAAAATCAACTTTCTTAATCACTCGTTCTTAAACACTAATCACTATAAAAGTTTGTTAACGCTTAAACATAAATCGTATACTTCAACCCTGTTAAACCTTAAATCGTTAGTCTTAAACACTAATCGTTAGTCTTAGTCATTTTGTGTGAACCCGCCTTTAAAGGCGGGTTTAAAGGCGGGTTCACACAAAATGACTAAGACTAACGATTAGTGTTTAAGACTAACGATTTAAGGTTTAACAGGGTTGAAGTATACGATTTATGTTTAAGCGTTAACAAACTTTTATAGTGATTAGTGTTTAAGAACGAGTGATTAAAAAAGTTGATTTTCGATTGTTGGCATTGTTGAAATACATTTGGGGATGGATGTTTCCGAGTACGTTGTTTTCCCAATGCTTAATCACTCTATTGTTAGTCTTAGTCCATAGTCATTCTGTCTGAACGCGCCTTAAACTCAATTTTGAAAATTATATTGGAAACTGACAGACACTGTAAGTAAATATAGGAATTATTGAATTAATAAACGAACAAACGAATGATTGAAGGATTAAACGATTGAATGAATGAATGAATGGTTAATAGAATTAATTAATCAATTAATAAATGAATTATTTGATTAATGGACGAATGAATTTTTAAAAAAATTTTATACATTTTTTTCATGATTTTTTTTTTAAATAATGAACTTTAAAAATTTGTTTCATGAATTTAAAAAAAAATGTCATGAATTTTTTTCAACTTTCTGACAGGTAGGCCTAGATCAGGTAAGAGGGTGTTGCCACTAATACCATGGCAAAAAGAAAATAACTGCCAGCCTGCCAAGCTCAACACATGAAACTAAATAAATAAAAGTACTGTTCCCCCTATAAGCCCAAAAGTATACTTTGCATCTTCACGGCAATATAACCTAAACATATATCCTCGAGAGTTAAAGCTTCCTTGGCAGGTTTCAATGGGCACAAAGGGGGAGTAAAAACTTTCTTGAAATACAACATGTACATAATTCAAGACGAGGGGAGAGTGGGCGTAAGGTAAGTGAGGGTGGGGGGGGGGGGGGGGTGAGGGGGCGTCTTAAGACTATGCTGAATGAAGTTTTGCATTATTAAGCCATAGTCGGCCATTGCGTCCTTACGCTAAGGGAGGGGAGACAAACGCATGCAAATAAGAAGAATACAAGAAGTTCCTTCACTTGACGGTTGAAAAAAGTATTGAACAAGTTGTTTGTTTTGCTGTTGTTTGAAGATTGCGATTGATGTTTGGGCTTAACGTCTCATATTTTTGCAACTTGGCTAATCGAGACGATAAGTGGGTGAAATATGAAGATGAAATAGGGGGCTGTTTGGAGGAAAGGGGCAAGTATGAGGGCGGGGATGATAGGGGAAGGGGGAGGAAAATGGAGTGGGGTAGACTGCATTTCGTCTGACTTCTCCTCGACCTGTCCGGCTAGGGTGGCCCTACCAGAAGCATACGCTTCCGCCGGCATAGCTCTCGGGATAAACAAAGCACGCAAACCTGCCCACCACGATAAGGTAGCAGTTCCTGGGCAGGACTGTTGTTTGAAGATCTTATATAACCACTAAGACACTGTCACGACTTTAGCCGCTGTATGAACACCTAGTCTGTGGAGCTAACGATCTCAGTCTGTTAAATGTGTTTTAAAATGTGTTTAAATTGTCCCAAATGTAAAATATATAAATAAATAAATAAATAAATAAAATAAAATCACATTTAGAGTCTACCCACTCAGTAACTAAACTGATTTGCAGTGGGGGACTTTAATTTAAAGCGACTGAACCAACCCTGCAGGCTTCGAACACCATCGACGAGTGAGCGATAACCTATCAAAGATCGATATTTCAAATACCAAACATATGAATCAGTGATTAAACAGTGCGTGCGAACACCTGCAAACCAATGTCAGAATCAACAAGGCCGATTCAGAACAACTTTGAATTTATTGAGTGCTTCGTTGCTAGGACGGCTCCAAAGTCACCGTTTACCTATTCCTAAGCCAAGAAGTAATGGAATTGAATCCACATTAGAAGTTAAAAAACTTCTGCCTGAAGCGGGGTTTGAACCCGGGACCTTCTGCATTGGAAGCAGGGATGCTAACCACTGGACCAATGAGCCACCTAAAAATAAAAATGTCATCCCGTAGAGAATTTTTTATTCTTTCTTTTTTTACTATCGGATTTTGATTGCGATCTCGATATCGACTATTGAGGGTATAGGGATTTACTGGTATAAATGTGCATGCGCAGTATTTGTCCTTGAGTTCAAAAAACTAAATGGAAGTATTTGACAATGTGATAAAGGTATAAAAAGGAAAGATACCTCTACGTCAAAAACCACACACAATTTTGTTTTTAAATTATATCACAAGAATCGGCTTCGAAATCGAAAATCTGAATCAGCAGCGCACTGTGGTTTAGTAAGCCCGACACATTGAATGCTCTAAGTCATGAATTATATTATAATCAGTATGTTTTTTGCTAATTAATTTGATTACTAATTATCAAATTATAATCAAAATACTACGCTAATGGTTATAATATTTTATTCAGTCTGTAGGGCTTATCAAAGCACAGTGCGCTGCTGATTTAGATTTTCGATTTCTTGTTGCAATCTTGAGATATAATTTAATTATGAACCTTTTCTGCGGTTTTTGACGTAGAGACAACCCTTTGCTCTTAACTCGACAAGTTTAAACAGGAGGTAGACATTTATATACCAACAAATCATCACCTTCAAGATTGTTTCCGAAAAAAAAAACTATAGCTTCTAATTGGACAAGCAAACGGCTAACGACCCAACATGAATAAATTTAAACACTAACTTGCAAAGTAACTTAGACATGTCTTATGGGTAAAACATGTTTTAGAACCACACGAAACTTTGGTAGAGCTTCTAACTTTAACGTCTGTTTGTTACAAGTTTGTAAACTTCAAACTTAAGACGAAGTGAAGTTAGAGCAGGATTAAAAGATAAAACGTAAAGAAATTGAAGTGGTTTATTAATGATGTTGGAACACTACACAATATCGCAAAAGTGATTAATATCCATGAGTGTATATCAAGTTTCGTAAGAATTTAACAGTGATATTAAAAAAATTCAAATCTTGAATCGTTTCGTTAGGAGTAAATTTAATATTAATATTAGTATTTGTTCAGTCCGTTAAACTAGTATTGAGCTATTTCATACCAACCTAAGTGTTTTTAATTTATTTATACTTTTTTAATATCTCTATTGTGTTTATTTATCACAGAGACAATTTTGAACTCAAATTAAATCTAACGAGATATAATCTACACAATTTAAGTAATATTGTATTGTATAAAATAATTGTTCACAGGTTTATGACTTATTAATGACAAAAAACAGAAATTGCACATATCATTGTTATTGCATATAAATCTATGTCTCATTACTAAAACTATACAACTACGTAGACGTTCTGAGCCGAAATCGAATAAATCCTATTAATATTAATTCAGAGTTCACGATAACCGTAAATGAATTAAAAAATGCAACGTTTGGCTACCTATTTCAAGAATGAGGGGGAGAAGCCAGACGGAAGGAATTCCACCCTTTCCCTTTTCCCTCCCCTTTACGTCCTACTTGTCCCTTTCCTTCACACACCCTCAACGTCATACGATCAAAGTTGTCGAGTACGTCGTTAAACAACCACACGAAATCGATTCTTATTACATAAAATCAATCTCGTACTTTTTGTGTCTAAATAAACTCTATACAAGAGTTTTAAATCGTTTTCAAATACAGTCGAATGAAAAGTTTCTAAAAAAATCCGAGCACACTATCAGAAACACAAGTTCAGTATAATAGAATGTTGAGTGTTGTATTGATACACGTGTCTCGTTTTACTAAAACGGTTCCTTTGAAATATATATTCCAACAAATTAAACGTAAACAAAACGTTTAAATGAGACCATTGGAAATACGAAACTCACTTCGGTTTAATTCTAAACAAACATCAACCAAACACAGGTTTTACGTTCTAGCGTCAACCAAACTCTATCATTTACAAGAGTAATTGAATAAACCGCATTTTCATTAATACTGTTTACGTTGGTTAAGCGAATGACAATTCATTAAAATAGTATTTGTTTTTAGACCTCTCAACGCTTCTAGTTTTAAATTGCTATTCTACTAAAATACTGACTCCGTTTTAAAAAGAAAAATATTTTAATCTATTTTAAAAATTTGAAAACTGAGCTGAAACTTTCACACTTTATTACGGTTGGAAAAACAAGACTGTGACAATATAATTATGTTAACAATCGCGCATGAAAATGAAAAAGTTGCATTTTTGAATCAATTTTGGCCTTACAGTTATTAAATTATACATTTGAAATAATAATAACAAAACTTTAACCAAATTTTACATTTTTAAAGAATAATAGAAACACTGCACAACAAAGTGTATAAATTAATAACTAAAAGGAGAAAATTCATTCGAAAATTGAACTTTTCAATCGTTTTCTCAAAAAATCGTCAATAATAAATAACCTGTAACTCTACGACCTTCCCTTTATGTTTGTCTGTTCCGTTTCCTCCATAAATCCCCCGACGTCATATAATGAGTCAAGTAAGTCGTTAAACAAAAAAAAGTAAATTTTTATTCGAGAAAATAACGTGGGCAAATTTATTGTAAAATACACACAATTAAAAAAAAAACACTAAACCCGTTACTGGGAATCGAATCCAGGTTCCAACCAATTTGTTGTGCCGACAATTAGATTGATTACCAGTCAATTTATCATCGACACCTGGAGCTTGATACAGGCATCTTGCAAGCTTGCTTCACAACAATGAAACAAATGAAATGAATCGATGGACAAAAAACAAGCTGTTAAACAAAAAAATATTCTGATTTTGAAAACAAATCTTCAAAACAAACAAGAAACATACAAAACTTTCACAACTTGGTTACCCATCATTAAACGTTTTAACTGGTGAGCAGTTACTATCGCCATACCTCGTTTTCTTCATAATGTTGCAATTTTATTATTTTGACAGCTCGTTGTTTGTCCATCAGTTCGATTCATTTGTTACATTGTTGTAGTTCGGCTGTGACGTCAGTTGCGGGTTCCCTAATGAGAGGGAAGGATTTTCTAGGTTAAGACATAAGCCTTGTAAAATTAACTAATATTTAATAAAACAATTTGAACTGTACTGACAAAAGACTACAACCTACTTGCTGGGTGGGTTGGCGCGCCTTGACCACTAGAATTTAGACCACCGGCGCCGCTGCTACATCAGATCTAGCTAAACATCTGTCGCTCACGTCTTCCTTTTTAAGATCTTTGAACATTCCGAGTGGTGACACTTAGCTTTGTTGTTTATAAATGGTCTCCAACACTTACGATGCTCGCCATGTGTTTAAAAGATGACACTGCTTGACGGAACTAATAATGTTTGTGTCTTCAATTGATTGATTACATTTCGACGGCCTACTGAATAAGAGCTTCGTGTGCTATTTCGTATGCTAGGGGCGCCCATTGTTACCAAGGTAACAGTTGTTTCCATGTTATTTCCCATAAACAAAACAAATCCATAGCAACAATGGGTGCCCCTGGTGTAGGGGCCGACTATGAATTCCAACCGTAGGTTTTTACAGCAAAACCGATAAATACATCCGGTGTATATCAACATCTCTAAAACGTTTTAGACCTAAACCGGTTTGATGAACCATTTCAGAGATACGTAGTTTACCATTACTAACGGTTTGTCTCGGAACACATGTGGAAATGCTCGCTTATTCTCAATATAGAGACCATTTTAAAAACTATCTATAGGACCCTTTGTATGATTATCAGCACGGTCCTCTAAATCTTTATGAGCAACAATACACAACAATTAAAAATATACAATCAAGGTTCGTAGATGATGAGGGTGTGTGCATCAATGAACCTTGATATATAATTGAAAACTGATTTTTATTGTTGTGTATTGTTGTTCTTGAAGATTTAGAAGACCGTGACGATACTCATACAAAGGGTCCTAGATAGTTAAATAGACAGTTTAATTAATATCTTAATTCTTAACACAAAGCATTCTTTAATTTGTGTGGGAGTAAATATTAGTTTATATTTAGATATACAAAGATAGCCGTTATTTTAGTCACACTAAAATGGCATGGAAGGTCATCGTTAAATAAACAACATGATTTATGAATGAATTTGTTTCTCACTCGCTTGAAGAAGAAGAAAGTATACATTGAGTAAAACTTGGCTGTCGAGTGTCATCACGTCCGTTGGAATTAGAATTTGCAGATCGTTATCATTCAAAGTTTCTGCTCGTTTTTTTGTAACTTTTCTCTAAAAACTCTCCTACAGAAATGAATCGTATATCAAATTAAATGTGTAAAAAAAATAATAAAAAAATACGGTTTTTGTGTAAGTAAAAAAAAAAAAAGAGGGCAGTTAATTTTAATAAAGGCTAGGTTTAAAACCCTATCACCAAAGCGATTTTTTCAACACTCATTGAATTATTTAGCAGTAATGAATGTAATAGTACCTAAATACATAGAGAAATCTGTGAAAAAGTTACTTCATTTATATTATTCAATGAGTGTACATATTATTATATTGTTTGAGAATATAACAATGAGTAAAATCTAAGTCAAATTCATAGTTCATAATAAAAACGATATTTAAAAAAATACCTTATAAATAAAAGTGTCATGGGGATTGGGGATGGTTTATATTAACATACTGAACGAGGTATTTACGAAAAAAACTTCCTTTACGAACTGCAAAAACTTCCTCTTGACTCTTTAAACACCAACTTCTCAACATTCTCAATTCCCCAAGCCATTTGTTATTACATCAACCCCCTCTTTATTCCTCTGACAAAACCACGAAAACAAAACAAAACAAAACAAAAAACAATTCTACCCCATCTCAAATTCAAATATACAAACAACGGTAGACAAAAAAACACATCACGTTTGCATTTGAAATTCTATTTCATTCCCCCCCTCCCCCCCCCCCCCAAAAAAAAACGTGTCCTTAGTGATCGATAAAAACTCGTTTGTCCTCTCTTTTTTCATTGTATTATTGTCAAGTTATTTTTAGACGTGCGCCGGTGGTGGCTGTCATGCAAATAGAGATTCAACCCTGTTCATTTGTCTTTATTAAGTGCGCCGTGCGCGGCGGTTAAAAAGTGAAGCACAGTGAGTGAGAGGTTGCTAGGCAACTACGTACGGGCCATTGCGAAAACATCGACTCTTCGCCTTAGGGGTCGGTTAGGGGTTAAATGGTCGGAGCGTGCGTTTGAAGAGAGTGTTTGTTGTTTTTAATCTTGTGTTGAGAGGGTATTTTATCTCTTTTGTTGTTAATGATGTATTACGTTTTATTTTTTAATGAATCCTGGTTGAGGTAGCGTAGAAGATGTAACTGATGTGTTCAACTTCTGAAGTGTCTAATTAGGCATCCGGATGGTGTGGAAAGAATTTACTTAGCTAATTTAATTGGACTCGATCCCGCGGTTTTCACTTTATGACTTAGCAAATTCTAGATAAATAAATAAATTTGAATTTTTTGTTGACCCGCTCGGCCACAAGAAAAGCTGATGTTTAGAGCGGGATATGTACATACAAAGTATTTGTTGTCTTCCGTTGGCTACAACGGCTTCAAAGACATCGAAATAATTAAGCTAAATACCAGAATATCTTCTGCCTAATTCATAATAATATGTATCAATAATTTGACTATACTCTGTTCTATCAAGAAACTATTCAATATAATATATTTTTATAAAAAATATCTTTTAAACAAAGTATAGTCCTATTATTTACACATATTAATAAAACACATGTTCTTTGACTATAGTTTCATTCATTTAACGCAAAATTCGTGTCAGATTCCTAGCAACGAAGCTCTCAATAAATTCAAAGTTGTTCTGAGTCGGTCTTGTTGATTCTGGCATTTGTCCGCAGGTGTTCGCACTGTCCAATCACTGATTCATATGTTTAGTATTTGAAATATCGATCTTTGATTGGTTATCGCTCACTCGTCGATGGTGTTCGAAGCCTACAGGGTTGGTTTAGTCGCTTTAAATTAAAGTCCCCCACTGCAAATCAGTTTAGTTACTGAGTGGGTAGACTCTTAATGTGAATTTATTTATTTATTCATTTATTTAAAAATGATAAAATTATGAATTATTAGTTTTTACCAATTTGTTCTTACATATAATCCAGTCGCTTATGGTGAGCTCTCTAAGTGAGCTGGTAGAGCGCTTACCGATGCTAGCGCACGCACTGCTAAGCTGCACAGTACACACAGACCGTGACGAGGAATATCTCAACGCCGGCTAAGATGATCGGTAAGCGTCGCGACGCCTGCCTAAGTAACGACGCCCTGTGTAAGTAACGACGCCTTGCGGTGTCTGAGCCCCTGATACACGTCTGGTCTCGCCTTCAACCCTAGCTTTACTTCTTGTGGCGAGTACATAGTAATTTGTAACAAAAAAGAAATCAACTAAAATGTAATGTAATGTAATGTAATGTAATGCATAGTAATGCGATGTAAGTAATTTATAGTCAAGTCAAGTAAATGAAACTAATGCTAAGTAAGGAAAAGAATAGAATAAGATACAATGAAATGAAACGAAACGAAACGAAACTAAATGAAATGAAATGAAATGAAATGAAATGAAATGAAATTTCTATAATTCAAGATATACAATTATTATTATTACACTATTCCTAGTTTTAGTTAGACCCGGCCCCTCCACCAAAAACTAAATAAACACTTTCAAACACAACTTCTTTAGGAAGTACATTCTGGTGATGAAGAAGATGATGAAGATGATGATGATGATGAAGTGGATGACAAGTATATAAATTCCTTGATTCATTATTTGAGTTTAACGACGTACTCGACTACTATGATCATGTGACGTCGGGGGATGTTTAAACGAAAGGGACAAGTAGGACTTTGAGGGATGGAAAATGAAAAGAGGAGGATGTGGATTGTATTTCGTAGCTGACATCTACACCGTAACCTGTCAGGCTAGGGTGGCCCTACCAGAAGCATACGCTTCCGCCGGCAAAGCTCTCGGGATCAAAAAAGCACACAACCCAGCCCAACACGATAATGTAGCAAGCAGTCCCTGTGCAGGTATGGATTCGTATAAGAACCGGTATTACAATTAATTAACAGGAAAGTGTTAATATGTAGCAAATAAGCTATTTGGAAGATTTTAAAGGTTTTGATTGGTGGTTGCCATGGAGACAACAAGCTACTTGACGAATAAATACGAATAGGGTCATTGTAATACTGGACCTAGGAAACCTGTTTTCATTTAATTTTATATCAATTAATGAATTAATTAAATCGTCAACGAGCCCCCGCCAGGGGATGTCAAGGGCATTCCATTTTACCACCCATTGTTCCACGATGCCGAACCCCAAAAAACTGATACCGTCATTCCGACCGGTCTATTTCCGATCCGTTTTCAATAAGCGACGAACTACAGGGCGGCCACCCTTAGATAAAACAAAAAAAATCCCTCTCAATGTGTTACATTCATTACAAAAGAGCGAGAGAGAGAGATGTCAATAAAAAAACGCGATTGGTACGAAAATAGAAACAAAAAGTAAATAAAACCGATTGAACTCGAACGAATCAATCGGTTTCGGGCGGCAATCTTCTCTTCCAATTCTGTTTCGTATTAATTTCCTCCGTTCGCCGTCATTTCAATTCTCGGCTCTATTTGCTCTACTCAAACCGCCGATCTTGATTGGTTTAGGAACAAATCTCCGGCGCACGGAGCATTACTGCGTACAGACAGTTGCACTGCTTCACGGATACCTCGTTTCTAGTAGT
>OX246747.1:33026292-33283303 GCA_945910005.1 Isoperla grammatica
TACTCACTCTTCAAACGAAGTACAAAGTGATTGTAGCGTGAATTAAATAATTCCTTTACAGATATACCGCCCGCGTATTAATTGAAAAGAAGAAATTTAATTTTTGAAAAAAAAACTTTCGTTTTATTAATTAAACCTTTTGAAGTAGTGAAAATGTACGTATACGAAATAATTCTCGATGTGGGTGGCGTGTTTTTTAATTACGTCACTTTACAAAAACAAAACAAAACTCGTGACAATGATAGTCGACTTCTTTAATGAATAGAGTATATTAGTGTGACGTCACGATTCCCGTGTCAACCAATGACGAACCGTATTTGTTACTCCAAACAATCATGACAGTTGACAGACAGTTGTTTTGCGAACATTGTAGCGAGGGTTATCCGTTCAGATTTTTAATTTTCCTTAACCCGAAACAGTGAAAAAGAAGTTGATTAAACTGAAAAGTCAAGTATTGTTATGATACAATTACTACATTAAATAATAACTACGTTTCAGAAAGTAGTTTGGAGTCAGATAGCTCGTCCGCCATTTAATCTGACGTCATCACTAATACAGTCTATTTTGTGTAACGGTATTTCTTGTTTTTTGACTGGTTCCATTTTCAGAGACCTGACTTTTAAAACTAGTCTATCTATTTCTTCGACACACACAAAATCTTTTACTCTGCGAGGGAGCAATACTTACTTAATTTGTTTCTATTTCCAGAATCCAATTTAATTTCTTTCTTTCTTCCAATCGTGAAGGAAAAAACTTTAATCGTCCGGGATTTCTCCCGGCGAAACAGTGTGGAGGTAATTCTTCCTGGACTAAGATCCTTAGGGATTAACAGATCACCTTGACCCTAATCCCCCCCCCCCCACTCCTTCATCCCCCTCCGGATTAGTCTGGAATCTCATTTCCGGTGTTTTACCCTTTTCGATACCGGCGACGACTTCCGGTTCTAGTGTGATGATTCCTAATAGTGACATCATGTCTCTAAGACATTATTCTCTGATATTCGATATATATGTTTGATTAAATTAAGTAACTTATTTTATTTTAAGAAAGTTATCGCGTTTATATGTAAAATGCTTCTGGATAACATTTAAAAAAAAATACTACATCTCAAAATGGTATAAGCTGTGGTATAAGCAAACAATATATACAGGATATTCGTGTTAACAAAAGCTACGAGCAGCTTACATGAAAGATAGAAGCTAACCACCATGGCAACTTCCAATCAGAAACCTTAAAATCGACCTAGGGGTCGGTTTCGCCAACTTTTAAAACTCCGATCAGCCGCTAAGCGGATGTAGGCTATATCACATTAGGTTCCGAATTGACAATTGCAATCGGCGTTTCGAGCTTACGATTGGCGGCGCATGCGCAGTAGCTGAGTTGGGCCAGTCTACGATTGCAATCTTTTTATAGACCGAGCTCTAAAATAAGATTGGAAATCGTAGATTCGAGTCACGTGAACCAATCAGAAACGAGAACGGTTAAATACGTATGAGCACTGTCACAACATAACCTCAAGCAACAACTACTTTAATGGAAACAAAGAGCCAATAACTTGAATTATATATTTGTTTGTGATTAAGGCTGGTCTCATTAGTTATTATTATTGAATTTACTTCCTTGTTGCACGATTTTAGTATTTTCAGCTGGTCAAGTGTGATGGGAGAATTGTAGATTGCGATTGCAATTGGCGACTCCAGTCTACGATTTCAATTGTAGTGTAATATGGGCTTATCATGTATACGAAAACAAACACGGCGACTGTCATCCATTTTGAATTTAATGTTTCTTGAAACCATGGTTACCAAGCTGAGCTTAAACAATGTTTTTGAATTGAAGCGTTTATATAGCTTATTAGCTCCTATTAATTCCATGTGAGTGTTCATAATACCAGGTTTAAGAACAAGGAATACAGGTAGAACATTTCAACTCTACCACAAATCTCTCTTCAAAACATTGTCGAGAGTTTCATCTGTTCTAAGTGCATCAAAATGTTATGCCTGTTCTAACGTAGTAGTATGCTGCTGTAGAACGCTTTGCATAATACAATAGAATACAAAACAAAAGCCAGCCTAGCCCAGCCACAGAACAGGACCTTGTATTCACCGCCGTGTAAACGTATTCACAAACGGAGGTAAATCATTTTAGCATTAAGCAGGCTGTGGTGAACTAAGACTGGGATTACATTACTAGACTCTGTCTCGTGTAAGAACAAAATATTCTTGGTATAGGGCACTAGCAACACCGAAAGACAACAATGGAACAAATGAATTGAACTGATGGACAAACAATCAGCTGTCAAAATAATAAAATTGCAACCATAGAAATAAAAACAAGTGTAGCAATAGTAACTGCTCGTTATTTAAAACTTTTAATGATAGACAACGACCAAGTGAAAGTTTCTTATGTGAATTTGTTTGTTTTTTGTTTTGTTTTCCAAAATCAGACGAAATTATTTTTGGACAGCTTGTTGTTTGTCCATCGATTCAATTAATTTGTTTCATTGTTGTCTTTTGGTGTTGCTAGTGCCCTATAGTTCTACTTGAATTCTAGGTGTTGAAGGGGAAATGAGATGAAATATTTCTAACACAGTCGTAGGGTTTTGCGACCCATTTCGATATTTAAACTGGATTTCGCCGTGTGGAAAATGTAATCGCGCTTTTTGAATATGATCGAAATCTATTCACATATGTATTAATTAATTATTCCTATTCATATATTTTACAATACTGAATAGGGGGTTGGCAGAAAAGAGCACAGCTACAAACACAAAGAGTGACTGCCATCCCCTGTTAAAAGTAATTAAACACTGAATATAGCTATTAACATATAACACTATATTAAAAAAAAAAAACTGGAAAAAATGAAAACAATTTAATCCAAACACTAAGGTAACCCAGAAACAATGAAGTGTAACATTGAAGCCAGCGATACACGCGGCATTTATTTTTAAAAACTTCTTAAGTAGATGATTATGATGATTTTATCATCTTATCTCGTTGCATTACAATATTATAAGGTGTAATTCAAGTTTCCAAGTTGATAAAACACTAAAGCGAGGGATACACTTTTGGGAACACATAGAATTGATGTCCATGTACAAATAAATATAGTGAAGTATTCACCATTGTCCTTTTAAATATAACTTTCATCAAACAAAACAAAAACTTTATAGAGCGTGAGAAAAAACGACGAAATACGCCCCCGAGAATAAGCTTACAAAAAACAAAAGACAACCGGCCACCACATTTACAATAGAAGCACTCGAATTGAATTGGAACATTTTCCATTGCGAAATGAAACTTTATGTCTTCCGCCCGTGAGGATGAACATTTTGTCAATTAGGTTAAGTAAGAGTGTATTTAATGTCTGTTGAGCGTGCGTACAATGGGCGACCTGTGTATTATGTGTTCGTGCAATCCTGGGAATATAATTCTTCCCGTCTGTGGTGAAGGTATATCATTATGTACACGCATACCGCGTTAGGGACAAGTTATACCGCCCTTAACCCTTTCATTACTAGAGTAGCCACCCAAATGGCAATAGTGGATTTAGAATTATGTCCCAGTTATCAAATACATCTCATTGACTTCTCATTGTTTAAAACATTGGTTTCAACTTTTCTCTTTTGGGCATTTTCTTTACTATAACTGTTATGACTTTTAGAATTAATTTGAAATGAAAATGTGCAAAAAATTAGACAAAAGACGGATGAGCTGCAAATTTGGTACATTAAGAATACTTTAGGATTTGAACTTAAAAAAATTTGCAATTCAGAACATAACTCAAATTCAGAAAAGATAATTTAAAAATGTTGTCAAAAAAATAAATTTTACCTCATACATTTAAAAAAACTCAAAAATCCAAAATTCGTTGTAAATTTGATGATAAAATTTGTCCTACGGATTTAGGGTTGAAAGCGTTAACAACAAAGGGTAGTCTTGGTATAAAATTTGCAAGAATTTACAGTTATTTAGCAAATATCTTGAAAACAAAAAGTACACAACATTCAATGGGAGGTTAATAATCCAGGGCCTGGATTCACAAAGATGCGTAACTCTAAGTTGTCCTAAGTTAGGCAAATCCTAGCTTGATAAATCAAGATAAATCATGGCTAGGTATTAATACACATTCACAAATCAAATATTATTAGTTAAATTGTTCATATTTTACTATATTTTATCTTTATAACATTGCAGAACGACATATTGGTGATTTATATCGCTAAGATTTGCCTAAACTAGGACGTCTTAGCACTTAGGCACCTTTGTGAATCTGGGCCCAGAGATGTTTTTGCAAGAACTTAACATATAATTTAAAAAACTTTCAATAATGCAAATTTTAAAACTATTTATCGACAAAGACGCTATTTCCTTTTATTAATTTTCCCAATAAAATACGCAAGGATTGCAATCTATAAATTTTATTACTCCTCTTAATATTTCGTATCGCTTGCTCTGAATATATTAAAACAAATAGTGAATCCAATGAGAAATGTTTTATAGGTTATTGTCCGATTAATTTACCAACATCTCAGCATCTCTTGCTGTAATTATTTTCCAATCAAGTAGAGTAAATCTTTCTCTATCTCTCTCTCTATCTATCTATAGAGAGCTTTACTCATAATAATTCTACGAAAGTCCACACAACGATGGAAATGCCAGTTTTTGCCGATCTCTATAAATCTACCGCAGACAGGAAGTGATATCGCTCCGCGTACAAATGAACCACACAAAAATAACGAGTTGTCCGTTTTAATCCAACCAATTATATCACACGATTGAACTTCTCTCTAAGATAATTGGTACAGTTACTCTCTTGGCCTCTAGAATTCAACAGAGAAACGTGACCAGTGTAGGGTATTATTTAATTACATTTTTCATAGGAATCTCTGGTATAGGGGTGCTCACCAGTTTTACCTGATGTGTTTACCTCTTCAGGTGACTAACTAGGTATATAAGGGTGTTTGGATGGTTGGGAAGGAATATCCGAGGGCTGTTAGTAAGATCAATACCAGCATTCGCCGTTACGATTTAGGAAAACCTCGGAAAAACTGTCGGTCAGGACTGCCGGTGGCCGGAATCGAACGGGCGACCTCCCGAATTAGAGTATCGCGTCTTACCGCTGAGCCACATCTATCGGTATTGAGTATAGAATATTTATATACACATCGTTTCTTAGATTTTGATGGTTACAAAATGTATAGTAGGAAAACATTTTAACTGTTAACCCAATCCAAAGTTTATTTTCACATTTGAAACGTCAACTTTTATTTTGTGAAAATAAACGTTGAATTGAGTTTACCGTTTAATTGTTTTCGTACTTTATACAATATATATATATATATATATATATATATATATATATATATATATATATATATATATCTAAAAGATGAGATAATTTAATGTTTTTATATATATATACACGAACAGAAAAAATTAAATGATATCATCCCCTAGAGCCTCGACTCCCGCAGACTCTTAAAAAACACGTTCGAATAGTAAAAACAAAAGCGCCAAAGTCTCGGCAGAAAAGAATGTTTTCAGGTAGTTCCACTTTCTCTCAACAGATCGCGCGCGCGTGAGTGAGGCGAAATTGGGAATCCCCCGCCCCAGGGGATACGCGATCCGTAACAACTTTCTCAAAGTAAACTTCTGTGATGCGAGCCATCTAGCGGCAAAATAAACAACCAAACTCAAACAACATCTCCGCGCAGAAAAAAAAAACGAAAAATACGCCGTTTCAGTATGCGGTACGTAAAACTGTTCAAAATTGAAAATACGTTACGAGTATAAACCAAACAGTATATATCTCTCTCCGTCTGTGTAAACAGTATATCCTTAAAGAGATTCGGGTAGGACGATATTATAAAGAAGGTGAAGTTTCAATGGAAGTTTCAAAGTTAGACTTAGGAATATAAATATATCTAAATGCTTTTACTGTTCAGCCAATTTATCCGTCGAGCAAAAGCAAAGAATTCTTGTTTGTGAAGAATGATCGTTTACCATTCGCCACAAGTCAAGCAAATGAACGTTGACAAAAATAAACATTTTTAATTTTTGTATATAGATATTCTGTATCGAATTCAACATCCGAGTTACTGTACGTCTGTTTCCGCCAAGTAAAATTAACGAATGGTAAACAAATAAATACTTTTGTATTTTTAGTCTACCTACTCATTTACAAGAACGTATTTTAAGTAGAGAACATTTATATAAATTATTATTTGATTCGTTGATATGACAGCACGAAAGTCACCGTTTATATGTGCACATCATATTATAGCTATATTGATGAAAATTTTCAGTCATAACCGGGAATCGAACCCTAAACCTTCACTGCATTGGAAACAAGAATGAACTAACTAGATCAACGAGCCACAAAAAATGAAATAAACGTCTCGCGTGCTCTAACGCTGAGCCAATTTCATCGGTTTAATACTCATTGATGAGAATCGGTGCTTTAATAGAACAATTACATCCGTTCGAATATTAATTAATTGAAAAGGAATTACTAACTTCTTCCAAGGTTTGTCTCTAGACAGAAAAAGTAGGCCGCGATTCGCGTGTTAAGCCTGCGTGATGGTAATCCTGTGCAAATCTAAATACCCCTACCATTACACGCCTGTTTAACGATGTAGAAATAACGAGTACAAAAGGCAAACACACTACATGACCTAGATATCAGCAAAGAAATACCGTAAGGTCGGCTTACACACTTATTTAAGAAGTAAGGGTTAACAAAATAAAATGATGTCAAAAGCATTATGGCGTTTACATACTTTTCTAGGATTTAAGATTCAAGGAAACCATAGTAACGTTAGCTCTTATACCTATAGTTCTTAGCCCAGCCAATGAGAGGCACCGTTTTATAAATCCGGCAAATGATAGCGATCCTAAGGGTTGGTCTTCCAATCTCCTCATAAGAGAGTTATTTGTAGCAATTAAGCTATTAGGAGGATTTCAGGGGTTTTGATTGGTGGTTGCCCTGGAGAAATCAAGCTATTTGACGAATAAGTAATTATTGGGACATTGTAATACTGGACCTAAGTAAAACAGTTTGGATAATAAAAACTTGAATCGTAAATCTTAAATAATTGTGTAAACCTTACATTGATAGTAACTAATTGTGATTTGTCATTTATAAATTCCAGCCCCAGATCTACTACCTAGACTAATTTAGTTTATAAACGGTTCATTTATAATGCTCATTGCTCATATTAAAGTGAATTACCCCTTGATAAAAAACTGTTTTTAGACAGGGGTGAAATTGATACATTTACTTACAAAACGATGTAATTTTATATGCATATTTCATTTGTTCTTATTTATGGACTATTACAACACACCAACATTATAAAAAAGCGGTACTTTTTATTGGAATACAAAACATTCGCAAGAAATGGTATTAACTTATTCATAGTCGGCCCCTCACCTAAGGGCGCCCATTGTTACCAAGGTAACAATTGTTTGCATGTTATTTCCCATCAACGAAACAAATCCATAGCAACAATGGGTGCCCCTAGGTGTAGGGGCGGACTATGAGTTCCAACCTTACAAGTCTAAACTAACTTGTTTTCTCCATGGCAACAACCAATGGGAAGCCTTGTTGCCGTAATGCAAAAAAACAAGCTAATATAGCTTACTAAATATTTATCCGATATTCATAACACCGTGTATTAAATCCTTTAGAAGATGATACATTTTGTTTCCTTTTGTGGCACATTTTTAAAGCAATTTTAATAGACATAAATGTGGGGTTTCTGTAGGGAAAATGGAAACAATGCTACGACTTAATTCAATTTCAAGTGCTCTCGTATCCGTTGTGGTATTCTCAGTTATGACTCTCTGTTTTATGTCACATAAAGTGATACTCTAAATAAATTATTCAGTTTTACTCAACAAGATAGAATATGTCTGTGGGTAAAACCTGACGTTTAATAATCTTGGGAAACACGGTGAGTAAATCTCGTGCGAAAATTAAACAAAAGCCTAGACAGTTGATCCGTGAAGAAAAGTTCGTAACTATGAGAAAGTTCGGAGAAACAATATAGAGCTTTATACTCCAGCAAAGAATCTCCGCGAGCAAAGCTTAAGAGAGGTAAATTTATTCATTTTTGAGAAATTGAATAATTATCTCTTGAGTTTAACAAAATTTAGAGAAAGTGTAGCTAAAGTCAATTGGAAAGATGCTGATACTTTTACATTAGAGCAAAAATAAATGTGTTTATTATATAAAGGGTGTGCTCAATGATAGAATATAATAAAGTTTGAGTGATACATACCCTCAATGTTGCACAAAATGTAAATTTCTTTCATTAGTTGTGATTTCATGAAAGGTCATTTAGACCCTGCTCGTCACATTACTAATGTTATGGATATTTTAAAAACTAAATAAGAGGCTGTGTTGGATTTAAAAAACTTTCTGCATAGCTAGAAAAATATTTCATTTTGTCAAAATTATCGATAACTTAAAACTAACACTTTTAACTCGACAACTTAATCTATTCTGCTACTTTTTTTAATTCATTTTCCATAATTGTACTTATTTTCGTCTCATTTATAGTAAAAACACTGGATCGAATTCTTTAAAAATACAATGATATATAACATGTATTTATATATAGACAGTGGTATCCAACTTAAAACACAACATTTATCACAAATGAACATTACTTTCTATTTTGATAAGTCCCGGGGATTAGTTACGGGCGACCTCGTTATATCAGACAAAGTAAAAGGCATTATCGGAAAATGTTTGGAAATTATATTTCCCCAGATCTCTCCCAATGTATACACGTACCACTTATAGAGTATCAGATAACAATTTATTTTCTTGTCACATTTTCGATATCAGTTTTCGGGTTTATAAAAAGACACGAACATAAAAGAATAAACCTAGACATTGCTCTCGCAAGCTTATCTGTAAAAAATAAACTTGTACCATTAATTCTCTTATTCGAAGATAATAAGAAAATTGGATTTCGGTATTTTTTATCTTTATGGACAAAGTTAGTTATAAAAATTTCAATTTGATAACCGAGATAAAGGGGAGTTTTTACATAAAGGTAATCCATAGTTTTTTTTACATAACGTCACATCAGCCATATTGTACTCATAAATGATTCAAGCACAATCTAGAAGGTGAGTGAGTATGATTTGAAATAACATAAAAAATACTGTGTAGAAATAACTAGAAGGCCTGCATAGGAATGTAAAAAAAAAAAAAAAAAAGAAAAAAATCACCAAACAAATTGTATTAAAAAAACACGCATAACAGATTATCAAAATGAAGTGTTTCGTTTCTACTATACGATTGGCTTCAAATGTTTATCCATGGCAACATAATCAAACATGTGGCCTCCAATATGGCCGCCATCAGAATCGTTATAAAAGCTTCGTGAAAACCGTCTTTTAAAAAGTCGAACAGAATTAGAAAGACAGACTTGGCACCTCCACCAATACTCTATTTCTTTCACAAAACTCATTTTTGTCTTTCACAAATATGATTTATTGCATGAATAGACAATAAACACATACCTACGCATTTAATTATATAAATTACAGGACATAGAACAAATATTAAACACATATTTAAACTTAATCATTTACAAAATTAATGTATTTAATGTATTTTAAGAACAGTGTAGGGTTCTATTCAACTTCTAATATGGATTTGGTTCCATCACTTCTAGTATAAGAATAAATAAACTGTGACTTTGGAGCCGTCCTAGCAACGTAGCACTCAATAAATTCAAAGTTGTTATGAATCAGCCTTGAATTGATTCTGGCATTTGTCCGCAGGTGTTCGCCCTGTCCAATCACTGTTGCACGTATTTCATATTTAAAAACATATCGATCTTTGATTGGTTATCGCTCGGTCGTCAATGGTTTTCACAGCCTACCAGGCGCTTTGAATTAAAGTGCCCCACTGAAAATCAGTTACGTGACTGAGTGGGTAGTGTCTCAATTTTATTTTATTTAATTTTATTTATTTACAAATTATATACCAAACTCTTCTAATAGTTCCGCTCTATTAATACAGACAGATTTATTATAGCCAAACGGTAAATGTACTCAAAATCTAATCAAACCTGCAAAACACATATTAACCACTCTTCATTATCTCACCCAGGCAAACTTCAACCGTATTTAAACGCTGTCATATTCAGTTAGTATCAAACGTCAAAACCATTTATTGGGAACGCGATAGGCATTGTGTTTAACCAACGTGCCATTAAAATTCTACCCGGCCTGTTTTCACGAGCAGCGTGGGGGGTGGGGGGTGGGGGGGTGGAGGGGGGAGGACCGGAGTGGGGGGGGAGGGGGAGGGATTAGACCAAGCGTCGTTGTTTTGGGTACGATTTCATTAAAATTTGATTTTAAGTTCTACATTTATTTTAACCGTTCGTGTGCCATCATAATCACACGTAAGACTTCTTTGTTTATTCAATACTTATTGTTCTTTTAAAGTGAACTGTATTTTGGGGTTTGTTAAAACATAAACAATTAAAAAATTAGAAAATGCCTAGGCCGAACAAGGAATCAAACCCTGTACATGCTGCATTGTACGTATGCGAGAATTAAAAAGGCCGATTTAGAAAAACAACTTTAAAATTATTAAGTCCTTAGAGGATTCAAAACTAACATAGATAGCACTGAGGCAACCTCCTTTCAGCGCCATTGATGAATAATAACAATAAAAACAACAATGAAAATTGACAGCTAAACCACTCCTAATAGAAGTTTATTTTCTTGCCACCAGAATGCATCTAGTCTATTTTGAGTGCTCTATAGGATAAGTAAGGATCTCGCGTTCAATGTATACTTCAGATTGAAGTAGATAACAAGAAAAGTAAGAAGTATAAAATGGAATTGAATTAAATCATTTCTTAAAACTCACACAAACCTCACAGAAAGACATGATTGTAATCGTCTCCCCCTCACTCCTAATTTCCCTGTTTGTTGTCTTCCTTCAAACGAAGAGAGCAAGACGACTTAATGAACGTGCACTTGTTACTAATTGCTTTGAGCGCATAACGAACAGATACGCCTAACTAGGTACCTGACTAGAGTCTTAAGAATCTCTTCTGAGTGCTCTGCAGGAGGTAACACGCGCAGTAGAACGGAAGTGAGGGTCCTTAACGGTGAAGAGTAGTCTCTACGTCAAAAACCGCAGACACGTTTCATTATTTTATTATATCTCAAGATTGTAACAAAAATCGAAAATCGAAATCAACAGCGCACTGTGTTTTAGTAAGCTCTTCACACTGAATGATAAATAAATGAAATGTTATAATCAGTATGACTGTGATAACGATTTCCTTAAACAACTAAGGAAATCGTTATCACAGTTATACTGATTACAACGTTAAAAACATTTATTATTAAGTCTAAGGATTAACCAAACCACAGCGCTATGGTTTCTCGGATTTTCGATTTTGTGTTTCAATCTTGAGATAAAATAAAAACATGAAAATTTTCTGCGGTTTTTTACGTAGAGGTATTCTTCGCTGAGCGAAGGGTGGTCTCTACGTCAAAATATAGCAGAACATTTTAATTATTAAATTAAATCTCAAGATTGCAACACAAAACCGAAAATCTAAATCAACAGCGCACTGTGTTTTGGTAAGCCCTACAGACTGAACAATATATTATAACCATAAGCGTAGTTATTTCGATTATTAATTCGATAACTATTAATAAAATCAATGTGTTATAAAAACCATACTGATTATAATGTAAAAAACATTTGACCATTCAATATGTAGTGCTTACCAAACCACAGTGCGTTGTTCATTCAGATTTTTGATTTCGAAGTCCATTCTTGAAATATAATTTAAAAATATAAATTCTGTGCCGTTCTTGACGTAGAGGTACCCTTCGCTCTTAAGTGGAGGAGGAAGGGAATGCTAAGGTTCTCTTTTGTCGCCTCTTACGACTGGCAGAGTCACCTTGGTCTTTAGAATTGAACGCTAAATTGATCCGGATCGAAAAGTTTACGTTAGGTTTTCGTGTTTGATAAAACACCGCTAAGATTTCCGGCGGTTACCTTATAGACAATTCCAAAAACAATCTAGGACCCTTTGTTTGAGTATCATCACAATCCTCTAAATCTTCAAGAACAACAATACACAACAATTAAACATTAGTTTTCAAATGTTCTATCAAAGTTCATTGATGCATACAGATCATCATCTACTAACCCTGATTTTATGTTTTTAATTGTTGTTCATTGTTGTTTATAAAGATTTAGAGGACCGTGATGATAATCATACAAAGGGTCCTAGGTAGTTCTTGAAATGGTTTATTGAATTCGATGAAACCAGAATGTCCCAAATCTGCTGATCCCATCCGCGCGTCCAAAGCCCTTAAACGATGAAGACATTGGATTGGTTTACCGACCAACAGCGCAGACAGAACCTGGATTATCAGATTACTACTGATGGTCTGATTTAAGCTCCTTGCTAACAAACTGGAGTGAATCTCGTGGGAATACAAACTCAGAGCGAAATGCTGTTATTCCCACGGGGCAAAATACTCAATGAAATTACTAGATTTGTTTGGTCGGAGATATCAAACGTTTTGGTAAAGTTTAAGCTCTTTGTAACGCATGAAAGGTGAACTCGATTTCGATAACGATAATGATTTTCTTTGATGGTCGAAGGGCGGGAGATACGCACAGAATTCACAATTGAAATAAGAGTTTAAATAGTGAAATAGCAATACGGTTTAAGCGAATTTGAACATGCAATAACAATGCTGGGTTCACAAGTGTCACAGTGGATTGAAATAGTCATAAGAAATAAATCAATTCCATTTCTTATTTCAACTTCCTTATAACGAACCAATCAGAACGCAGAAGAGCCAGAAGAGAAGGCCTACTACGAAGATCAAAAAAAAAAAACGGTGGTGCCGGATGTGCTGTTGTTGATATCGTCAATGAAAGTAAATACATATTAAAGCACTGGCTTGACTACTGAAATAAGTTACTAGGAGGCTGTTGTGAACCAATTGCTTCTTATTTCACTATTTCACGGATTCTTATTGCAACTCTTATTTCAATTGTGGATCGGCCTTTAAGTACAGGATTTGTTGCTATGGAACTGCTTTATTACATGCTATTTTTCATAAGAAAAACAAACTCCGTATCAACCATACCGATAGAGGTGGCTCAGCGGTAAGACGCGAGACTCTAATTCGGGAGGTCGCCGGTTCGATTCCGGCCACCGACAGTCCTGACTGAAGTTTTTTTCCGAAGTTTTCCTCAGTCGTAAAGACGAATGCTGGGACTGAGTCATACTAACAGCCCTCGGACATTACTTACCAACTTTCCAAACACCCTTATAACCTAGTTAGTCACCTGAAGAGGGGCACATCAGGTAAAGCTGGTGTGCACCCTGGAACGGGTATTCCTACGAAAAATTATTATAATTATTACAGCAACCATGATACTCTGCATTCCGCCCTAAGAGTACTGATATATTTGTAATGAGATAATTTTTGATGTAATCTATCATAATTCTGTATCAGGAAATGACAATTTTACCATTCGTGTTAAATCCAAGTGGAAGCTGTTTTAAAATCAATGAACATAATTGTATGTCTCTTAATGAAATAAAATGATTGATTTTAACTACTTGTCCACTTAAAATGTTAACTTTTCCTACATAATTAGGTTTGGTAAGTAGTTTACAACGTGTTGAAACATTGAAAATATAAAATAAATAAATTTCTGCAAGATGTATTTAGTTTTTTTTTATTGATGATTGATGTTTATCACATGTTTGGTTTGGTTTTGTTTAATAAAAGTTTGGTGAACTCGGGCCTAAGACAGCCAAATAAATTATTAATTCTTTCATTGGTTGCCCTAATGACAACAGAAGCGAAAATAAAAGCGAATCTATACAAATTGCCCTCCTAGTATAGATTCAGATACAAACTAAAAACACTAATTAAGATAGAAGGTTAAACATGGACGAACTTTCACGTCCAGAGCTTGAAAGGTCAGAGCAACGATTGGGTGTTCTCGGCATTAGCGGGGTAAATTCACGAGTGCGTCATCGCCATAAACGAGACGTGTCTATGCGCATGCGTTCTGCGCAACCCTTGCAAACAAAATACGGATGAAGAAACTGTATATAGAGAGTATTCACGTGACGTCACATCGGCCATATTGGAGGCCACCTATAGTACTATTTCATGTTTCATTTAGCTGTCAATAGAAAACGAATAATATTGTTTACGGGTAAATATGACAAGTTTGAACACGTATATCCCCCGATAAAGTGTACAAAAATGATTATGTGTGCCATTGTAAACAACAAAAAGAGAGGCCAAAATATGAGAGTCGTTTATGTTGCTTTTCAGTGATAATAGCAAACCAAAGTTAGAGAACAGTTGAATTGCATCAAACGCCAGCTGAAACATAGTAACAATGAACTACCAATCACATGACATTGTGGCCTCCAATGTGGCCACCATGCGCAATACGTGAATGCACCCTATATGGATTATAATACTGAATATAGATTACGTTGTCAAAACTTGCAAAGTGGTAAAGAAGAAGTATACCCTATTAATGTAGCTTTTAATGGCGCGGTTTATTCGTACAATACGCGAAGATGTCCATACACAAAAATATAATTTAGATGGTTTTTAAGTGCAGTGTGCAAAATGTTAGCTTTTACAATAAGCTTCCATCTTACATTAAAAAAATTGACTAATTTAATTTTATATATTGTTTCCGAAATTTTTAACTGAACTGTTTCGATTATTGTTCAATTATCAACAGCCCTCTGGCGTTCATTCCGAACTATCTATTAAGTAGTGATGCGGACGATAATCGTATATCGATAAATATCGATAATATCGTATATCGATACGATACGATATGCACCGTCGTATCGCGATATTCATGACGATATTATTTTGCACCCAGTATCATGATAAATTGTTAATACTTCATGGTATCGTCATAGTTTACAATTTCGTATGGCGGTTATTTGATTATTCTATTGATGTTAGCCGAGCATCCCTTGGCAAAGTTTGCATGCTGCTGTTCCCCCCCCCCCCGCACGCAATGTTGGCGGTAACACAGTAGTCGTCAATGTGTAATTCAAGATCAGCAGAACGAAACTGACTCGCCATCATTAGCAGACAGACCGCCCGCTCTACACTAACAAATAAAAATAGAACTCCACTTCGTGTGTCCACCGCCCCTTACTGTGAGCCGCTTGCTAAAGGAAGACGGACTATTTTTAGGCCTCGATTACCTGCACTCATTCATTGACTTCCTTCCGAAAAGTCTGCATTGTTTGACATCTTTCAAGATCCAAATCTACGTTTCACTGCTCCGCTGCCTCAACCCCCCCCCCCCCCCCCCTTCACCAGCCGACAAACCGGTTTGTTTGGCCATCGGCTACAATCACAATGCGCTATTTATTTGCTATTATCGCGATAATATCGTATCGCGATATTATTATATGCTCACGATATTATCACGATATATCGTGATATATTGTGGGAAAAAATGCGATTATCGATGTGAATTTATTTATCATAACGCATCCCTACTATTAAGTCACCTGAAGAGAGGCACATAACATGGAAAGCAGGGCCTATAGAAAACAAACAAAGACGCCTAACTCCTAAGATGTCCTAAGTTAGGCAAATCCTAGCTAGGTTAATCAAGATAAATCATAATTGGGTATTACTACACATTCACAAATAAAATATTATTAGTTCAGATCTTGATATTTTACTATATTTTATTTTTATGACATTGTAGAACGACATATGCGTGATTTATATCACTAAGATTTGTCTAAACTAGGACGTCTTAGCACTTGGGCACCTTTGTGAATCTGGGCCAGGTGTGCATCATATAACAGATATTCCTAAGACAAATTATAAGTATTATTAGCAGAACTAAAAATTGTATTTTCATTGGCGTTTTATATAAGACAAACTCATGTTCTTTGCATCTACGGTCAAGGTTTCCCCCAATGCTTTAAGAAAAGGTCAAACACAACTCTCCAGGCTGGATACTATCTATTTCCGTTCTCTCCTAAGGGGACTTCCATTTATTGGAATAACCAAACGCATTTACACAACTAGCCTAGCCAAGAACAACACAACAACTCGTTGCGTAACGCACACTCAGGAATTAAGATGGAGTCGTGATATGATTCGTGTATTCAGTGGCGTAAGGCAAAAAAAAACCTTGAAAAAACGCAAAAACAACTTAAGAGTGTAGCTACAATCCATTTGAATATGTTAGACTACTACAGTCAATAACCTCTCCAAATATATATATTTCTTTTACTTGTGCTCAAAGTTTCAAATCCAGCAAATGCCAGTTTATATTGAAACATGTAATAACTTACAAAACAAAACGAAATAAAACAAATACATTTGAAAAAATTAGAGAATCGTTCTTTTGAGCCTCGTAAGGAGCTTAGGCCAAATTATTTCCAATGAAATAGAGTAAAGTATTGCGGCCCGGTTTTTCAATCGGTCATTAACGGGGCCGCTAGCTGACGGTCCGTTATCTGCATAGAGTTTGTTGGATTACAGATTACGAACCGTCAGCTAACGGCCCCGTTAACCGATTGAAAAACTAGGCCTAAGAAACACACTCTATAAAGAACTTTGTCTAAACTCTTAAATAAATAAATAAATTCACATTAGAGTCTACCCACTCAATAACTTAACTGATTTGCAGTAGGGCACTTTAATTTAGAGCGACTAAACCAACCCTGTAGGCTCCAAACACCATCCACGAGTTAGCGATAACCAATCAAAGATCAATATTTCAAATACGAAACATATGAATCAGTGATTGGACAGTGCGAACACCTGCGGACAGATGCCAGAATCAACAAGGCCGATTCAGAAAAACTTTGAATTCATTGATTGCTACGTTGCTTGCGTTTCTGTGTGTACCAGAGCGGTTATATGTCTTATGTTTTATACCTAATTTGTTACGCATAACGTTTTTGTGTAGACGCAACCTTAAATATGACTACATCAAAATCTTATCCGAAGCCAAGTCAACCATTTTGTATAGTTCTCATCTTTCTCGAGTTGGTTCGATACTGGCGCCCCTGGCGAGGGATTAATATTTCAGTGTTCAGTTCGCTGACCGTTGCTCGTTCACCCCATCTCCCCCTCCCCCCTCCCCCCACTCACCCTCCCTCAAAGACGTTCTCTCATAGGAGCTTGGAATAACGTCATTTTCGGTATCGCACGGTAACCATACTGAGGTACTCTGTAAACATTTGTTTACGTTCTTCCGACACTGCATTGTTGCAATATTGCAGATGTCCTTTGACTGACATATCAACTGTTTTTTCAAACAAAGGTTCCGTATTATGACTGAACACAAAATAAGAACGCGTAAACTCTGTTTGAAGACAATCATTTGCATTAGCTATCATTTTCTTGAACTTTTACCTACACCCATCAATCTATACGGCTTGAAACTGTGATATTTTCTGGATAACCTATGTGTCTTCTATTGACAGAACAAATGTAAACAAGCAATGTGTACCTCATAATGGCCGCCACGTGACCTCTATTGAAAGCGACCTATATATAAGGGAGCTTGCAATAACGTCATTTCCGGTATCGCACGGTAGCAATACTGAGGTACTCTGTAAACATTTGTTTGCGTTCTTCCGAAACTGCATTATTGCAATATTGCAGATGTTCTTTGACTGACACATCAACTGTTTTCAAACAAAGGTTCCGTATTATGACTGAAAACAAAATAAGAACGCGTAAACTCTGTTTGAAGACAATCATTTGCATTAGCTATCATTTTCTTGAACTTTTCCCTGCACACATCAATCTATACGGCTTGAAACTGTGATATTTCCTAGATAACCTATGTGTCTTCTATTGACAGAACAAATGTAAACAAGCAATGTGTACCTCATAATGGCCGCCACGTGACCTCTATTGAAAGCGACCTATATATAAGGGAGCTTGCAATAACGTCATTTCCGGTATCGCACGGTAGCAATACTGAGGTACTCTGTAAACATTTGTTTGCGTTCTTCCGAAACTGCATTATTGCAATATTGCAGATGTTCTTTGACTGACACATCAACTGTTTTCAAACAAAGGTTCCGTATTATGACTGAAAACAAAATAAGAACGCGTAAACTCTGTTTGAAGACAATCATTTGCATTAGCTATCATTTTCTTGAACTTTTCCCTGCACACATCAATCTATACGGCTTGAAACTGTGATATTTCCTAGATAACCTATGTGTCTTCTATTGACAGAACAAATGTAAACAAGCAATGTGTACCTCATAATGGCCGCCACGTGACGTCTATTGAAAGCTACCAGTGTCCCAATCCTAGCCGCTGTGACGTTGTGGCCCTTTATACATCCATACATATTTAAGTCATAGATTTCAGTGAATCTAATGTTGTCATCTCACAATTAATAACTATCATAATGTTTCGTAGGAATACCCGTTATAGGGTGCACACCAGTTTTACCTGATGTGCCCCTCTTCAGGTGACTAACTAGGTTATTAGGGTGTTTGAAAAGCTGGGAAGGAATGTCCGAGGGCTGTTAGTAGGATTCAATCCCAGCATTCGCCTTTACCAGATGTGCCCCTCTTCAGATGACTTACTAGGTAATTAGTGTGTTTGGCTAGTTGGGAAGGAATGTCCGAGGGCTATTAGTATGACTCAATCCCAGCATTCGCCTTCACGACTGAGAAAATCCCCGGAAAAACGTTCAGTCAGGACTGCCGGTAGCCGGAATCGAACCTCCTAAATTAGAGTCTCGCGTCTTATACCGCTGAGCCACCTCTATCGGTGATTAAAATTATCTCCCTCATATTTTACCTGCAAGATCACAGACGCACGATCTAAAACTCTGACTCACTCACTTACTCCCATTGAAAACATAGAACTAAAAATAACCCCATCTATACCGACGCCGAGGTAGCAGTAGATATAAAACATGTTCCAAACGCCGACCATTCGTTGACTGCACAACTCTTGTGGTTGTGGTGAAAATAGATAAAAATAGTTTCATCCGCGGGCCCACGTCGTTTTGATTAAGTGTTCGGTAATTTATATTTAGTTTTTCTCTCTCCGTGGCGGCCTAATTATGTGCCGACTAGTTGTGAAAGGGACTCTGCTTGAGGGGGGGGGGGGGGGGCGGAGTGGGGGGGGGGGGAGCTCTCTTCTTGTGCTGTAGATGGTGGAATTGAATTCACGCGACAGACTGATAAATATGTGGCTCGCTGGTTCAGTGGTTGGTTAGCATCCCTGCTTCCAACGCAGAAGGTCCCAGGTTCAAGATTGATTGATTAATGGGGCTTAACGTCTCATATTTGTGGAACAATGGCTAATCGAGACGATGAGCGGGTGATAATGAAGATGAGAAAGATGATGATGAAGAATAAAGCCATATCCGAATCAGATCCATTGTACGTCGCGTGGGTCGTCATACGGGAGTCCAGCGAGGGAGGGCAGGGCCAAATGGGAGGAGAAATATTCAGTGGGACAGTGGGGGGGGGGGGGGGGGGGGGGGGGGGGGGGGGGGGGGACAGGGTCTCCTTTTATCGCCTCTTACGACTAGCAGAGTCACTCTGGGTCTATTCTTTCCCGGGCCCAGACGGGCGTCCCGGGTTCAAATCCCTGCACTTGAGGCAGAAGTGTTTTAAATTCTAATATAGATTCAATTCCATCACTTCTTTGCTTAGGAATAAGTAAACGGTGACTTTGCATGGAGTCGTCCTAGCAACGAAGCACTGGATAAATTCAAAGTTGTTCTGAATCGGCCAATTGTTGATTTTGATATTTGTCTGTAGGTGTTGGCACTGTCCAATCACTGATTCATATGTTTCATATTTGACATATCGATTTTGATTGGTTATCGCTCACTCGTCGATGGTGTTCGGAGCCTACAGGTTTGGTTTAGTCGCTTTAAATGTTTCTTTAATACCCCACTGAAAATCAGTCCTGTTACCGAGTGGGTTATTATAAATGTGAATTTATTTTATGTAAATATTTATATAAAAAATGAGGGGCAAAGTTGGAAAACCCTTTTCGGTAGAAAATTAAAATATTCTAAAAGAAATTTGTGGACACACTTGCTGTCGTTTACTCTTGAAATGGAATAGATTCTTGAAGAATACGAATACGAATAATAAGATAAGGCCCAGTCTTACAATGTCCCAATAACTACTTACTGGTCGAATAGCTTGTTTTCTCCATGGCAACGACCAATCAAAACCCTTGAAATCCTCCAAATAGCTTAATTGCTACAAATAACTTTCTTATTAGGAGATTGTAAGACCGGCCCTAATACCCTGTTCACATTACAGTTCTTAACTGTAGTTAACACGTTAACTCCAGTTACCAATGCTATGTGAACGGAACGCAGTTAACTTAACTGCGGTTAACGGCCTAACTACGTTCCTACAACTCAGTTAATAGTCCAGCATCAAATGGAATCCTGTTCAATTTCGAGGAAAGAGTATAGCACCATATACCAATGTGTTCATAAGGTTTCACAGTATTTAGCGCACTTTGGTGCCAGAGCGATATCCGCGACTGGGGGCGGGGGCGGTGCCCCCAATTTTGACTACGCATTGCATTGAATATCGCTCAATTACGGCCAAACGGTTGGTCTGACAACGAAAATTATGATTTTAAAATATATTTGTGTGTAATTCATAAATATCTCCTTGTCACAATTATTCATGTACGGTACATAGTGCGAAAGTTATCGTCAATTAAGTATAAAATTAATATATTCTCAATATATAAAACCATGGGACAACCATATATTATCAAAACATTACAAACTTATTCATACACGTATAGAAATGTCAGAGTATTGCCATATCGGTGATTTTTTGTCATAATTTTATCTTTAAGCGATTGGTATTAGTGAAGTATTAAAGACAAGAATGCGTGGGGCTTTTGTGCGCCCGCTAAACACAGGTGTAATGCATAGAAGCATTGGCAATCATAATATTGTACTATTTCGAAAGAAAAGCGCACTTATATCTTCGTTTTAGCGTGTAAAATAATAATTTGGATGGTGCCAAGCCCCAAAATTAGGCGTTTACAAGTTATACATAAAAAACAAAATGGCCGACTCTCATGAGGTTTTTCCTATTTATCTTCACTATCGAGCATTTTTTGGCAAAATTTTATATGACAAAAATTGTTTCTAGTACAATTCTACACACATATGATACTTGGATATTTTCATAGGAAGTACTACTTACGTACAAATTTAATTTTTGTATATGTGCATCTGAACTAAAATGTACAAAACTTGGCTCCCGTTCGCTTCTTGATGAAGCAACTGTGACCTACGGGAGTGGTCTTTATATCTTCTTTTAAGCTCATCAAATAATAATATTGATGGTGCCAAGCTCCAATGATAAGCGTTTACGAGTTGCATGTGAAAAACAAAATGGCTGTCACTTCAGGTGGTTTTGGCCATTTATCTTCATAACCGTACTATTTATGACAAAACCTAACACGACAAAAAATATTCCTTGTAAAATTCTACATACAATTCATATTCAGGTATTTTCATATGATTTACCTTTTACCTACAAATTTAGATTTGTGTATGTTAATCTGTACTCAAATGTACAAGCATTGGCTCCCCTGGGCTACTTGATGAAGCAAGACTGTATGGACTATGGGAGTGGGCTCAATCTCTTCCTTTCAGTTTATAGAATAATAATTTTGATGGTGCGAAACTCAAGTACTAGGCGTTCAAGAGAAACACGCAAAAAACAAAATGCCCGCCAATAGGGTGTATTCAGATGTACATCCGTCGGTTGTTTGATGAAGCAAGTATAGGAGTGGGCTCAATCTTTTCTTTATAGCTTATAAAGTAATAATTGTGATGGTGCCTACCTTAAATATGAGGCATCATCGAGTAACACGTAAAATACAAGATGGTCACCACAATAGGGCACTAGCAACACCAACAGACAACAATGGAACAAATGAATTGAACTGATGGACACACAATCAGCTGTCAAAATAATAAAATTGCAACCATAGAAATAAAAACAAGTGTAGCAATAGTAACTGCTCGCCATTTAAAACTTTTAATGATAGACAACGACTTAGTGAAAGTTTTGTATGTGTATTTGTTTGTTTTTTGTTTTGTTTTCCAAAATCAGAAGAAATTATTTCTTGACAGCTTGTTGTTTGTCCATCGATTCAATTCATTTGTTTCATTGTTGTCTTTTGGTGTTGCTAGTGCCCTATAGGTAGTTTTTCCAATTTACCGTCATAACCGTGCGTTTTATGACAAAATCTAATATGAAAAAAATTATTTCTTGTAAAATTGTACACACATATGATGATTACATATTTTTATAGGACTTACTATTAACCTAAAAATTAACATTTCTCCATGTTAATTAGAACTAAAATGTGTATGTTTTTTTTACGTGTTTCTCTTGAACGCCTAATACTTGAATTTCACACCATCAAAATTATTATTCTATAAACTAAAAGGAAGAGATTGAGCCCACTCCCATAGTCCATACTTGCTTCATCAAGTAGCCCAGGGGAGCCAATGCTTGTACATTTGAGTACAGATTAACATAAACAAATCTAAATTTGTAGGTAAATGGTAAATCATATGAAAATACCTGAATATGAATTGTATGTAGAATTTTACAAGGAATATTTTTTGTCGTGTTAGGTTTTGTCATAAATAGTACGGTTATGAAGATAAATGGCCAAAACCACCTGAAGTGACAGCCATTTTGTTTTTCACATGCAACTCGTAAACGCCTATCATTGGAGTTTGGCACCATCAATATTATTATTTGATGAGCTTAAAAGAAGATATTTAGACCACTCCCGTAGGTCACAGTTGCTTCATCAAGAAGCGAACGGGAGCCAAGTTTTGTACATTTGAGTTCAGATGCACACATACAAAAATTAAATTTGTATGTAAGTAATACACCCTATGAAAATATCCAAGTATCATGTGTGTGTATAATTTTACTAGAAACATTTTTTGTCATATTAAGTTTTGCCGAAAAATGCACGATTGTGAAGATAAATAGGAAAAACCTCATGAGAGTCGGCCATTTTGTTTTTATGTATAACTTGTAAACGCCTAATTTTGGAGCTTGGCACCATCCAAATTATTATTTTACAAGCTAAAACGAAGATATAAGTGTACTTTTCTTTCGAAATAGTACAATATTATGATTGCCAATGCTTCTATGCATTACACCTGTGCTTAGCGGGCGCACAAAAGCCCCACGCATTCTTGTCTTTAATACTTCACTAATACCAATCGCTTGAAGATAAAATTATGAAAAAGAATCACCGATATAACAACACTCTGACATTTCTATACGTGTATGAATGTGTTAGTAATGTTTTGATAATATATGGTTGTCCCATGGTTTTATATATTGAGAATATATTAATTTTATACTTAATTGACGATAACTTTCGCACTATGTACCGTACATGAATAATTGTGACAAGGAAATATTTATGAATTACACACAAATATATTTTAAAATCATAATTTTCGTTGTCAGACCAATCGTTTGGCCGTAATTGAGCGATATTCAATGCAAAGTGTATAGTCAAAATTGGGGGCACCGCCCCCGCCCCCAGTCGCGGATATCACTTTGGCACCAAAGTGCGCTAAATACTGTGAAA
Organism: Isoperla grammatica; assembly: GCA_945910005.1. NCBI lineage: Eukaryota > Metazoa > Arthropoda > Insecta > Plecoptera > Perlodidae > Isoperla > Isoperla grammatica. The sequence continues at coordinate 33,049,998 of OX246747.1, forward strand.
CCTTAGAAACACATTGGTATATGGTGCTATACTCTTTCCTCGAAATTGCACAGGACTATGATTTTCGACACTTTGATGCTGGACTATAAGCTTTTAACTGAGTTATCTTCAAGGTCATTACCAGGCTAGGCCTAGACACAGCCCTACTCTCACTATTCTACCGTACATGATTCATGCAACTGCTTTAAATGGTGAAATACCCATGTATTATAATGTCTTGTTGCATATACACACAATAGGTTACATTAAAACAGTGAAAAATCACAGGAAAATCAATTTTACGAAACTAAAAGATGATTAAACAGCTGAAAGGTAAACAATGTCGGCCATGACAGAATAAATGACACTGCCTTGTGAACTCGAAATATTTTTCGTTTATAAGGCTTGTTGCGATGTCACTGAACTCAGTTACTGTGATGCCAATGTGAACAGAAGTCGAATCAAATCAACGTTAAGAAAATGTCACGTGATATATAATAACTGCAGTTACTTTAACTAAGGTTAAGAAGCATAGTGTGAACGAGGTATTAGTATAAGAATAAGACCCAGTATTACAATGTCCCAGTAACTACTTATTCGTCAAATAGCTTGTTGTATTCATGGCAACCACCAATCAACACCCTTGAAATCCTCCAAAAAGGTTAATATCTATACAAATATCTTTTTTATTGGGAGATTGTAAGACCGGCCCTAAGCATAATTATAATAAGAATAAGAATAAGAATAAGAATAAGAATAAAAATAAGTATGACAAACGAACAATATTAAAGTGTAGAGAAGCTGTATGTATCTGACGCGAAATTGCTCGTATTTCAATTCAACCATGCGTGTCACTTATCTCCATCGTCAAGTTCCTCGCATCGTCAAATTCTTTACATCGTCAAGTTCCCTACATCGTCTAGTCTCAAGTTGTTTACTTGTACGTATAGCGAGCGAGTTCGCATCAATTCGTCGACCCACTTCGCCATACGTAATTCTATTTGTATATTTCTTACACGTTTTTTTTTTTTTTTCCACAAACTGCGCGCACATTTTTACTTGATCCGATGAAGTAGAAATACAATATATTAAGAAGGAAGAAGGGTATATAAAACTCTTCGAAGCTGGATCAGTTCATGCATAGAAAAAGAACGTCGCTTGCAAGATGAGTAAGCTTATAGAATTTTGTAGTGCAGAATATTATATTTGCGTTACTGTAGGGTTATAATAACCAAAGCACGGATGTCCTTACCATCTTTTTCTTATCTCTATTGATAAGGAGTATTATAGATATATAGTAGTAAAGTATAGTAATAGTATTTAGGTATGCATTTACTAAATACATACCCAAAAAATAGTTTAAATATGTTAAATGTTACTGGTGCAAAAAATACTTGTTTTATTTTGACAAAAAATGTTTTTTTTCACCTTTTTGGCATTTTTAAGGTACTATTGTACTATTCTGATATGATTTGCTAAGACAGATATAGAAGACTCCAGTGCGATTGTAATGTCAAGCATCTAAAAAAAAACAGCACTATAACATTTATAATGTTTGCTTATGTAAAATTATATAAGAATAAGACGGTTTTAACTTTAAATCACGTATTTTAACATATCGACAAAAATATTACCAAAACTAGGTATTAAAAAATCTAAAGTACTTCGTAGCCGTCTAACAACATCCTTTATAATATAACGCAGACTAAAAATTTCCTTTGAGAGACACATGTTTTTCGAACCAGTACTGCCATCACGTATTGCAAATTGTAACATGTATACAAGATAAATTGTACTGTACACAATAGATGTCAACTAAATCCCATCCAAGACATACACAAAAATATTAAATAACAAAACGTTTCGAAATTTAAGTCTGAAACTTTAAAATATGTATTTGAACATCAATTGTATACAATAAGAAATAATAATAAATAATGATAATTTGTTACTGCATGTATGTGTATGTACAACAATAATAGTCGGTGAAGCTATAAATAAACAATATCTATATATTTAATCTTTACCTTTATCACACAAATCATTACCTACGAGAATCAGATGTTTTCCGAACCACTACTACCATCACGTATTGCAATTTTTACCATATATACAACAAACAATAATTGTCTACCTGTACACAACAGTCCAAACAAAATCCTCTGCCCATAAAACAAAACACACAAGACAAATCATTTCCTTAGCGCAGATCGACGAATGTTTTCGTAACCGCTAGTACAACGACAAAACGTAATTTCATTGCAATTGCTCGTAATTATTATAAGTTCAAATGAGATGAACTTTTGCGATCCACAGTTGGCAGTACCGACCGACTGACTGATATATAATGCTTCTGGCACGTTGTCCGCCTGATTGTTTTATTACCATTACCGAGGTCATTTCATGATGAGCTCTACATATATATATACATATATACTGGAGTGTGAGTGTACTGAATGAATAACCCTATGTAATTACTATACGGAGTGAACGCTGTTTTAAATGACAAGTAGGAATCCTGACGACCAACCAATAGGGCACTAGCAACACCAAAAGACAACAATGAAACAAATGAATTGAATCGATGGACAAACAACAAGCTGTCAAAAAATAATTTCTTCTGATTTTGGAAAACAAAACAAAATACAAACAAATACACATACAAAACTTTCACGTAGTCGTTGTCTATTATTAAAAGTTTTAAATGGCGAACAGTTACTATTGCTACACTTGTTTTTATTTCTATGGTTGCAATTTTATTATTTTGACAGCTGAAAGTTTGTCCATCAGTTCAATTCATTTGTTTCATTGTTGTCTTTATTTTGTTGCTAGTGCCCTTCAGACCATTTTCCGAATTCATCTAGGATCCTCCTTAGATAAAACTAATCACACGGTCCTCTAGAACTTCAATGACAACAATCCACAACAGTGAAAAATACACCTTAACATAACTATATAGGATTCTTAGATAGAGCAATTAAAGGCTTTCTAGATCTTAAATCACAACAATGCACAACAGTGAGTATTTAGGACCCTTAAATAGAGCTTACAACGGCCCTCTAGATAATTTCTGAAAATTATCTATTGAGTGCACTGGTATAAGAGATAATTAAAGACATTTGACTGGAATATAAGCTCAGCTTTACTACCAAAGTATAAAATAAAAATACTCAATTCAATTATTATATATTTTATCAATTAAATAATATACTGTCAAAGTATATACATTATCACTTTAAACTCTCTCATTTGATTGAAAAGAATTGCCAGTTTGACTAACCATTTCGAGTAGTACAAAGCAAATTAAACTATATCGTGGTCACAACGTCGTATGATACACTTAATTAATCCAATCGGTGTTATAGGCGCAATCATTTACTTAAGAGTATAACCGCCAATTTCCGCATCAAAAACAGTATTGCCAGTACGAAATAACGTCAAGTATTGCTACTGACTATCCACTCAAAAATTGTATTTTAATAACTAAATAACATAATCTTCTTTAATATGAATTACAACACTAAAATTTTTCATTTGAGTCATAACAATTGCCAGTTATTTCAAGCCAAGGGCAACCGTATGACAGGTAATGTGGCTGAGAGCGAATTGCATCTAGATCAACTTCAGTGCTACAAATCTTACAAGTCTAATACATTATTTACAGTAGTTTTGATGATAGACATACTTATGCACTGAGAACTTTATTCTTAATAAATGTTATGTCATTAAAATAACAATCAGCTGAATAATCAAAAAAACAAGTAAAACATAGTACAATGGTTGACGGAATAACACAGTCTACCACACTCTTCGCGCGCGGGTAAGGTTCAGCCGTCCCACAGCCATCTGTATTTACACGACATCATAATTGTATGCGTCAAATGTGGGGCATACTGCAATTTGTGTGGGCAGGAACGCTCACAGCGCTGGCTGCTGTCATACGGTCTCCCATACAAAGCAAAATTAATGAATTCGTGTGTCTATGATATGTATTACATATAGATCGGTATTGTAGATGCAATCAATCAAAAACAAATGACTGTACTCGCTCACTCGCCAAAACTTTCGCATCAGATGGGCAGCATTGCCAACTCAACGCACTCAAACAGAGGGTGTTTGTTACCGCCACACCGCACACAACAACAGGTAGTTAGGTTGGTATCCGAAGAGCGGCCGAGTTCAGCCGAGTGTACACGATCACCGGACGGTCGAATAGACAATAATCTATAACGAACTACTGTGTTAATAACACTCGGTTAAACCGAAGTGGATGCTCGCCCGTGGCTATGGCAACGTTGCTAGGTACGTGCGCTGTTGCCGTTCTGTAGGGTTAGCCCGTAGCTATGGCAGCGTTGCTAGGTACGTGCGCTGTTGCCATTCTGTAGGGTTAGCCCGTAGCTATGGCAGCGTTGCTAGGTACGTGCGCTGTTGCCATTCTGTAGGGTTAGCCCGTAGCTATGGCAGCGTTGCTAGGTACGTGCGCTGTTGCCATTTTGTAGGGTTAGCCCGTAGCTATGGCAGCGTTGCTAGGTATGTGCGCTGTTGCCATTTTGTAGGGTAGCTATGGCGGCGTTGCTAGGTATGTGCGCTGTTGCCGTACTGTAGGGTGGCTATGGCGGCGTTGCTAGGTACGTGGCGCTGTTTTCATTCTGTAAGGTTAGCCCGTGACGCTGTGTTGCCAGTTTGTACTGTGTAGGATAAAATTCCCCAACGTAAGTAATAGTGTGCTTAAGAAATAGCCGAGTGCACTGCTACCAACTGAATTGTTTACGCTTTAAGTTCCTACCGCCTACTTAGAACAGGACTACTAGTGATAATTTATGACCCGCTGTTGGTAGCGATTCTGTGAAGATTTTTTTGATTTTGAGATTCTATATTGGAACTGAATTCAGCTCTAAATCAAAGGACCTTTCACTTTGGCTAATGCAGTTGTCCCAATCAGTCCTTAGCGTATTCCACCTAGAGATATGATTTCAAATCTCGTACAAGGCGTGTGTACTTGAAAATTTATCTTAATCTTCATATACCGCCGCTCATCATCTCGAAAAGCAAAGCGTAAAGAAACAAAATCATAATTAAATAGCCATAATCATCAAGACTTACAAAGTATTGGGACTTTTTTTAATATAGATCCAATTAATTATTAGTATGAGCTGACAACGACAAAAGTAACAACATTTAATATTCATTTAAACATGATAATTTAATAAATAAAACAGGACAAAGCCAAATTAAATTTTACAAAGTTCGTTGACACACATGTATACACAGCATCAGTCTTTAATACAAGAACCAGTAATTAAATTTCTTTGCAAAGTCTTTCAAACTCTCTTTCTAAAGAGAGAGAATAATGCTTTTATAGCCGGACAGGAAATTTAAAGGGAAGCCCCCGAACCGGCCGAAGGAAAATTCAATGGAAATGACTTTAGGAAACGAAAGAAAATTGCTCGTTTTTGATTATTACGAAAAGGATATGAAAGACTTTGTCCAATATCAAATCTAGATTTAAAATTGATTTTTAAATGCCGAGAAAGAAAAAGTCTGTCTCCGTACAGGTTCTAAATTTATCGTCTATATTGTTTGACAAGAAGAAAATCTGTCTTTTAAATGTACGAAATAGCATCCAGACATTATTTCCCCATATTCAAACAAGGGCATATATGAGGTTTCCTTGCGCTTATATGAAACAATATATTGTTTCTGGTCGAACCAACGAACCACAAAACAAAACAATGAAAGACGCGTTTTCAAAAAAGCACACCGGAACCATATTTTTTTTTTACATTCACCCAAAAAATTCTGTATAAATCAACAACAATAAACCAGATTATTTTCAAGCAACAACCAACGTAAAAACACACACCGACAAATGTAAATCCCCCAAAATAATCCAAAATCCCTTACTTCGCTTTAAAACTCACAGCAACGAATATTAATCCCTCACGAGGTCTTATATGAACGTAATCATCGTTGCTCGAAATTAAAATCCACTCCCCTCCCCCCCCTCCACCACACCTTTCTCAACCCTTCAACGAAAACCAGGACCACCCAAGGGTTTAATGTAATAACAGTCATGTATGCGTGTGGTGGGCACCCACACACCCACACACACATACAGTGGTACATGTATGAATATTACCCCCTCCCCCTCCCCTTCTACCCCTCCCACCCCCTCCCTCGCCCATCCACACGGGATTTACGTCAGAGAAATGTAAAATTGAAACGAGATTAAGCTGGCCGGACACAAAAATAGAAAAAGAAGAAAAAGAAGAAGAATGTGAAATGTTTTATTCGGAAGAGAAAATGCGTCTCTCGTGTTAACGGCCGACGTAACGAGAGTAACTAAGTAGTAATTATATCGTTATGTAGAAGGAACGTTTTAAGAAATAAGTTCAAACATTTAACACAAGTTTGTTTTAACATAATTCAAGAATTGATAAGAATTTACCATGTTCTTATAAGTAATATATTTTGCACATAATGTAATTTAATATGACAGCAGATTTTACTTAAACCGATTCTCTTCTAAGGGCCAACATACAATAATCTTACAATTTGTATGATCACTTTTTGTAATTATAATTATAATATTTAAACAATATATTATTTTTAATTACCATTATTTTGTATGATAAAAAATGTCATCCACCAAAGTTTTGTTTTCGTATCTAGCACTTTATACTAAGAATTTATCTCCCCGTCTGGGCCCGGGTTAGAATCAATCCAGGATAGCTCTGCCTTTCGTCAGAGGCGAATATATCATCAAGTAAATCAAAATCAAAAAGGTATGTTTATAAAAATTATGTAAACCGTTCAGTAGAGAAAGGATTAGTCAACACAAATCCCCAAGGACTCAAAACACTCCCTAAGCTAGATGATCATTACTAGGCACATTTTTATTACCACAATTCATTTTTAATACGGAAAAATGTAGTAAATGTTTCATTTTATTAGTGTTTCTGAATTAAAAAACAACCCACAAAGAACAATGAATGCTGTTATCAGTATTGTACCGTGCTTTATCTAATTACTATATGGAGGTGAGTCTCGAGTGCGTGCCTGTGATTGTCACGCAACCTCGGATAACATCGGAGCTGTTCGGGTGTTGGTGGTTTTACTGTCCGGACAGGTGTTTTCGTATAGTAAAGGGGATGAAACAGTATAGTTCATTTATTTCGCTGTTGGTAGGCCAGAGGGCATAAGCTCGGGTAGTGTTTGCACCAACCTCTGACCAAAGTACGAGTATCCCCACTCTCGCCTCGATACGTAACTACCTTCGGTCGGCGAGCCTTGCATTATCTCACAATCGCTATTAATCATGATGACGGTCGATGCTTGAGTAGAGGAAGGAATGTCAGGGTTTGGCAAAACGATCCAACTTTCAGATCTCGAAGGTCTCTGTGTTGTCAACTGGGGTTTGTATGGACTATAGTTTATCGCTTAAAGGTTCATTTATACGTAGATCAGAAAGCTTTACACTAAACTTCTTGGGGGCCGATTTATTTGTGTTATTTATTAGTTATTAAATATTCCTTGTCATATATTTTTACAAAACTGAATTGAGGTTGGCAGAAAAAAAGCACAGAGCACCAAGGTTAAGCAACATCGGGTTGAATTCTCTCCCTGAACACAAATTATACGGTTGATTAGAGCAGATTTGATGGTTTGAGAGTTTGTGTACCATAGAAAGTCGACTATGTTCTCATTTCTGTGTTGTAGCAAAAACTGTTCACATGCAATTATTTAAAACATTAATTGCGGACGGGATATATTTATTAGAACAAAGTTATTTTCGCAATAAATTGCGTTAAGAGCGAAGTATACCTCTACGTCAAAAAACGCAGAACGTTTTAATTATTTAATTATGTCTCATGTTCATGTTTTAACTATATCTCAAGATTGCAAAACAAAAATAGAAAATCTGAGTAAACAGCGCACTGTGTTTTGGTAAGCCCGAAAGACTGAATGAAATATTATAGCAACAAACTTAGTTATTTTAATAATTAATTAAAAATAAAAACAAATAAAAAAAGACACAATTTAGAGCATTCAGTGTGTAAGGCTTACTAAACCACAGTGCGCTGTTGATTCAGATTTTCGATTTCGAGTTCCAATCTTGAGATATGATTCTAGAATGAAAATTTTGTGCAGTTTTAGACGTAGCGGTACCCTTCGCTGTTAGATTCTCTATGTGACGACACAATTTAGTTTACTTTTTGACAGTTTAAAAGCATTTAAAGCAATGTCAACCGACAGAGGGTTCCGCAGGTGGGAAGGTGAACATACTTAAACAGCCTTTACCTAAAAGTTTTTGTCTAAGAGTAAACCTTCCACAATTTATTATACCCCCAAAATGCCCTGTGTATTTTACCCTAGTGGCAATGCTTCACATAATCACCCTGCATGCAAAAACATTCCCTATTTCAAATTCAAATTCTGTTGCTTTATACAAATCGCCTTGCTAATTTTCTGTCGCTACGAAATACTCGCCGCATATTATTTTAAGCCATTGTTTTCAACAACAATTTTTTCTATGCATACATTTGAATGTCTATAAGGGTAATGTACTGTATTTTGTTTTTCGTATTTCATTATTCAGCATAGAGACTGACAAAAAATAATTATCATATAAATGTGTGTTTATGTAGCAAGACACCAGAAAGAATTTGAATTGACGAAATTCAAAACAGAACGGAGTTTTTTTTTATTTTTATTACAATAAACTTTAATTCGGCATTTTAGGATCTCGATAAAAGATACTATATTTTTGCGTGCGAATTGTTTAAATTCCAAGAAAGGAAGGAAGATAGTGACGAACTAACGAAAAATACGCCCCCCCCCCACACCCCACCCTCCCCCTACACGGCTTCTAGAAACTCCACCCACGAGCAAAATAAGTGAAAATAAACTTCCAAAAACTAGTTATAACTTTTAAAATGTTATTTTCGATATTAAAACTTGTAATGTTCGGCCTTGGGTAAGTGAGAACTTGTTCATTTCGATATTCTGTGTATAATATTGAAATTGAAAAAGTTTCTAAACTCTTTTTAAGTAAAACACCTATTTACTTTGTAAACTACAGTCTACCCTATCCGTTAGTCTATATTTCATCTACGCCTAGAATACAGATGTTGTAAGTTTAACATAGTTTGAAGCTCCACTACATAACTAATAATGTGACCACCACCCAGCTTAACAAATATGACTGATAATAAATAATTTAATATTGAAATGAATGAATATGATATAATTGTCGGGTTTTTATGGGGTAAGGCCACTGAGTATATTCATTGAATTTGATTACATATAATTAATCTCAATAACATCTACTTTAGGCATATATGAACAAATCTGCGTGACATACCACAGATTTTGAGATAATTCAGTAAGTCTCAGGGGCTGTAATTTGAAATAACGTAATGGCACACAGCGATTTGTAAGAGAACATAAGTATATTTATTAAATATGATTCCATTCTATTAATCACAATTACATCTACTTTAAGCACATTTGAACATACCTGCGTGATATAAAACAGATTTTGGGATAATTACGTAAGAACCAGCGGCTGTCATTCGTATATTACGTAATTTCAAACATAGTATCGAATTGTAAGAGAACCAGAGTATATTCATTTCATTAAGTTACATTAGTTCTAAGTTTATATAAACAAACCAGCGTGACATACCACAAATTTTGAGATAATTACGGAAGTTTGACGGGAAGACATTATAAATTACGTCATGTCAAAAATTTCGTAATGTCACACATAGTAGCGATTTGTAAGAGAACCTGAGTATATTCATTACATTTGATTTGATGCAGTCTACTAATCGGAAAACTCCCTTAACGAACGTGTGAAAGAACGCCAGGAGCGTGCAAAAAAAGGGGCGGTAGCGGGGGTTCTACAAGGTAGCTCGATCCCTACATTCTTAAAATAAAACGTTTTGTAAACTCAAACCCTGATATATCGTCATGATAATTTAGTCGTGTGGCAAAACTATTCTTTGTATGCAGCAGACAACTGAGAAACGTTTATTTTAACCGCAGCTAACCAGCCAGAGTCGGTCTTGAAATTATTGCTCCATGCAAAGTTTTCTTGGCTATCTTATCTGTCTGTCTGTAACTAGCTGGAGCTACTTTCTTAGATTGGAGACTTAGATGCGCAATTAACAACATGGTTTACTTTAGTATCGGGAAGAGTTACAACTATGGGTTCTCGCAATTTAAAATGTTGACATGAATGAATGAATGAATGAATGAATGAATGAATGAATGAATGAATGAATGAATGAATGAATGAATGAATGAATGAATGAATGAATGAATGGTGTTTGAAGCCTACAGGGTTGGTTAAGTCATTTTAAATTAAATTAAAGACTCTAAATGTGAATTTATTTATTTAATATATTTAATGCAATAGTAACGATATAAAGAAAACACCATAATCTCTCACAATTTGTTATATATTTGTGTCGAATGTAGATACCGCAGTCATCAGTGGTACTCGATTTTGATTGGTTCATAATTGCCGGGAACGACAGCCGATCAAATCTATGTCATAATTAAAGTAGGTCTATGGTAGGCTACACAAATTCAAGCCGAGCACAATTTTAAATTAAACTTATAAACGTCATATTATAAGATGACGTTGATGAACGTTTTGATTCATAACTCCAGCTAGGTCTTGAGTATTGGAGTGTGTCCAAAATATACAAGAGCTTGTTTATTCGCTTATTTTCGTATCACTTTCCTAGTTAATAAAGCTTGTTGAAAACTTCTTTCACATCCGGCTGCCGTTTCTTTCATTTTTTTTTTTTTTTTAATATCCGTATACAAGAATTTTTGGGTCTCATAGAGGGTGGATACACTTTAGAATATTAAAAAAACAAAAACAATAGTACATTTAGAAAAAACTAATACCCCTTCAATGTTGTGTTTTACAAGTCACATCAAGCCCGATTCACAATTGAAATAAGACTTGCAATAACAAACAGTGATATAGTGAAATAACAGGCAACTGGTTCACAACCGACGACTTGTTGCTTATTTCAGTAGTCAAAGCGGTGCCTCAATTGTGTACTTAATATCATTGACTACAACAGCAGCAAAATATACGATGCCACTGTTTTCGTTTTGATTGACACTATATGCTATTTCTATTTATTTATGCTATTTCTATCTTTATACTACCTACTATTCCTTATTATAGTTTCCTAGCACTAGTTCTACTTATTATCGTATTGTAATTAATTTAGTATAAACATGCAATAAGTCATCTTGTCATATTGATGTTATGTGTAATTTAAATGTAAATGTGAAAGCTCCCACACACAGGATGCTACATCCTAGGTGGGTATTCTTCTACCTAATTTTTATAACAGTAAACATAAAACCAAACGAATACATTCATGTGTAATATTTGTGTAAACAAAACTTGTGTTTTTATTAATAACCAAAAAAAAAAAAAATGTATGCAAGGTTTAAGAAGAATAATAAAGCAAATTGAATTGAATTGAATTGAATTTCCGTAGTTGACCATCTCATATGGCTCTTCTGCGTTCTGATTGGTTCGTCATAAGGTGCATCATGGGAAGTTGAAAATAAGAAATGGAATTGATTCAATTCTCATGACTTTTTCAATCCACTGTGACAGTTGTGAACCACAGCATTGTTATTGCATGTTCCAATTCGCTTAAACTTTATTGCTATTTCACTATTGCTACTCTTATTTCAATTGTGAATCGGGCTTTACAGAACACTACTTGTTAGCTGTAAGATAACCAAGTGTGCTGGTTCATGTTAATACGAGTATATAAAAATAAGGTGTGTGGTGAAGACATTTTCAGGTTCTATTGGGGTGAAGGGGGGGGGGCGGGGGAGGGGGGGGGGTGCAGTGATCTTTTGACCCCCCACGTTCCGACACCGCCGAAGCGAACCAACTTTTAAGATTGTGGACACGTCTTGGGTCACAGGTGAAGCGATAAGAGGGCAAGTTTCACCCTTGGCATACGATTAGTAAGCTTGAAAAAACTCGTACCACCAGACTTTCGATGCAAATTTAGGTATGAGTGGTTTAATATTTATAAAATAAAATGTAGGGACCAGGTTTCAGTGTAAATCGTAAGATTTTTTTAATTTAAAAATTATTAAATAACAAACATGAAACTTTGTTTTTGTTTTTTATCTTAGATTAGGTTCGCGAATGAGTCTATAGGTTAAAGAAGAAAATATTAACTTCAAATATCTTTCAAAAATACTATTGCTATTGATGCAAACTTAGGCAATTGATTGGAGTATATATATATATATATATATATATATGATTTCTCAGACTTTGTTGGTTGCAATATGTAAAGAAAGGATACATTTTACGGTTAAACCAATCTAAATTTTATTTTTAATGATAAGTCAACGTTTCGACGACTTTAGCGTCGTCTTTTTCAAGACATACAAATATACAAAAACAAATAAATAAAAAACCACAACAACCAAAAAACACTTGCATATAAAAACGAAAACACTGCCACAGCGATACATCACTGGGTAGCTGCTCTAGCAAGCTCCTTGAATTTGCTTCTGGTTATGGGACCCCCCTGAGACACTTGCTAGAGCAGCTACCCAGTGATGTATCGCTGTGGCAGTGTTTTCGTTTTTATATGCAAGTGTTTTTTGGTTGTTGTGGTTTTTTATTTATTTGTTTTTGTATATTTGTATGTCTTGAAAAAGACGACGCTAAAGTCGTCGAAACGTTGACTTATCATTAAAAATAAAATTTAGATTGGTTTAACCGTAAAATGTATCCTTTCTTTATATATATATATATATATATATATATATATATATATATATATATATATATGTGCATGTGTGTGTATTATGCTTTAAATTCTCAAGGCTATATAATTATTTCTTGGGTATTGTCCCGTGAGTTATAAAATGAGGATTTTGATTAACCCCCTATTAATAAAATAATCTTTTTATATATACATTTACACAAAAATAAAAAAATAAATGTTTTTATAACATAAACTAGTTTATATCTAGTGAGACGTTATCCGTAATGTGTAAGTAAACTCACCGAACATTAGCTAGCGTGTGTCGTCTATTCCTCAGGTATCTATTGTGGTAGCTCTTGAGGTCACCGATGCTTCCCTGCTCCGCTTGCATCTTGGGTATCCCCGAACTGCTGGCACAGCTCGTCTCGCTGCTCGTCGTACTGGTGATCGACCTATTCCTCTTCTTATTCGTCTGAGAATTCCTCACGCCAGACGCACTAACATTCGAGAACGTGGGCGATGGACTATTACTACTGCTAAACACATTCGAAAACTGACGTCGCGAAGATTTCTTCTTCCGATACGAGGCAGTCGACGAAGATATCTGATCGAAATGCTCGTTTAACTGATCGAAGGTCTGGTCTTCTTCTTCTTCGATGTCGTGGAGAAGTTGTTGTTGATTGGTGATGAGTAGGTCTTGTGAAGGCGGAGGCGCGAGATTCAAATGTTTATTGTTGTGATGATGAGAGTTGGTAGTACTGGTGGAGTCTCCACCCCCGCAGGGTCGACAACACTTGCACACGTAGCCCCCCACCACGCTAAATTTATTTGCGAAATTTTGATTTTGATAATTTTTTTCGAAAATTTTTTTCGGGGCAAATTTTTTTTCCGGGCACGACAATTGTGGGTTACGACAACGATTGGATTAGGTTTACGTTTGTTTGTGTTTACGAGGTTTTGTTTGATATATGTGGGGTGGGTTGGTTAACTTGGAGTTTTCGTTTTTCGAAACGTTTTTTTGTTCTGACAGATATACATTTTATTGAATGTGACGGTACTGTATTCTTGTTGGTTTGGAATTTTTGAATTTTCTTCTCTCGCTGCTATGTTATTACCATAAAATCGTCCCTAAGGCGTACACAAAAATATTTTATCTCGAATTGTTTTTATACCAACGTCATTTCGCTTAGTGATGTCAAAGAAATTGTTTATACGAAAAACGCACTTCTTATTCTTGAATGTGACAGTTTATTAAAATTTATTTTATTTCCATCAGAAAGCATACATAAACTACGACGTTTTCACTAGCTAATCTTATCACTTAAGCCCACGGATTGCATTAGGCATAAAATAAGCGTAGTATATTGTTCGAATTATCCATTACAAACGTTGAATACACATTTTCAAATTGCATCGTTTATTTTATTCAGTTCTCTTGATAAGTCTGTTTGTTTTTCATTTAGGGTCTCAATTTCGTCAATGCGTAAATCTGGTCATTTTCATTCCGGCTTTTAATGTTCATCATTCGATCGACGATTGGGGAGAGGGGAGGGGGGAAGGGGAAACGCGTGTAGGGGAAATTGGAAAGGGAAGGGATAATGTGATAAAAATGTGTGGAAAAAGATATCCGTAAGCCGTAGGTCTAGTTCGGATTAAGAAAATCGTAAATCATTCTAAAGTTAGAACGGGAAAATATTAAGGTAAGAAATTCACCAAAAAGTTGAATCTTCTTCTTATTTTTTTTCCGTCGGAAACGATCGGAAAAGTTCGCCAAGAAAACAAACGAAAAAAAGTTCCGTCTGCAAAGTTTTTGACTGGTCAGTTCATTTTATGAAATCGGTTTGTTATTCGGTGTAAACACAAACATATTGTTTCATCCCATTTGAATTTGTAGAATTTTACTCGTAGATGTTTTTCTCACAAATGTACACAAATGTGCATGTAATTGAAATTTTGCCATAAACCAACATTTGTTTTATTGAGTTAAAGTTTATCACTGAAACTCGATGGTATCTTTACTGCGTCATAACTTAAGTTCTTGTTAATAACATTGATTTCTTTCATTGTTGCGTCGAACAAAACCTTAATCTTCGAACATCGATCGTTTTTTAATTAAAGCAAGCAGGCAACAGTTTTGTCCGTATTTTCTCTCTACACAAATACTTGCTATGTTTGTTTAAGCTTTCCGGTAAAAAGGTCACATGTAAATTATTATTGGCGATTGAATTGACATTCATAAGCACACAAAACACCAATACATCAATTATTTGAAAACTTTTGAAAATGTATATTATTTTAATTTTTTCCCCACAAAAAACATGTATTGGAACTTTCACGAATGTAAATTTATTTAATGACGGTGATTATAGATAGAAAATTGTTTTTTTTATGATTTTAATAAATCGAGAATTCCAAGGAAATTTTTAATATTGTTATTTCAAAACGATGTTTGACACTTACATTTAGTTAATTGACAACGTATATCAAGTCACAAAAGCTCTTGTTTGCAGTTACAATAAGTTATAGTTATAGAAAAGTAACTTTTCTAGTTGATTAATGTTTTTCTTGTGAAACGAATATTAAAATCGCTTCAATATCACAATAATGAAATTGAATTTAAAAAAAAAACGTAGAATTTATTGTACCTACGCTGGTTAATAAATGTTTTTTTTTTTTAGAATTTTACCGCTTCAATGCAACGAAGTCGTCGTAGTTTCTTTTATTGGCTGAGTCTAGGTACCTTGAATGTTTGTTTGTATAAAACATTATTCAGTTCTTTAATCAGTTGTGAAGTCATAAATGTCTGCCGATATGATAATTTGTCTGATCAGTCATCCAAACATTTGCTTTAAAGATACTTTTTTTCACGCGTTTATCGTGAATACACCCAATCAATATTGAGTATTATTATTATTAATATCACTCAGGGATTCAGTTCTGACCTCCGTTTGCTAATTACAACCGCATGTTTCGTTTTTTTACTCAAAGTATTTAACAACAAATCTCAATATGTTGTCGCTGTTGTTGTTGCTGTTGTTTTTGTTGTTTTTGTTGTTGTTGTTGTTGTTGTTGTTGTTTTTGTTGATGTTGTTGTTGATAACAGTTTGTTGTATCACAATCAACTAATTCGTCATCCATTTCAATAATTGGGCATCGTTTTTTTCAAATATTTTGTGGTATTCACATGATGAATTCTTCTTTTAAAAAAAAAAACATTACTTCTTTCATTGGTTTCAAATGTATCGCTTCACAATTTCGAAGAAAACGTCGAATTTTCACAGCTTTTAAGTCACATTTTTTTCACCAAATTAATCCTCACGGTGAACTTTAACTTTAATCTACCAACATATCAGAAACTTATATTTCATCTGGTGTTATCTCCTCCTCTTTGTAGGATCTACAAGTTAATTTAACACCATTTCGACGTACCGCGCTTTTCACACCATTTCATGCACACCTCCAAAACAACCGGTTTTAAATCGTCGATCTTCGGACACAAAACCGGTTTCTTCGCTCAACAAAACCAGTTTTAAAATCACTTTAACTCACGCCAACACTTCTTAAAATATGTTAAATCTTCAGAAACACAACGCCGACTCGTACCAAACTTTCACAAACTCACACAAAAACACATAGGTATTTAATAATTAAAAAAAAACAGGTTTTCACTTGAAAACCACACAGATGATATCCATTCTATACAAACACAAAACAAACACTAAATTCTCTGCACACACACAGAAAAAATCGAAACGACAAATCACATTACACGGAATTTATTCATACACCGATTTAAAAACACGTACACATGCGAATACCGGTTTTGACAGTTGGCGACTAGTGTGCGCTGTATACATACAAACACACGAGTTTGTCGCTAAGCGGCATAAGCGCGCTCCTACTTTACCCGACAACCAAGCTCTTACTGACTTGCAGCACAGTGTTCTTCGTTCTCGGCTAGGCCCGCTTCATGGTGGTGGGGGTAGTCGCCGCGGCGGCGGAGGGGTAAGAGGGGAAATATCGAGTGAGTGCCCAGTAGCGGAGAGCGAACTGACGAGGAAATTATAGGGTGGCACCCACTCACTGTAGGTCAACGAAGATGATATAAACAGGGTGGATGATTGAAGAGGAATGGTTGGTCAGTAGGTCTGTAATTTTAGTCATATGTTTATTAGTAAACGGGACGATGGGTTGCAGGTCTGTAATTTTGGAAACATGTGTATTAGTAAAAAGGACGATGGGTTGCAGGTCTGTAATTTTGGAAACATGTGTATACTAAACAGGACTATGGGTTGCAGGAAGAGGAATGGTTGGTCAGTAGGTCTGTAATTTTGAACAGTATGTGTATTTGTAAACAGGACGATGGGTTTCAGGAAGAGGAATGGTTGGTCAGTAGGTCTGTAATTTTGGAAAGTGTGTGTATTTTAGTAAACAGGACGATGGGTTTCAGGAAGAGGAATGGTTGGTCAGTAGGTCTGTAATTTTGGAAAGTGTGTGTATTTTAGTAAACAGGACGATGGGTTGCACGAAGAGGAATGGAGGTGCACAATTCGTGTGAGTGGATATTATGGTCTGGGTGGGTGGGTGGGTGCGCGGGTGGGTGGGTTCGTGGTGACCGGTACCCGCAAAGAGGGCTCTTTCGTGTATATTATCATAAATCAGACATTGCTCGATCATCAAACTGTCTTCCTTTTTCATCTTTTTATTCTATTCGATACACATCCTCTCCAAACCCTCACGCCACTAAAAACTCCGAAAAATGTGTTAAAATTAACAACAAAAAAAATAGTTACGATCAGTGGTGTAACGTTGAGAAATTGTAAGAATGAAGGCCCCCTCCATACCTCCTCCACAACTACCCGACCCCCTTCAACTCCGTGACTTAACCTAACAAAATGAAATATGTAACTGAGAATCAGTTTGTTTCAGTTGTTTTGTTTGTTGTTTCACGGAGTTGAGGGGGGTCGGGTAGCAGTGGAGGGGATAAGGAGGGGGCCGTCATTTTTACAATTTCTCAACTATAGCAAAGACGAAAAAAACGAATACCTTATTTCGAATAGATGAATAATTTAAATAAAATGAATGCGAATAACCAACCAAGTGAATGAATATCCCATTTCCAAAATTATTTCCACCGTATATATTATTATCTTTCTTCACAGCTGTCTTCCTTCCATCATACTTCCGTGCGGCCCAAAACCGTAGATAAGAAAACAAGATAAAATCAGTAAATAAACATTTCAGTTCCTATCGACCAATGAGGCTACACAAAACATCCTTTCACAATTATGAGCACTCGATAAGTGAATGCGGTGTATCCTATCTCCACTAGCCGCTGTGAAACTCCAGGTTTCTGTCAGTTAAAATTTTGCTAGAAAATGCTTTGAAAAATAGTCAAAAACTAGACAAAAATCTATTATCTCCTGGGGAATTTAATTCTCTTACTAACAAATGTGTATCTGTTAAAAATAAATATTTCCTTTTATCAAATTACCTAATTAAATATTTTGCTATCTCTTGTTCCAACATCATGTTCCAGTTAGTTAGAGTTGTTTTGTGAAAATTTAAGAGTAAAATTGTGTTATATCATTTTTAATATGTGAAATTCATCATCATTATACTAGGTTTCAAAACTAGACAAAAATCTATTATCTCCTGGGGAATTTAATTCTCTTACTAATAAATGTGTATCTGTTAAAAATAAATATTTCCTTTTATGAAATTACCTAATTTATCTTTTGCGATCTATTGTTTTTACATCATGTTCCAATATCTGTTAGTTAGCGTTGTTTTGTGAGAATTTAAGAGTAAAATTGTGTTTATCATTTTTATATGTGAAATTCATCATCATTATACTAGGTTTCAATTGTTTTTTATTTATTCTTCAGCTGTTTTTTATTTTAATTACATAACACTCATTAATAATTAAGTGTTAAGTGCTTAAGTATGTCAATCATAAAAATTCCTGGAAATAATATATCAGGCATATAAGATTTGGAGCACTTAACTCAAGCTGGGCTAGATATAATAGGTTAACTGAACGTCATCGCTCACAGCGCACTCTACCTGTCATACGGTCTCCCATTACATCAACGATTTCTCTGTAATATTTCTTTTTTCATCTTGTTTACATATTTTATTACGTATATGGCTAGTATAGTTTAATGTATGCGACATCGCCTTCCAATTTGCATACCAATGTTATTCTAATCGTTATACAAAGCACCTTGTATACGCAAAAATGACGTCATGAGTAGGCCTACTATAATTATTGTAATGCAGCTATTCATATTGTGAGTTTTTTTTTATTATATTTAACAAGGTACAGTCATCGTAATAAATATTGCACCGTGTTATCAATCAATAGATGGTATTCAGAATTGATCTAGAAAGCCGTGATTTGCTCTATCTAGACCAGTCTTACTATGTCCCAATAAATACGTATTCGTCGAATAGCTTGTTGTCTCCATGGCAACCACCAATCAAAACCCTTGAAATCCTCCAAATAGCTTAATTGCTACAAATAAGCTATTTGAAGGATTTCAATGGTTTTGATTGGTGGTTGCCATGGAGACAACAAGCTATCCGACGAACAAGTAGTTATTGGGACATTGTAAGACTGGACCTTAGGGTACTAGATTGTTATGTTAAGGTGTATTTGTCACTGTTGTGCATTGTTGTTATTGAAGATCTAGAGGACCGTGATTTGCTCTATCTAAGGGTCTTAGATCAATTCTGAAAAAGGTCTATTAAATTTTAAAATGATGTTCATATTTCTTGTTACAAACATCAATATTACAAACTAAATAAAATGTTACAAAAGTGTATTCTTAATTTTGTATAGTAATTTTTAATAATTTGAAAAAATATTGTAAATTTATCGAGCCAAAGATTTAATATTATGTGAACTAATTTATATTTTATCTTATTTGGGCCCGGGATATAATTATTCAAGAGTAGCTCTGCCTGTCGTAAGAGGCGACTAGAAAGCCGACATCGTACAACCTGCTATTGACTACGTCGTAACAACAACAAATATAAAACACATAAACCTAGACAAATTTAACAAAATTCGTTTATGCTGGGCCCTGATTCACAAAACGTCTTAACTAAGGCCTGGCCTAACTTTAGGACCACTACGCCATTGGCTGGTACGGGCCTTCACATAGCCTCGACTCGACGTTGCTAAGAAACCCTAGTAAATAAACACTTTATACCAAATTAGGCCCTGTCTGAGTTGGTCTTATCTTCCTTCAAAGATGGTGGCAAAACGTCTAAAATTTTGAAGTGTGAACATAAATAAATATCGTTTACTTACCTTGACATACACATTTCTCTGTTTTTAGAATGTGGAGGTATAAGAAAACAAAACACTGAACATTAAAACGCCCCCTTGCAATATTTTAAGTTCACTGTGATTTCCACGAAATTAGCTATCAATAGCACAAGACTCGTTTGAGGGGGCTATGACATCACAGGCGGACAAACAATGTGTTGCTAGGCGACTTCATTGTTGTATCTTTCTTTGATTTGTGCATATTCCATGTTTGTCCGAAACAAAACACGGCAACACGGTTATTTTTAGAATTGAGTCTTGTGCTATTGGGCTGTGTAGTAGGCCTATCATAGATTTATGATAGCACATACGGTACAGTGTGAATCCGGACCCTGTATTTTATGTTCTTAAAACGAAGAGAACTGCATTGTTTCGTGAGTTAGTATTGAAAACTCGGAGCTGGAAAGCTAAGATACGGAAAGAAGACAAGCCTGCCTACGCATCCGGCCGAGACGTGTCCGGACTTGTAAGCTTCTCAGACAAAACGCTAAAACCTCAACTTAACTTTAGCAGAAAAAAAACAAGCAAAAAAAACAAAGCAAATCAACAGGTGCTTTTCGACGCCAGATTTCTCTTTGTCAACAATTCTCCGTTTTTTTTTTATCAACACAATACAGAAAATACACAAACACATACACACAAAATGGAATAAAGGTCTTTTAAAATCCATCGATATAAGTTAAATTATTTTTGCCCATACTATAACAGTCGTACTATAACAGTAAGAAGAAATTCGGAATGTACCAGTACTAAAAAATAATATAAAATTAAATCGGAAGGTTTCAACAATCATCCCTATAATTGAGCAAACACGCTTAAGTGGTAAAAACCAACCCTCCGCCTAAAGATCGAAAATATACATAATATAATGGTTTTCGAGTTGGAAACATCTTCAACTCATACAAGAATTAAATTGTGCCTTTTGATAAATACATAAATGTAATCAATCATGTCAAATGTATTGATAATCACAATATTATGATAAGCCAATAAACTTGAAACTTGAATAAAATCACTCTCCCTATATCGACAGGGGTGTCTGGGATAATGGGTCATTATCCCATCAACACTTTGATTGAGTGAAGGGGAAATGGAGGGGAAGTGGAGCGGAGGAACTGAAGGGTTGGATCACACATATATCGATTAGAGTTGGCCTTCACGCTATAAATTACGGCGCCCTCATTAACGCTTTGAATAATTTCTATAGATGCCGACCTGAAACTGATTACATCGTCATCAATGTCTAGCGTAAAATCGATGTGGGATATTGATATTTTACTCAGCCAGGACTCAAGTCTCTGCCTGAGTAATCAAGTTTCAAGAACGCGTTTGACCTTCGGTAGAGGAAGGAAGTTTTCTGCTCCTAGAAACAATTTCATACGTATCTTCACCATCTTACATTTTATTTATATATTATTAGTTAATTTATAAATTTAACTCGTTTATTCGTTTGTTCACGTGTTGATTCATTTATGGTGTACATACATGGTGTTTATTCAGTTTAATTGAATGTAAAGCGTGCGGTAACTTCTACATTTCATTTTTAAAATGCCCAAAACAAATTATAAAGTCACGAAAATTTTTATTATATTCTAAACTATATTATATGTTAATTTACACACATATATTTTTTAGTACCATCACTCATACATAGTAGATGCATCACTTCAATTCTAGTTCATATATTGGTGATAGAATGTATTTCTCTAACAGTTGTAAACAACGCGAACGCCCAGTCGATACTCCAACCCGCCCCCCACTCCCCCCCCCCACCCCCTTCACCCCCTCTTCACATTTCCCGACCGCTTTTCCGATATTTCATCTCGTCAGTGTGTCGCGAACATAAAATTCCAATTTCCCCAAATCATCCCACCAGAGAAATCCCCCCCCACCCGCCCCCTCCCCCTCCCCCCCCCCCCCTATACTCACGGTCGGTTATATCAACATATATGTTATTTTAATTTTCCGGCATTTCCCCTTCGACGATCCATCAATACAGCCAACAACGACGTCATCGAGTGGTAGTGGTGGTGGGGGGGGGGGGGTGAGGGGGGGGAGTAGACAGAGGGGTAATTCACAATAACATACGTATTGATATTGCGAAAGTTTATGTGTTCATAGTTAATTGTGAAATGTAGTCATTAATAGCGGGTATATTATGCAATGCAACGTTGCGCGTCAGAATCACAAACGAATAAGATATAGATTGTGTAAATAATTTAGTTTTTTTTTTTTAGAAATATACTGTGTGAAATAAATATAATAATATACAAATGAAAAACAAACTTTGCCCTGGAATCGAAACCAGGTATCCGGATGGGCGCATTGATCTCGGCAATTTTGTTGGTCGTTGGTTTAGGTCCAGGGTTCGATTTCTAGTTCATCACCATGGGGTCTTTAACTTTAATTAATCATAAGGTACTCTTGTATATACACATAAACGTTGACTTTAGAGCCGTAATAGCAACTACGAGGAACAAAATAAATGGTATAAACTGTCCCTCAGTGAAAATGAGTTATTTTAACAGTGCGATTTAAATAAAATAATTTTAAAAAATGTTTACCCACTAACAGAATCTCAACATGAGTAGACATGTTGTCCTACATCTATAATAGAAAAAGATCTCTATCGAATGAAGTGTGAGTAGAAAGGTATAGAAAGGAACGATTGCGTCATAGACGAGAACAAACTCTTACAGCGCAACAGTTGAGAGGAAAGCAAATGAAAGAGGTCGCCTTGAAGCGATCGATTCCTTTTTCTATTACATTCTAAATGTATTGACAAAGTGGAATTAATGTTTACTCATGGCTACCGTAGGCTTACGCGTCGATAAGAGACACGAGCTGTAGACAGACAGACAGACAGACAGACAGACAGACAGACAGACAGACAGACAGACAGACAGACAGACAGACAGACAGACAGACAGACAGACAGACAGACAGACAGACAGACAGACAGACAGACAGACAGACAGACAGACAGACAGACAGACAGACAGACAGACAGACAGACAGACAGACAGACAGACAGACAGACAGACAGACAGACAGACAGACAGACAGACAGACAGACAGACAGACAGACAGACAGACAGACAGACAGACAGACAGACAGACAGACAGACAGACAGACAGACAGACAGACAGACAGACAGACAGACAGACAGACAGACAGACAGACAGACAGACAGACAGACAGACAGACAGACAGACAGACAGACAGACAGACAGACAGACAGACAGACAGACAGACAGACAGGCAGACAGACAGACAGACAGACAGACAGACAGACAGACAGACAGACAGACAGACAGACAGACAGACAGACAGACAGACAGACAGACAGACAGACAGACAGACAGACAGACAGACAGACAGACAGACAGACAGACAGACAGACAGACAGACAGACAGACAGACAGACAGACAGACAGGCAGGCAAGCTGTAGACAGAAGAAGAGCGAGTCAAACAGACAGGTAGTCAAATAGAAGTAGAGAGTGAGAGAGACAGACAGACAGACAGAGAGACAGGAAAGAAAGAAAGACTACAAGCATACAGACAAAAAGGTGCGAAGAGTAGAATCTACGTCAAAAATCGCAAAAAATGTTCATTATTTAATTATATCTCAAGATTGCAACAAGAACTCGAAAATCTAAATCAACACTACAGACTGAATATTATAACAATTAGTAGTTATTTTGATTATTAAATCGACAATTAGAACTACAATTAATCATATATTCAAAAATATACTGATTATGATGTAAAGCACAACTTAGAGCATTCAGTATGTAGGACTTACTAAACCACAGTGCGCTGTTGATTTGATTTTCGATTTAGAAGCCCATTTTTGTGATATAATTTAAAAATGAAAATTGTGTGCGGTTTTTGACGTAGAGGTATCCTTCCCTGTTAAAGTGAGTATTGTCAGCGTGACAAATTTCAGGAATATCCTTCCATATGTGTTTCTTTATGAATGTATTTGTTTACTACGTACTAAACAGCAATGTCATAATGACAACGTCGGCCTTTTCATCTTCTCTAAGACAGACAGAAATATAATGTGACTCTTCATTCCCACACTCTCAAATGTATAAATACGCGAGACTTCAGAAACCCAACTAAATTACACCAACCATCATCATACTTTATACTTAGAAGTTACTTCATTGTAACTAAAGCATAGCATTAAGATTTTATAACGTGCTAAAAGAAAATTAACAACCCGAAATAAATTATTGACAAAAAAAAAAAAACTCTTAATTTATGAATTTTCGACTGTATGGTTTCGGGTAATAACCACCGCTTTCTAGAACGTGTCGTCCTCGTGACTGCAACCGCAAGGCGGCTGTGGGTTTGGAAATAGTGCCACCCGCCGTTTATTCAACAAACTGTCACATCAGAAAGTTCGACGATTTTAATTGTCGGTCTATTCAAAGATGCTCTGTTGGCAGCGGCAGTTATAAACGTCGACTTGTAACGGGCTGTTTTGCTTTCTAGAGGTTTTACAACTTCCGGTATCACAACCATAGAGTTGGTAGGTCTTATTTATTTACTTATTTATTCGAAGTCTGTGAAATCACTGCTTCCAACGCAGAAGGACCCGGGTTCAAATCTCGCTTTAGGCAAAAGTTTCAACTTCTAATATGGATTGAAATTCCATCACTTCTCGTCTTAGGAATAAGTAAACGGTGACTTTGGAGCCGTCCTAGCAACGAAGCACTCAATACATTGTTCTGAATCGGCCTTGTTGATTCTGGCATCTATCCGCAGGTGTTCGCACTGTCCAATCACTGTATCATATGTTTCGTATTTGAAATATAGACCTTCGATTGGTTATCGCTCACTCGACGATGATGTTTGATATGACAGGGTTGGTTTAGTCGCTTTAAATTAAAAGTCTCCCACTGAAAATCAATCTTGTTACTGAGTGGGTAGACTCTATAAATACGAATTTACTTACTTTATTTATTTACTTCAATGTGTAGTGAGTGAGGGTGGAGGGCATTATTAGAGTTAATTGTGTGCGACTCAAAGTCCTAGGTTCGTTAATCGGTTCATTTTAATCACTAGATTGCAATAATTACAATGACTATAGTATATAATTGCAAAGAAAAGTACAAGAAATAGAACAAAGTTTCGCAAAGAACTATAACAATCTCACTATAATGATTGTAACTTATATAATTAAAAGCTACGTGTACTTGTAGTTTATTAAATCATAGGTAACTGAACAAACTTTGAGTCTTCTATAATTAATCTCGCTCGAGTCTTCTGGGGTCCGATTAAAGAGCAATGTTCTTGCATTCGACTCATTAAGACTGGGTGTCGTTTAATTCCACTAAAAGTGTCGTTTCTAATTAACGCTTGAGACTGTCCGACACTAACAACTTTAATAAGCGTCAGTATTTATGGTTTTTCTAGTTTGTTTCGAACACTAACACATAAAAGAGGCAAAAATAAACTTGTGCAAAATAGTTCGATTTCAATGTATGTATATTCCTTCGTTAATTTTTTTTCGTTGTGTATTGTAGACCTAATTGTATATTTATCATCCTTTTTTTGTAAGTTCGTTTTCTAACTGAATACGACACGGTCAATAAATAGATATTTCACGTACGGTACATGTGTCGTTGTTGCCCGCAGCCAAAAGCAGCGCGCCCCTCGAAAGCGAGACCTACCTACCTAAGGAAGACACATAGCCTAGCCTTGTGGGGTTAATACCCGGCGTCCTATGCAAACAAGGTCTTCACGCGGGCAACTCAATTGATTAATGTAGTCTAGTGTATACGGCTTACGGAGTCAGATTCTAGTGTCCAAGATGACAAATTGTTGTTCTCTTGTAAAATCGTGTGTTTACGCGCGCTTATAAATAGCAGAACTATAGAACTTTAGAAACAACAAAGTGGGGTTATGTTTGCACACCTAGATTCGAAATGTGGGTTTTATCCCCAGAAAGACATGTTCGTTATTTATGTAATGGACAGAAAATTGTGTTGAAACATAGCAACTTCACAAACAAGTAACATATGTTGTAGTTGTAAATAGAAATATTGTTATAATCCTAGTTTTTTAAATTTTAAATAATGTTTTCGCGAATGAATCAGCCATGTTGAATTATTAGAACTTTTGAAATAACAAAATGGGGTTATGTTTACATGTGGATGCGAAATGTGCGTTTTTCTTACGGGCGAGAAATGTTCGATATTTGTTTAGTGAACAGAAAATTCTGAAGAAAATTGGCTTTGGTACAAACAATTGTAACACGTGTTGTAGTTATAGTTTGAATTATTGCTAGAATCCTAGTATTTCAAATTTTAAATAATGCTTTCACAACTGAAGTGGCCATGCTTTGTAAATTGTAAATAGCACAACTAGGCTAGAGCGTTTGAAATAACATGTAAAGACAAGTTCACACCTTGAGGCAAAATGTGTGTTTTCTAACAGGACAAAACGTATTTGTTATTTATGTAATGAAAAGTTAATTGTTAAAATTAATAACAAGGGTACAAAAAACTATACTCGCACCAAGACTACCATTCAGATGCTTTCGTCACAGGCAAGGCACTCGTCGTAGCCAACCAGCGAACTGCCCAGACAAGACCGCACAAAATACCGATCGCTGATTGGCTACACGAGCCCCTGGCCTGTGACGAAAGCATCCCAGTCTAACACATTTGGTTGATGGATCGGTGGAAATGCATCTGCTTAGGTTAGGTTAGGTTAGGTTAGGTTAGGTTAGGTTAGGTTAGGTTAGGTTAGGTTAGGTTAGGTTAGGTTAGGTTAGGTAAGGTTAGGTTAGGTTAGGTTAGGTAAGGTTAGGTTAGGTTAGGTTAGGTTAGGTTAGGTTAGGTTAGGTTAGGTTAGGTTAGGTTAGGTTAGGTTAGGTTAGATTAGGATAGGGCTTCTTTTAGTTTTCTCCTTAATATCCCTTTAAACTCATAAACTCAATCAGTCACTCCAAGAAAAAATTATGTCGATTTATTCTTAATATTTGCGGCTCTTAATTTCCCAGCTCTGAATTAGCTATTACTTGATCCAATTGAAATAAATAAAATTTTTGCCGTGTGGGTTCATAGAATTGTTTTCTATTTACAAATTCGCAACAATTACCACTACGGAGTCGGGGTAGTATTTTGACCGCAGGGCGCAATTACATAGAACAACACGACCGCTCAACGCAGAACTACGGTTTAACGCAGTAAAACTCTTTTGGGGGGGGGGGGGGGGGGCTAATGAAAGGATTAATTATTTATAGTGACGTCACAGGCTGGAGAGAATTGTAACAAACACAGTTTGTGAGGAGAAAAACAGGAGAGACGCGGTTTTGAATGGGTTTTACCGGTAACTCAACTGGCTTAACCAAAACACAACATAACACACGTTTGTCTTATTATTGTTTTCTTTGTTTTATATCCATGATAATAATATTATTCATTAAACATAATTACAAACTACATTACCCTTTTCAGTGTACATGAAATTGTCAGTCATCAAAATAACAGTTTTGGCTAATACATTATACTATGTATAATTGAAAGTACGTCATGAAATATTCAAAAATATTACTACAATAAAAAATGTTAAATTACCAAAATTCGTAAGCTTGTATAAGATATTAATTTTAATATAATTTAACTGCTTTCAATGCGAAGGTCTAAGGTTCGATTTAATTATATAAATAAAAGTAGTAGAACAGATTTATATATAAGTTTAAAGTATTGTATTAAACCTGCTTCACAACAGATTATTTCGAAAAATGTCTACGGTTTGTTATAGAAGCGTATTTTATTTTCTTCATTTTTGTACATTTGAAAAATACTTTAGACAAGTGATATTTTTATAGTGGATTATTAATATATCGACATGTTCCTCGCTACTCCACACTACGAAGTGAATATTCCAAAGTAAAACTACATTGATAAATCCATAAATAAATAAACCAAAATTCGTAACCTCGTATTGGATGTTAATTTTAATATAATTGAACTGCTTTGTAATTTCTAAGGCAAGAAACGAAACGAAACGAAACGAAACGAAACGAAACGAAACGAAACGAAACGAAACGAAACGAAACGAAACGAAACGAAACGAAACGAAACGAAACGAAACGAAATGAAACGAAACGTCTACAGCAAAGATGACGCACGACACAATTATAAACACGATGCACACGACGCACACAACATTGTTTATAGACATGTTGATGATGTTGACGATACTACCGCCAATAAACTACCACATTAACCGTTACCATGTGTGCAGCGCATACATAGATAGATAGATAACTTGGCACGGTGTGTATTCTACTTGTATCAACTAAAACGACGTGGCTGCTTGCGCTGTACAGCCAACACTATGATGATCTGATTGAAACAGATGGATTCAATAAACACAGCCTGTACATGTATAGGGAGTATTCACGTGACGTCACATCGGCCATATTGGAGGCCACCTATAGTACTATTTCAAGTATCATTTAGCTGTCAATAGAAAACGAATAATATTATTCACGGGGAAATATGACAAGTTTGAACACGTATATCCCCCGATAAAGTGTACGAAAATGATAATTGAATGCTTTTGTAAACGATTAAATGAGCAAATCGAGACAAAAAGTGTTTGTTTATGTTGATTTTAAGTAATAATAGCAAACCAAAGTTAGAGAACAGTTGAATTTGCATCAAACTCCAGCTGAAACATAGTAACAATGAACTACCAATCACATGGCATTGTGGTCTCTAATGTGGCCACCATGCGCCATACGTGAATACACCCTATTGAAAGCAAGCTTTATTATAGAGCTGCAATGCGAGCCAAAATAACAAGTACAAGTACAGTTGTGGAATTTAACGACGCGTTCGAAAATGCGGCTCGATTTTGTTTGTTTATGTTTACGTTTACAGAGAAACAGATCAGGAAATAAGTGTGAAGGTTTTAGCTCTGTTGAAATGCCAATAAAAAAATATTTACAAGATCGTTACTCTTTAGTTATCATCAAATTGAAAAACAAGTTGTCCAAGTCATGCGTTTGTTCATTTCATTTAATTTCATTTCTTTCCGTTCCGTTTCGTTTCGTTTCGTTTCGTTTCATTTCATTTCATTTCATTTCAAATCATTTCATTTCATTTCATTTCATTTCATTTCATTTCATTTCATTTCATTTCATTTCATTTCATTTCATTTCATTTCATTTCATTTCATTTCATTTCATTTCATTTCATTTCATTTCATTTCATTTCATTTCATTTCAATTCATTTAATTTCATTTCATTAGCATACAAAAACAATTCACATAAGTACTAAAGTATAGGATTTGTCATGACTTCAATTTAAAATAAACTTAATTTAACCTAAACTCAGTGGCGGCTCGTGGGACGAGACAAGCGAGTCTGAGCCTAACCACGGAATCTGGCATAGTTTCGTGTTATTATATTATTGACATACTAGCACACGAAAATCGGTTTTCTGTTAATTCTATAACTCTTTAATTCTACGCCTCGTCGGTAAAATTCTCCCACAACTGCCCCTGCTATTGCGTGAAAATTTTGTGCCGTTTAAAATTTAAATAAATCGTTCATCTCATGTTAGAAAGACAATTGTCAGTGAAACTGACAGTTAGTAATTGAATTGGGTACAAGAAACTGAAACCCACCTGTAGATCTTGCTCAATGAAATGAAACGAATTGTCTTGTTTACTCGTTTTGTAAACAGCGTAGATTGGACGAGATCTAATTATCTTACAATTGCTGCTGCTTTAATTACCTCTTACTGTGTCCCCGAGTGTTGTCGATACTTCTTAGATTCAATTTCCACCTTGTTGCCGGGTAGAAGTGAAAATAAAAAGATTTTATTTGATGAAGGAAATCCTGACCTATCTTCCACAAACAGCGTGTGTACAATAAATTATATGTACTCAATTAATAGATAAGACAGTATAAGGATGATTTCTTTATTCGATCTTAAGTAAGTAGGTAAGTAAATAAATTAAATAATGAAAGGGAGCTTGTAATGACGTCATTTCCGGTATCGCACGGTAGCCATACTGAGGTACTCTGTAAACATTTGTTTACGTTCTTCCGACACTTCATTGTTGCAATATTGCAGATGTCCTTTGACTGACACATCAACTGTTTTCAAACAAAGGTTCCGTATTATGACTGAAAACAAAATCAGAACGCGTAAACTCTGTTTAAAGACAACCATTTGCATGTATTATCATTTCCTTGAACTTTTACCTGCACACGTCAATCTATACGGCTTGAAACTGTGATATTTCCTGGATAACCTATGTGTCTTCTATTGACAAAACAAATGTAAACAAGCAATGTGTACCTCATAATGGCCGCCGCGTGACGTCTATTGAAAGCTACCTATAGTCTATCCACTCTCTTACAAGAATTGATTTTCAGTGCGAAGGTAAATCTTACCGCTGAGAGACCTTCCTAGACAACAATAGAGTAGCCTTATTTGTGTTAGATAAGGACAAAGAACTAAACAAAACAAAACAAACAGCCTTTTAAATCAACTCAAATTGAAGAGAATGTCACTTTAAATATACCTAATACATATAGGTAAATGTATTACAAATAATAATTATGATACATAATATATGATAACAATTACAGACCAAGAGGAGTGTGTCTTGTCTGTTTGCAATTTATAACGATAATGAAAATTATATAATCTTTTTATTTTCACTTCGATTAAGGATAGTGTCACTCAATATAGCATGTTTCCTGTTCAGTGAACCGTTCACTAAATTCAATTACCCACTTTAACCAATAAACCAATATATCCATCTGACACTTCATAAAAGTTCCGACACCATTTCAGTAGACTACTTTTTAGATAGGTTCGAAATGGAGGCTACTCGTCGATCTTCCTTCAACATATATATATAAACCTGTCGTATACTCCTCAATATACTTCTCTTGATTGCCTCAGATCTTTGGGTCCGGTCAAGTTGGTACTTCCGCTACCTAAACTAAAAACATTCGTAGAAACCTATTTTCCCCGCCTAGGCCCAGGGTATTATTCGACCTCGATGACTCCTTACAGACGTAAGTGGTGAGAAAAGGAAATTTGCGTGTCTTTTACCCCAATATATCACTATATAACAATCGTAGAAATCTATTTTCCCGTCTAGCCCCAGGGTAGAATCCGGCCTAGATGACTCTTACAGTCGTAAGAGGTGAGAAAATGAAATCCAGTGTCTTTTCTCCCAATGTCTCACTTTATAAAATTCGTAGAAACCCATTTTCACACCTAGGCCCGGAGTAGAATTCAACCTAGATGACGCTTAGAGTCGTAAGAGATGAGAAAATGAAATCCTGGGTCTTTTACCCCAATGTCTCACTTTATAACATTCGTAGAAACCAATTTCCCCGGCTAGGCCCGGGGTAGAATTTGATCTAGGTGACTCTTACAGTCGTAAGTGGTGAGAACATGAAATCATGTGTCTTTTCCCCGGATGTCTCACTTTATAACATTCGTAGAAACCTATTTTCCCGCCTAGGCCCGGGGTATAATTCGGCCTAGATTACGCTTAGAGTCGTAAGAGATGAGAAAATGAAATCATCCTGTGTCTTTCCCCTCAATGTCTCACCTTATAACACTCGTAGAAACCCATTTCCCCGCCTAGGCCAGGGTTATAATTCGACCTAGATGACGCTTAGAGTCGTTAGAGATGAGAAAATGAAATCATCCTGTGTCTTTCCCCTCAATGTCTCACCTTATAACACTCGTAGAAACCCATTTCCCCGCCTAGGCCAGGGTTATAATTCGACCTAGATGACGCTTAGAGTCGTTAGAGATGAGAAAATGAAATCATCCTGTGTCTTTCCCCTCAATGTCTCACCTTATAACACTCGTAGAAACCCATTTCCCCGCCTAGGCCAGGGTTATAATTCGACCTAGATGACGCTTAGAGTCGTTAGAGATGAGAAAATGAAATCATCCTGTGTCTTTCCCCTCAATGTCTCACCTTATAACACTCGTAGAAACCCATTTCCCCGCCTAGGCCAGGGTTATAATTCGACCTAGATGACGCTTAGAGTCGTTAGAGATGAGAAAATGAAATCATCCTGTGTCTTTCCCCTCAATGTCTCACCTTATAACACTCGTAGAAACCCATTTCCCCGCCTAGGCCAGGGTTATAATTCGACCTAGATGACGCTTAGAGTCGTTAGAGATGAGAAAATGAAATCATCCTGTGTCTTTCCCCTCAATGTCTCACCTTATAACACTCGTAGAAACCCATTTCCCCGCCTAAGCCAGGGTTATAATTCGACCTAGATGACGCTTAAAGTCGTTAGAGATGAGAAAATGAAATCATCCTGTGTCTTTCCCCTCAATGTCTCACCTTATAACACTCGTAGAAACCCATTTCCCCGCCTAGGCCAGGGTTATAATTCGACCTAGATGACGCTTAGAGTCGTAAGAGATGAGAAAATGAAATCATCCTGTGTCTTTCCCCTCAATGTCTCACCTTATAACACTCGTAGAAACCCATTTCCCCGCCTAGGCCAGGGTTATAATTCGACCTAGATGACGCTTAGAGTCGTTAGAGATGAGAAAATGAAATCATCCTGTGTCTTTCCCCTCAATGTCTCACCTTATAACACTCGTAGAAACCCATTTCCCCGCCTAGGCCAGGGTTATAATTCGACCTAGATGACGCTTAGAGTCGTAAGAGATGAGAAAATGAAATCATCCTGTGTCTTTCCCCTCAATGTCTCACCTTATAACACTCGTAGAAACCCATTTCCCCGCCTAGGCCAGGGTTATAATTCGACCTAGATGACGCTTAGAGTCGTTAGAGATGAGAAAATGAAATCATCCTGTGTCTTTCCCCTCAATGTCTCACCTTATAACACTCGTAGAAACCCATTTCCCCGCCTAGGCCAGGGTTATAATTCGACCTAGATGACGCTTAGAGTCGTTAGAGATGAGAAAATGAAATCATCCTGTGTCTTTCCCCTCAATGTCTCACCTTATAACACTCGTAGAAACCCATTTCCCCGCCTAGGCCAGGGTTATAATTCGACCTAGATGACTTTTTCACTCGCAATAGTAGGAAAAAGGAGATCCTGTCCTTTCCCCCCAATGTTGCACTACCTCCCACTTGTCCCCAGCTCGATCTCCCAACAAGAGACCCGCCACATCCAAAAACTTCTCATCTGTGGGGTGGAAGGGGTAGGGGGGGGGCTATTCCTGAAAGTGGTCACGGTGGCAAACCACTCACACTTTAAGTGATATCTACGTAGCTACCACTTGCTATTGGTTGATTGCTGTGACGTATCGCGCGCGTGGAAAACACTCAATCAGCCAATAGTAAGTGATAACCACGTTGATATCACTTCAAGTTAGTTATGTCACCGTGACAACTATCAGTATTAGCCCCTTCCTGGTATTCATTGCCAAGATCGTGTATACACATGGTGGAGTAGTAGTTGAGATACTTATAAAACTCGTATTAGCGATACAAAATGCAATGTATTAAAAACGTAAACCTAGTAGAACAGGTACATATGTGTTATTAAAAAATAACGGACTATACACTGTTCCTGTTCCTGTTCACTGTTACACTGTGTGTTGTAGCTAATGAAGTGATTAGCTCTCGAAATATGGCGTCGTTTTATAATAATTTTAATTTACTAGAAACAGTGTATAGTCCTATATTTTTTAATAACACAAAATGCAAGGTATTTCAAGCTCCTGTACTATAAAAACTTATTTTAAGACATCTATTTCCGATACATCCCACCTTTGAATACCAAAACGTACCTTTCTAACGAAACATTCGAATAAAAACATGCATTTCCGCGACCACCAATCACCATTCCATAAATACCTTTCGAACGTCGAAACTGTCCAATAAACCAATGCACTTCCGCCCATTTATTCCAAAGCACTTCGTATTTAAACCGTCACCACCACGACCGCGATTTGCGTCACTACGATTCTCACAAAATGGCCGCTTCCCAAACAACATTCCTGAATAATTTCGACAACTTACTTCTCACTGGTGGGTTGACAATTTGATATGTGTGTAACGTACACGAAACACGATATACTAGTATAAACGTAATTAGTTAGTTTTGCATGCGTGTGTGACTAGGCCAGTTGGCAAACACAGACGGAAATAATGTGACACGTGTATTCATTTTGTAAATCGACAAATTAATAAATCAGAAGAGAGTAATGTTTTGTAAATATAACTCTGTATTTACGTGCGATTTTTTTCTTTTTTTATAAAGTAAGTTGAAATATATTTCTTTTCTGAGAATTTCACGTGTGGAAATAGTATGACGTCAAATACGGAGTATTTATTGGTTCACGACAGAATGGGTGACTTTAAATGAAGTAAACACATAAATCTGTGTTTATAATTAAAGCAACCACTAAGTTACAAGAACTGATGTTGAGTGGGGATAATGAAGGCCACCCTAGCCGCAGACAGGAGAAGCCAGACGAAAGCCAGTCAACGTCCTCCCCTTTCCCTTTCCTACCCTTTACGTCCGACTGTCTAGCTCTTTCCTCCAATCACCCCCCGACGTCATATGTCCCAGTTGATCATTACGTTGTTAAAAAACAAATAATAATAATAACTAAATAAGAAATGTTCATGAATTAAAAAATTACTAAATAAAATGAAAAATATAATATAAGTAAAAAATTTCGGACAAACACGGTTAAAACATTTCACGCACTACTCACCCACTACGTTATATTTCGGGTACATCCGTCGTCATCCTCAGACGCGAGGCACCTCTGAGGATGGCAACGGATCTTGCCGAAATATAACGCAGTGGATGAGTAGTGCGTGAAATGTTTTAACCGTGTTTGTACGAAATTTTGTTCTTATATTATCATCTTCCGGTGAACGAGTCCTGGTGTGTGTTATTAATGTAAACATTTTTTTTTTATGATATTATATTATATACCAGCCCATGGTGGGGAAACCGGCTTCACTACCCTTCGTACTAAAGACGGGTGCATCTGCACTGCATCCTCTATACTTCAACTACCACCATAACTGATAGAGGTGGCTCAGTGGTAAGACGCAAGACTCTTATTCGATAGGTCGCCGGTTCGATTCCGGCCACCGGCAGTCCTGACTGAAGGTTTATTCCGAGGTTTTCCTCAGTCGTTAAGGCGAATGTTGGGACTGAGTCATACTATCAGCCCTCGGACATTCCTTCCCAACTATCCAAACACCCTAATAACCTAGCTAGTCACTTGAAGAGGGCTGGTGTGCATCCTATAACGGGTATTCCTACGAAAAATTATTATTATTAACCACCACCACATGTGTATTTCAATCGAGACGAACCACACATTCACTACACGCGGTCCGTTTAATGACGTCATTAGTGAATCTAGTGTCTGCGCATGCGTCGAGCGATATCGATTACAACTAGAGACGTATCGTCTTCTCTCTCTCGCCAACGTGTCGAGTCGGTGATCGCATCTCTCTCTCGCGCGCGTGAGGTACAGTCTCGGGCAAAGTCACGACCCTTGTGGAAAACATTTTGGCACTTCGCGATAAACGACCCTGAACGACCTTGTTAAGTATGTGATTTGTTTATGGTTGCGCTATGGAGTTTTCTACTTGTTATGGAAAAAAGCATGTAATAAAACAATTCCATAGCAACACACCCTGTACTTAACTTGACAGGTGTCTGTGCATATCGGCCTAAGACAAGCGTAACTCAACAAAGTGTGTTTGCATTTCTAGGCTTAATAGAAAGAGACCGGTTAAATTTGTTATGCTATTCAAAACGGTGGACACTTCAAATGAAAGCTGCACTGTTAACTTATCCTGAATTACCGCCAATAAGTTCGTCCTAAAGCGAGTGGTTCGTGACCAATCGGCGATGAGTATTTGAAATTGGTATTCGCTGGTTGGCCACCCACGATTCACTCGTCTATGACACAAGCATCTTTACGGAAAGTATTATTATGGTTGCTTTACTTATTGGAAAGAATCTAGCATAAGAGAAAGTGTTTTTATGTCATTGTGTTGTTAAATGACACTTCATAACCGCCAGGTCATAATTATGTCTGCCACACTGTGCGTGTGGGAAACACGAATTTATGAAAATATTAAAAATGTCTCACAACTCGTTAAAACGCAGTCATTTTTGTTAATATAGACATCTATAATATCATGCTTTGAACAGTCTTGTCGATTGATGTCTATACAAGTCGCTTCAAAGACACTTTCACGAACAAACTTTAAATTATGAGCTTTATCACACGACCTTCATGGACACACATAATTTGGCGATGAGTATCGGTTATAAGTTAGCACGAGCTCTTCGTCACTTTACCCTAACGGTGACGACGAAGGGGAGAGAGGGGGGGATATGTCAAAGGCTCCTCTAACTTCTCCTCAAACGGTTAAAAGTTATATTCCCCCCCCTTCCCACTCGCTGCCACCAAAGTTACGAACGGTTATCGTAAAGTAATGGCGCGACAGAAAACGTGGCCGATCCACCACGTGTCATATATATATATATATATATATATATATATATATATATATATATATATATATATAATACCGACCAAGAGAAAGCGATGGGTTAATGGTTTAGAAAGTCTAGCGAGTTATCTTTTTGTCATAAAGACCGCATCGTTTAACACTTTAGTTGTAGCCTTTTTAGATTTTGTCACTAGCAGTATAGGGAGTATTCACGTGACGTCACATCGGCCATATTTGAGGCCACCTATAATTCTTTTTCAAGTTTCATTTAGCTGTCAATAAATAAAGAATAAAATTGTTAACGGAGAGATTTAAGAATTGCAACACGTATATCCCCCGATAAAGTGTACGAAAATGATTATTGTATGCTTTTGTAAACGATTAAAAGAGTAATCGAGAAAAAATAGTTTGTTTATGTTGATTTGAAGTAATAATAGCAAACCAAAGTTAGAGAACAGTTGAATTTGCATCAAACGCCAGCTGAAACATAGTAACAATGAACTATCATTTACATGTCATTGTGGCCTCCAATGTGGCCACCATGCACAAAACGTGAATACACCCTATAGATTGACAACAAAGAACTTAAAACAAAACACCACTGGTCAGAATTTCCGGTGGTTGAAATCAAAATGGCGAACTGACTTCTCTACCCTTGATGTAGAATAATATAATGTGCACTAGTGATGTACTGACTTGTTGAAACAAACAATACTTTGTACACGTCAAATAGAATTTAATTAATTTTGTGATGATCAACTTGTCTTTGAAATGTTACTTGTAATATTGAATACAACCTATTTGAAAATGACATTAAATCAGGTTATGTTGCATTGCACATAATTATTACTCATAAAACTGAGTTGTAACATATTTTTAAAAGATTGAATAGTACAACTGATGCAATATTTGAAATGTGTCACATTGCGTCACGAAAGATGTTTATCATGCAAGATAAGTGGGCATGTTTTCAAAAAACATCTACTCTCAACTTTTACGGAATATTTCTTTCAAGATGTTCGTCTATTAAATAAGGCAAATTCTTGGACACAGTCCTAGAAAATTCTTCGTGAATTCCTTTGCCAGAAACGATTCAAAACAAACGTCAAGCGATTGTGATGGAGACACTACTCTTCGACCGGTGCTATTTACTATCCTAACGAATTCACATAAATCTCTTACCTTTATCAGGCAGAAAACTAGGAGACCACTGGTATTGGTGAAACAACAATGTCAGGTTGCTTACCTGAAAACAAAACAAACATTCTAGTTAAGTTATATCAGAGTTACAATAATATAATTTTCATTTATGGGAATCCTTGTTATAGAGTGCACACCAGCTTTAACGGATGTGCCCCTCTTCATGTGACTAACTATAGGTCATTATGTGTTTGGATAGCTGGGAAGGAATGTCCGAGTGCTGTTAGTAGGACTCAATCCCAGCATTCGTCAAGTTTCGACTGAGGGAAACCTCGGAGAAAAAAATTAAGTCAATGACAGGATTGGAACAGGTGACCTCTCGAATTAGAGTCTCGCGTCTTACCGCCGAGACACCTCTATTAGTCACAATTATAAGTTTATACATTAGTATATAGCTTTATTATCACCAAACTCCGCATCTTCAAGCATTTTTGTATACAAGATTCCTGTCATGCCAAAAACTATATAGCGTTCAGGCTATGGGAACATGCTCGATTGTGAATGCGTCAGACATAATGTTTTCCTAGTAAAATATGTTGTTACAAATCTTATAACACCTGTTTCAAAAAAAAATCGAGTCATGTGGTGGTCATAGCCACCAATATTCTTGGGCATAGAGTTTGCTATTATTGGCTTGCCAGGCCTGTCATGTCTCTTTTTCTTCTTTTCCTACTTCTAACTAATTTACTCAATTTCCTCGATCTTCCCACAATCCTCGTGATTCAATGTCTTCCCAAAGTTGGCCTCTCTCTTCTAAATCATTTAATTTTAATTTAATTTTTTAATTTTTAAAAACTGTTTAACGTAAAAATCTAAGTAGAAATTATGTCCCAGTCCCTTTTAAAAATGATAAAACAAATCTACTCTGCATGCACCGGTTGTCCACTATGTGTATGCACACATTCCTTGAAGCGGTGTGTTTAGTAAGTGAAAGCTGAATTAATAGCTTTCTCTAGACAAGAGACACATACAAATAGCCCACCGCTTTGTTGAAGTTTAAAACAAGAATGTATATTTACAAACTCGTACAAATTTACATGGCAGTGGTTCAATTTATCTAGAACATTTGCGATCGTAACGTTTTACAATGCGACGTCCTCAATGAAAGGTTTTCTTGTTTTAAGTGTGTTTACCAGACTTGCATATCACTGTCAAATGCAGGTGTGTAGGTTTGCAGCCGTAAAATGTTCAAATATGTTTACAGTAGGATAAAATTTGTACAATACAGACAGAAAAATAAGATTTTTTAATCTAAACTACTACATTTTCACTTTATATTAACTAATCAGAGATACAAATAACAAAAGAAATCATCAACATTATTTCGATTATGTTAACAAAAAGAGTGATCACTTCTGCAGGATATTTTTATGTCGTTTATTAAATGAGACTGTTGTCTCATCCTTTCTCTTTATTCTCTTTTAAATTCTCTTTAAAAATTTCTCGTTTCTGAACATTTTTGTTACCATTTATTTCTTTTACTGTTCCTCGTTCCTTTGTTTTGTGTAAAATGATCTTAACTTCCTTTTGAAACCTGCGCGAGGAGTGCATTTCAGTTTTATGTAATTTAATATATCTTAATCTTTTTTATTATATTAGAAATAACTGTCATTATTTAACTTGAGTGCCACAAAAGTCTAAGAAAACAAGTACAAGTACAAGTACAATGACACCATCACATAACGTAAAATTTCTTGTCGCCGCCTCATCTTTGTAGGAATACTAAAAGCAATGTTACGTTTTTCCACGCACCCTCACAACAAACTCTTCCAAAAGCTTCACTTCACTTATTTACCACTCAAGGCAACAAATTACCTTCCTGTGTTTTTCGTTTGAACTTTTTTCTACTCTTAAAAATAATTTAATCACGTGAAATTTGCCCTGAGTGACAAACTTGCTCGCTTTAACAACTAG
The DNA here is from genome assembly GCA_945910005.1 of Isoperla grammatica. Classification (NCBI taxonomy): domain Eukaryota; kingdom Metazoa; phylum Arthropoda; class Insecta; order Plecoptera; family Perlodidae; genus Isoperla; species Isoperla grammatica. Next base: position 33,089,703 of record OX246747.1, read on the forward strand.
AAGCTACTTTCTGCTTGTGACAACCCCCTCGGCGATCATATGAAGTTTCCAGGGGCATATTTTTCAATTATTTAAAGAGGTATTAAGGGACAAAAAACTTTGAAAAATCACAGTTGTTTAAAAGGACGTATAAAAGACGTACTAGCAAAACAAAAAACATTTTGGGTTCACACAATAGGAGAAAAATAATTTGAAATATCAACCAATTCTGCGCTTCAATCTGTTAAGGGTGGACAGTAGTGAAATAATCTGTTTCTAAACCATTTGGTATGAATTAAGAATTCATATTTTTAATGGTGTTTCCTTATATGAGAGAGACATTTACTCTAGGATTTTGTTTTTGTAAGCTCAAATTAAATTTGTAAGTTTGTAAACATACTTTCTTTGGTAAATATTAAGAGTATTGAAATATTCTTGAAGACTGAAGTATCTTAAACATCTGAAATAGTCGGTTCGGGCTCAGCTAGTCTTGTCGAAATTTATATCATATTATTGCTATTTTATTTTGTTTAGTATTTTCCTATTGTTTCAGAGAAAGATGTTGATTTTTGCATTTGCTGTCCTGTTTTGGAAATCAATTTTATAACTGAACAGGATAGACTTTAAACAAACAAAAACTAAACATGGCTGGTTCGTTTCCAGGTTCTGGTAATCCTGACTGAAGATTTTATCCTGGTATTACTTAGTCACAAGATAAACGCTGGGATCGAGTTCATACCAACAGCCATCGGACATTCCTTTAATTACAAATGCCACAAAACCTAGTGTATCACCAGAAAAGAGGGGACAATCCTCAATGACCATGTTTTTTACGATGAACTATTATCATTATTGAAAACGAACCACATATGAAGTCGGAATCAGTTCCGAAAACAAAGCGGTGTGGACTATCTTTTATTACAACGTCCTTGTTATTTATGAGATACCCCCACCACGAACACAGGAGGGAATCTTCGCGATGGTGTTTGGCCGCATAGTTGCCAGATCGCCGCACATAGTTGCCAGATTGCCGCACATCGTTGCCAAATCTCTAACGAGGTGGTAAATAAAAGGTATGTTAACATTGTGAGTCGTTTGCAGTACTCTCGGCATTTATAAAAACTGAAATAACTTTTTCTAGAGTTTATTGTTAGGATTCCAATCGACATAGATATAAATCGTTTTATACAAATTGTCAACGTACACTTTTTGTGATTTATGCCCCTAATTTCAATGTCCAATGAAAGTGTTAAGTTAATTTAACTGTCAGGTAAGCCCAGTTTGGTGTATTTCTATTGCCGTTGTCATAGTGAAAACAATTTAACTGAAAAGTAGATTTTAACTGGAAATTGAAATACCGGCCCTAAATATTTTAATTTTTAATTTCCCTGACAAACAAATTATGTGATATGCTTGGCAGGAAGGCACTTACTTATTTTATGCCCTAGTATTTGTAGCAACCTACCTGAAAAATAAAAATTGATTTATATGTTATATTGAATGCTTTTTTTTGTACCAGGTAGGGTATAATTCACCTGAGGTTTATTTAAAATAAATACAGAATAATATTAAATAGTATTAGTAATGAAACGTTAACATCAGGCTTATGTCAACACTTTCGAATTTTATTCACTGGTAGAAAGTGTAATGTACTCATATTCGATTCGTAATGTATGCATATTTAATTCAATTATACGACAAACCAATTCACCGATCACCTTAATTGTGTTGTAACTTTTTCCCTCTTTGAGATGTGAAATAAATTACCTAGACGAGAGTTTTTCCCATCCGATACTTTGTGATAGCGTTAAGTAAGAGACAAGTGACAGCGAAAACTTTTTGGCAGACAGAATTTCACCACCACTTAGCAAACTGAACATCTTTTAGCTTTTAACTTTGTTTGTGTGCATTGTGCATGTTCCATCTGGTAAGTTGTACGTTGTGGAAAGACGAGACTTAAAGAAAAAGTGAGAATTTACTTTTTTTGTATTTCGAAGTATCTCATTCAAAAGAATTTCTTTTGAGATATCGGAAAAATAAATTACTATGAAGTTATATAGGGTGTTTTTTTTTTTATATGTAATTGAACATTACATTGCAAACGCAAACACATCTGGTACAGTCCAGAAACTTCTTTATCAAATCGCTTGGTTGATTTTCAGTGGGTGACATTTATACAATTTATTATATTAGGTTTCGTTGCTATGTTGGCTTCAAAGTTACCGTTACATAGATAATATTATTCCAAGTCAAGTTCAAATTTATAGACCCCCTTGAAGGAACCGGCAATAGAACCCTGGCCCTTCTTAGTTGAAGCGCAAATAAACACACTATGTATTTATATATGTATTAAATATTTATCAACATACAATAGAATGAATAGTTGTTGGCAGAAAAAAGCACAACTCCAAACACAAAGAGTGAACGCCAAACCAAATTAAAGAAAATACAAAATAAATTACCAAATAAAATGATAACAATACACGAAAAAGATGATACAAGTTATTGAAACCTTACAATACGAATACCGATACCTGAGAATAATAAAATATACATAATAGTTAAAAATATAAAACCTGTTACAAAGATATTAAATTAAAAGGACCAACACACAAACTGAGATATTATTATTATTATTATTATTAAATATAGTGAAAATTAGGTATGCATGCTAATTTTAACCGTATTGAGACCCTAAGAAACAGAGTATACCATACATAAAAACACCACTCTCACTATGAATAAATAAAAATAAAAAAACGGCAAAGAAATGTGTATTTTATTTTTCGCGCAGCACTTGGCTGGCTCCCGTCTCACAAAACGTCACATGAAATTAAAAGACGTGAACAAATCATGAGATTAGTCTGGTGGGCAGTACAATAAATCTACACACGTAAAGTGCTGCTGGATTAACTTTACACTCTAACTCATGCGATTGGGGTCGGTCGGTAGAAACTTACGCATGTGTGTTAGATTTAAAAATAGATCTTACAGCTATTATTAATCCGTTGGATGTTTGCATGGTCTGTTTAATTGTAGACGACACGACTGTGATTTGTGGTAAGTAACTTTACACACTAATATAGGGAGCTTGCAATAACGTAATTTCCGGTATCGCACGGTAGCCATACTGAGGTACTCTGTAAACATTTGTTTACGTTCTTCCGACACTTCATTGTTGCAATATTGCAGATGTCCTTTGACTGACACATCAACTGTTTCCAAACAAAGGTCCCGTATCATGACTGAAAACAAAATAAGAACGCGTAAACTCTGTTTGAAGACAATCATTTGCATGTGTTATCATTTTCTTGAACTTTTACCTGCACACATCAATCTATACGGCTTGAAACTGTGATATTACCTGGATAACCGATGTGTCTTCTATTGACAGAACAAATGTCAACAAGCAATGTGTACCTCATAATGGCCGCCACGTGACGTCTTTTGAAAGCTACCTATAAAAAGGTCCGTAAATCCCCTGGCGGGGGCTCGTCGAACTTGAGGTTTACCGAGCCTCCGCCAGAGGATCGACGGACCTTGTTAATATAAGATCCAGTCTTACAATGTCCCAATAACTATTCGTCGAATAGCTTGTTGTCTCCATGGCAACGACCAATCAAAACCCTTGACACCCTCCAAATAGTTTAATTGCTACAAATAACTTTCTTATTAGGAGATTGTAAGACCGGCCCTAAGTAAAAGAATTATATTGTAAAGAGTTTTGTTTTTATTTATATATATACATGTTTTTTTTAAATCGAGTAGGATTTTGATAAATACCTTAGTATACATGCAACCTATCGGTTGTGGTAAGGTACTTGATTTAAAGATGCACCCTGCAGCAAGAAAACTGAAAAATCGCTTTGATGAAATGCCGTCTCCCCAAGCTTCGTTAGCCTTCCCCCCCCCCCCCCCCCCCCCCAAAAAAAAAATCATTACTTTGAAAGTATTATTTGTAAATGTTAGTGAATAACGACAAAATGACAACACTTTATAACGAAGCACAATATAGGAAATAAATAAAACAGTACATTTTGACTCCGACGAGCACTTGCCCCAATTTAATTAGGTGACACCCACTAGCACCTAAATCTCTCCCATCCCCACCCCCCCTTCGAGTAACCCATTCCCTCACACGCAATGTGGCTGGTAATGTGGGTCCGTGCCTCAATTTCCCACGTTCAGGCAATTCATCATCTCACCCCCTACACCCCCTGTCCCCCCTACCCCCGTAGTAACTCAACCCTTGTCGCTCTATCACTTTTGGTCTGGCTATATTAAGAGAGAAGTAAACCCCTTTCAAGTCAATTAATCATTTGATATTGGAGATTATTTTTGGTACATATTCAGTTTAACCTACGATGCTTGTTCCTTTGACTGTACAAACTGTCTTTATTTTTTTATTTTTAGCATAAGCCACCAAGGAACGTGGGTTTAAATGCCGCATTAGACATTTTTTTATATATATTATTGTCCTGCATCTTAATCAGTCACCCCTCATCTTCTCGAATAACAGCGCTTCCATAGCAACACGGCAACACGTTTTTTCCGGACCGGCAAGTCAGGTGAACCAATCAGGGAAGGCACGGCAAGTTGCCGATTGGTTCACGTGATCTGCCGGTCCGGAAAAAACGTGTTGCCGTGTTGCTATGAAAGCGCCTTAACATGACTGCAATTGTAGAGACGTATCGCAACAACAATAGTAATTGTAATTACCAATAGAGGTGGCTCAGCGGTAAGACGCGAGACTCTAATTCAAAAGGTCACCGGTTCGATTACGGCCACCGGTAGTCTTGACTGAAGGTTTTTCCGAGGTGCTGGGATTGAGTCCTACTAACAACCCTCGGACATTCCTTCCCAGCTATCCATTCGCCCTGATATACCTAGTTAGTCACCTGAAGAGGGGCACATCAGGTAAATCTGGATAACGGGTATTAATATAGGTACTAATACAGAATTCTATTGAATGAATAACATAATAAACAAAATAACCTAATCCTTACAGAATATAATTTTTCATTAAATAAAATAAATAAATTGACATTTAGAGTCTACCCACTCAGTAAATATTCCATTTATGATTCCTATAATTTCTCGTAGATTTAATTAGTACTTTTCGCTTCTCTCAATATAAGGAAAAAGAATTCGAATACGCAATACAAATGACATTATCATTTCGTCTCGGAATTGATTTTATTTCAAAATCAACTATCAGCTAAATTCCGTCTAGACAGGAAATTAAAAGTCGCGGCCTTCTAGAAATTCGAACTTCGTGAATGGGTTCTAGTTTTATATCATTGTAAGACGGGCACGCGAAGTCGACAAACTAAACATTTATTTTTTAAATATTGTGTAATATAATATTTGATTTTTCTCTTAACAAAAGTTTAGTTCAATTACCAGCTATCATGCCAGCGTCCAGCTATATGCATTTATAATAAGTTGTTTGAACAGTCCGAGTGCGACCCCAGTTTCCTTGAAATTGTTGGGACGATCTGTCAAAAAGTAATCAAATGTAATCGTTTGTTTGTTGTGTGGACCGCCTATTATTTGACTAGATGTTTGATTTCCAAGAAATGTGCGCATGGTTGAACTTCTGTTATGGATTCTGGTAATAAATTCGGGGATTTCGCCTCATGTTTGTGCTACTCAGGTAGTGGGAGTGTACATCATTTGTGAAATGCCAAGAACGACGAAAGATCGACTGATTTTCTTGTTCTCAACTAAGCCACGGACCCACTGTAGACGGAAATATTCAATTATAACCAAAACCCCAACCATCGTTGCAATATTCCATCCACTCCTATATTCGCAACTTTCCAAAAGCGATCTAAATATAGACATTGAGAGCTCTATGCTACAGTGAGTCCGTGGCTTAGTTGAGAACAAGAAAATCAGTCGATCTTTCGTCGATCTTGGCATCTCACAAATGATGTACACCCCCACTACCTGGCTAGCACAAACATGAGACGAAATCCTCGAATTCATTACTGGAAGCCATAACAGAAGTTCAACCATGCGCACATTTCTTGGAAACCCAACATCTAGTCAAATAATAGCTGCGTCCACACAACAAATAAACAATTCAATTTGATTATTTTTTGACAGATCGGACCCAACAAATTCAAGGAATCTGCGGTCGCACTCGGGCTGTACAAACAACTTATTATAAATGCAGTGAAACAAATGCCTTGAGGCGTTCTCAGCTTTGCCTCGGGCAAAGTTGATATAGAATCTCATTTCACAGACCGAACCCACACAACTTCCTAAACTACTTTCTTTTAGCAGATGTCAACAAGATATTTTCGTGTCTATATTTAGAGCAGATCGAAATTGCTATTTATAGACTCCCGTGTAGATATACCATTAAGGTCGAGCATTTATTTCACAGAGTATTTCAAAGTTCTGGCCGGGTAAAGTCTGCTAACATACTATCGGATACCTCAAAGGATTGGTTGAATATGCTACAACAAACTAATACCGAAATATCCACAGGCGAAACGACTGAATCAATATTTGTGTGTGTTGGATTTAATAGATGATTTTCAGAATTGATATTCTAGAGGGCCGTGATTACTTCTATCTAAAGGTCCTAGATAAATTCTGGATAAAGGTCTATTGCTCTATTTTTTAAGAGCAGCGACTAAGGGTCAAATGCATAGTCGTTCCTCACGTGCTCCTCAACTCAGCCTTTCCTTAGACTCGCCAAACCACCAATCACAGAGCAGCATTGCCATGTGGACTGCTCTGTGATTGGTGGTTGTGCTATTCTGAGGAAAGGCTGAGTTGAGGAGCACGTGAGGAACGACTATGCATTTGACCCTAAGTTACCACCAATGTTAAAACCTTGCGATAAAGCGGGTGTTACACGGAGAAGTAAGAAAAGTAAAAAGCAGAAAGTGAAGAGTAGAGATGTCGTGTAGCTTACGGGAAAAGAACAAAAGTGAGAAGTTCTCTCCAAAGTAGGACAATGTTGAACAAGTGAAAAGTGAAAAGTGAAAGTGAAAAGTCCCGTAAGCTACACGCTATCTCTACTCCTTTCTGCTTTTTACTTTTCTTACTTCTCCGTGTAACACCCGCTTAAGGAAAGTATAATAGCTGTGGCGTAAGTGTGGCGTAGCCATGCGCATTCTTGTATCAATTTTTCTTAATTGTTATTTTTATTTATTTATATTTATTGTGGTTTAACGACGTACTCGACAACCAAGATCATATGACGTCGGGGGGTGATTGATGGGGAAAAAATAATTCATATATTGAAAAAATAATCGCAAACTCGCTTATCAACGCGTCACACAGAGCGTTTCACTGTTATTAAGTGTGTTACTACTAAAGTGATCCATATAGTTTATTTATTTATTATTTTATTATTTATTTATTATTATTTTTTTTTTATTATTTACTTATTATTTTTTTATTTTTTTTATTTTTTTAATTTTTTAAAATTTATTTTGTAGTTATATAATGTATTTTATTATTTATTTGTTTATTTATTTAAATAAGTGTTAAGTACTGCAGCAACGACCTATGTCCTTGTCAGTGTCTCATTTGCTACGAGTTTGCTTGCCTAGTAAAAATCTTATTTTCATCCAAGAAATGAGTTCTAAGGTCGTATTTATTCATGAGTACATTTCTCGAGAGAGGTTTTTCTTACCGATCCAAAAGAAGAAAATATCTCCAGATGATGAAAAGAGTAAAAAAAAAGAAAAGAAATCCGCCTCGAACACAGAGCAGACAATTCTATTCACGTAACTCGTTTTCATCCAGTGTAACCGAATTTCCGACAACTTCGAGTGACCCCGGAACGAACCGGAATGGGTGGGGGAGGGGGGGGGGGGGCGGTGGGGAGGGGGAAGTGGGGAAAGAGGGCACTCAAGGCAAGAGAACGACACAACAGACAATAGTCGAAGTCGAACTGAACACGAGAGACTCGTTCGCCCGTCTTATTGCGTTTACTATTGGTTGCATCAGTGCGCATTGAGTGCGCACTGGCTCTCATCTGAATCGTTTCCCATTGGTGATTTGAGTGCGTACTCAGTGCACATTGAGTGCGCATAGACTTTCCTGAGAATCGCTTCCCATTAATGATTTGAGTGCGCATTCAGTGCGCATTGAGTGCGCACTGACTCTCTTCGGAAAAGTTTTCCATTGGTGATTTGAGTGCGCACTCAGTGCCAGTGTTCGTATATTCCATTAACCATTACATTAACCGCTTAGAAAATTATATCTCGGGCTAGGTCAGGAAGTGGATGGGTGACCGCTCTCCTCTGAAACACTAGCGTTACCGTTGGTTAGAGCAGATTGGAGGGTTCGAAAGCTTGTGTAACAGCTTCGTTCTCCTCGTCAACAGTCCAGGTTAGTGGAGGAACCTATATGACTGGTCAAAGTTACACTGTCCATTCGGATGGGACGTAAAGCCGATGGTCCCCTTGATACGTTTCGACAGGAGTAGGCTACGTGCCGGTACCAGGCTTCCCCTCCTCCCTTCCTCATTATCATTCACCAATCATCACTCATCAGGCTAAAGAGGGCGTTGTGCCCTACACTGGCCTTAATTACAATAAAATTAAATAAAACAAAATATACATCAGTGTAAAATCGATAATTTGAAGATACGATTAACAACGACACAATAATAGCAAGCAAACAATATATAAAATAATATTAAAATAATAGTATAACTCAACAACAAATCAAACTACTTTAAACAAGAGAGCAATGAATAATAAAAAATTAAAATTGTTTAGAACATTTAAAAATTACAATACCAATCGATATGTCTTAAATCTAACTCAACAACAATTAATCAAACCACCTTAAACAAGAGAGCAATGAATAATAAAAAAATAAAATTTCGAAGTACATTTAAAAATTACAATACCAATTGATATGTCTAAAATCAAATAATAAATTGGCGCACAACAGAATTCCATTCCGTTTCACCCTAAACGCGAGCACTTGCAAAACCGACTCATAACGTGATTAACTCGAGCAGAGCAAAACGCACTCCATCTCGATTCGAGCGGTGAAATTGATAAAAAGCTTTTCACCGGCGAATATGTTTCTCTGACACGAACCGCGTTAACAGTTCATTTGACTCTGTTTAAAGACGGTGGCAGGGTGGAAGGGGGGGGGGGGAGGGGGGGGGGGGGGGGTAAATCCGCGCGTTGACAAGCGAGAAACTTATCGGCGCGATTTATTATTTCGAAAGTGTCAAACAAAAGACATAAATCAAAAGATAATGTGGCGGCGGCGTGAAGAAGAGAGAATTACTTGCCACTGAAAAACACTGTTGTATACATAATTAATTGAGTCGTATAATTTATTATCGTAGTTATCAATTGGTTACCTAACTATATAATACTAATAATAATAATAATAATAATAATAATAATAATAATAATAATAATAATAATAATAATAAGAATAATAATAATAATAATAATAATAATAATAATTATAATAATAATAATAATAATAATAATAATAATCATCATAATAATAAAAATAATAATTATAATAAGAATATAAAAAGTAATTAAACTATTCATGAAGTTAATTTTTCATAAATACAGACATTCCTGACTAACACAAACAAATCTTAAATTTCAAATAATCTGGTATATAGGAAAATTGGTTTAAGAAAAAGCATTATGGTGAGTTATGGTGAAAGAAAGCACAAAATACTCTTAACTGCATGGGTGGTAAGAATATTTACAATTTCAAGGGTATGAGTGACCAATCCATCCATCCATATCCATGATGAATCCATATTGGCACAAGGATGGATCTCAATTGACTTCACTATTTCCTCGCGCGCTACTGGCGGCGATTTAACGAACCTTGCATTGCATCTGATCTCATCACCTAAGAAAAGAATTTGATCCAAGTTAAAATAAAAGTCACGTGATCAAAAATAAACTCAGTTATCTTAACTTCGGTTACGAAACGTAGTGTGAACGGGGTATACCCTGTTCACATTACAGTCCTTAACTGTAGTTACCACGTTAACTCCAGTTACCAAGGCTATGTGAACGGAACGCAAGTCGGCAAAATTCATTTGAAGTCTAATAATCTTCTCGAGTGCATTGGAGCCCAATTCCTCGAATATGAATGTCATGCAAGTGCTTTGGATTTCAATTTCTCGCCGTCCGCCTAGACACAGGAAATTACACCGTTTGAGCGGCTGAAGCGGCAATTACGGCGTTGCCTTTTGACCCCCCGGCCCTGCGGACTTTGTTTGGACACCCTAGTAATTACCAAGGGTTACCAAACTGAGGTACGTACACCTTTGGGGCACAACTACTGTGTATATCCTTAAGCCCGATTCACAATGAAATAAGAGTTGCAATAGTGAAATAGCAATAAGGTTTAAGCGAATTGGAACATACAATAACAATGCTGTGGTTCGCAACCGTCACAGTGGATTGAAATAGTCATAGGAATAAATCAATCCCATATCTTATTTCAACTTCCTATGATGCACCTTATGACGAACCAATCAGAACGCAGAAGAGCCTACTAGAAGGTAACTAGGCAAATCGAAACAAAAACAGTGGCACCAGATATTTTGCTGCTGTTGTAGTCAATGATAGTAAGTACACAATTGAGGCACCGCTTTGACTACTGAAATAAGCAACTATAGTCGTCGGTTGTGAACCAGTTGCTTGTTATTTCACTATTTCACTGTTTCTTATTGCAACTCTTATTGCAATTGAGAATCGGCCTTTACTTTCGTCTGGTCTTATACAGTATGTGGGTTTGTGGCTTAGGTGGGGGTTAAGAAAATCAGTCGATCTTCCGTCGATCTTGGCATTTAACCAATAATGGTCACCCCCACTACCTGGCTATAGCACAAATACAAGATGAAATACCCGAATTCATTACCGGAAGCCATAACAGAAGTTCAAACATTCGCACGAATTTCTTGGAAACCAAACATCGAACCCTGGACCTCTGCATTGGAGCCAGAAATAAAAACTACTAGACCAACGAGAAACTATCCATAAGGTAGTAATAGACCATTTCAAAAACTATCTAAGACCCTTTGTATGAGTATCATCACGGTCTCCTAAATCTTCAAGAACAACAATACACAACAATTAAAAATCAGTTTTCAAATGTTATATCAAGGTTCATTGATGCACACAAGATCATCATCTACTAACCCTGATTTTATGTTTCTATATAATTGTTGTTCATTGATGCTAATAAAGATTTAGAGGACCGTGATGATAATCATACAAAGAGATAGTTTTTAAAAAAGGTCTATTACTTTCTTTATAATGTCACGTCTGAGTATAGAAACCAATGGTTGACCTTCTCACGGGTAGCAGCAACTCTCACTTCACACAAAACAACCCCTATTTTTTCCGCCAAGCAACAGCAAACACGATCAATAATAATTGTGATCTATCCAAAATTCATTCGTGCGTGAAAATTACAAACGACGCCTCAACGAAAGTCAAATAAAAAGTTACGCTTTGTGTGTGTTTGCGCCTTTGACCGCATCAGTTTGGCTATGGTTTCAGTGTGCAGTGAATACGAATAGAATACACTCACTGCCTTCTAGACCCCTTTGAGGTGAAACGCTCGTCGTACACGGCTACCTAGATAGTGTATTGATCCGTTAGAGGCAGCCTGTTGCTTCGCGCTATCCCAGATGTAAGCCATTGGCTGAGAGCACATGTCCTTCCCCTCCTTTGAAACTACCCCTCTCGTCGTCCCTCCTTCCCCCACTCTCAACCTTGCGCACCGTACAAAGTCACCTCTACTGTCTTGCCCCAAAAAGAGGGCTGTATAGATTTAGAAACTTTTAATAGTCACGACAGTAGTGAGGTAGGTTTACAACAACTACCCCCCTCGTCCCTACTCTCACCCCCACTCCCTACCCTTGCGTACCGTACAAGGTCACCTCTACTGTCTTGCCCCAAATAGAGGGCTGTATAGATTAAGAAACATTTGATAGTCACGACAGTAGAGAGGTTCGTACGTTCACAACTAACTACCCCTCTCGTCCCTACTCTCACCCCCACTCTCAACCTTGCGTACCGTACAAGGTCACCTCTACTGTCTTGCCCCAAATGGAGGGCTGTATAGATTTAGAAACATTTGATAGTCACGACAGTAGAGAGGTACGTTTAAAACTAACTACCCCTCTCGTCCCTACTCTCACCCCCACTCACAACCTTGCGTACCGTACAAGGTCACCTCTACTGTCTTGCCCCAAATGGAGGGCTGCATAGATTTAGAAACATTTGATAGTCCCGACAGTAGTGAGGTACGTTTACAACTACCCCTCTGCAACAAGCCCCACTCTCAACCCTGCGTACCATTCAAGGTCACCTCTACTGTCTTGCCCCAAATGGAGGGCAGTAAGATTTAGAAACTTTTGATAGTCACGACAGTAGAGAGGTACGTTTGCAACTAACTACCCCTCTCGTCCCTACATTCACCCCCACTCACTACCCTTGCGTACCGTAAAAGGTCACCTCTACTGTCTTGCCCCAAATGGAGGGCAGTATAGATTTAAAAACATTTGATAGTCACGACAGTAGAGAGGTACGTTTACAACCCCTCTCGTCCCCACTCACTACCCATGCATACCGTTCAAGGTCCCCTCTACTGTCTTGCCCCAAATGGAGGGTATAAATATGAAGCATTATGACAGTCACGACAATGTAAGGTTAGGCAAACACTTTAGGTGAGCAATTTAGAGGAGAAATTTGATAGCCAGGACATTAACAATGTAATTCTTCGTCCTCCCACTCAGTTGACGATATACATACTACGCAGTATTCAAGAAAAAAATCACTCTATCGGATTCGGACGCCAAAGAGATTGGTCAATCACCATCTCCCTTCTCGCATTGTGTACAAGACCTGTAGTTTGATAAATGTGATTTCTTTCTCAGTTGTTTGTCTGAATACCTCTTCCACGTACACCGACTGTTCTTTACAAGTGTGACTCGCTTCTCTGCAATTGTTACCCCCTCTGTCCCCTCCCCCCTGTTCCCACCCCTCTGAAGCAACTGGTGGCAAACGAAAATGGCCGCACTTCTTCTGTAAGCGTCTTATAAGTCTGAATATCTCTTCCAACTGTTCTTTCCACGTGTGACCCACTCCTGTGCAATTGTTACCCCTCCGTTTCCTCCCCTCTGTCCCCCCACCCCCCTCCGAAGCAACTGGTGGCGAGAGAAGATGGCCGCACTTCAACTGTAAGCGTCCTATAAGTCACCCTAACGTCGCCCGCCCCCCGTTAACCACCCCCAGTCTGTCAGTCCCACTAGTTCACACTCTTATTGCTCGCCCTCTCGGTTCAGTTTAGTGTGAGGTTGGTTGTCGCGGCGGTGCAGCTTAGTTCACTTCTTGAGCGAACAAACTTTGTTATTAAAAGCTTCAAGAACTTAAATGGAAGTTACATTTACCACCTCCCTCTCTGTCTGTCTGTCTGTCTGTCTGTCCGTCTGCCTGCCTGTCTGTCTGTCTGTCTGTCTGTCTGTCTGTCTGTCTGTCTGTCTGTCTGTCTGTCTGTCTGTCTGTCTGTCTGTCCGTCTGTCTGTTTGTCCGTCTGTCTACCTCACTTATCACAAGAATAATAAATGTATGTTATACTACCTTTTCAACTACTATCTTTTAGTTTAATACCATTGAAATTATGATTTCTGTTTGGTATTTTCTATATTTACTATTCTTAAGTTTTCGTACAGTCAGGTTTTTATTATCTTTTCCCGGTTTAATTATGTAATGTTGTTATATGTTTAGTGTCATATTTAGTTTTAAGTTACTTTTAGTAGGGGTTGGCAGTCACTCTTTGTGTTTGGAGTTGTGCTCTTTTCGGCCACAACTCCTGTTCATTTGTTAGGAGTTGTGATCTTTTCTGCAACCCCTATGCAGTTTATTATTTGAATATAAATGTTAAAGAAACAGATAATAAAAACATAAATAAAAATGAGTTAGCATTAGGTAAGTTTTAATAGAAACAATCGTTGAAAGAAAAGAGTTTTTAAAGACAATCATGTTTGCCGATGACGGGAAACGAACCCGCGCCTTACTGCGGGGACACCTCGTATGTTGCCATTGAATCACCTTAGAGGTAATGTGAATTGTAATAGTTTTCAGTTCAGTGATGTATAATTAATAAATAAGACTAGTTAAGGTTCCAACCTGGCACCTCCACCAAATACTTAAAACCACAGTTCGGCCGGTAAATATCACATTCTTTACTAAGATCCAGTCTTATGCCGACATTACACAACTCAATACTGCCGTCAAACTTATTGAATTCAAGAGCAAAAGCGAATCAAAAACAGTTTGTTAAAAAACTGCAACAATGTAGATTCTATTAATTGATGCTTTTTTGTCCTTGAATTCAATAAGTTTGACGAAAGTATTGAACCGTGTAATGTGGGTATTTCAACGTCCTAATAATGATTAATAATTGTTGGTAGGAATACGCGTTAAAGGGTGTGTTAATCAGCTTTACCTGATGTGTCCCTCTTAAGGCTACTAACTAGCTTATCATGGTGTTTGGACAGTTGGGAAGGAATGTCCGAGAGCTATTAATATAAGGTGCAGTCATACAATGTCCCAATAACTACTTATCCGTCGAATAGCTTGTTTTCTCCATGGCAACGACCAATCAAAACCCTTAAAATCCTACAAATAGCTAAATTGCTACAAATAACTTTCTTATTAGGAGATTGTAAGACCGTCCCTTAGACTCAATCCCAGCATTCACCTTTACGACTGAGGAAAACCTCGAAAAAAATCTTCAGGTCAGGATTTCCTTTGACCGGAATCGAACCGGGCAATCTCCCGAGTCAAAATAATTACTTACTCGTCGAATAGCTTGTTGTCTCCATGGCAACGACCAGAACAGAACTCTTGCAACCTTCCAAATAGCTTAATTGCTATACAAATATTCCTATTAGGAGATTGTAAGACCGGTCCTAAATATACAATGTGATATTTACCGACAGAACTGTGAGTTTAAGTATTTGATGTAGGCACCGGGTAAGAATCTGAACTACTCCAATTTAGTAATTATACATCACTAAACTGAAAGTGTCCTACATGTAATGTCTACTTTATCTCCGCCTAGCGGAGGCTCGTCAAACTCCCAAGTTAGATCGTCGCAGTCCGTTCAATGTTGTTCAAATGGGAGACACGTGATGACAAACAATTAAAATTACCTAATAAAATAACTTCTGTCATAAAAAAGATAAAAACCGAATATTTCGAGAGACTTTTATAATCATTGAATTCCATCAAATACATTCTTATAATAATAAAACAATCGGTTAATTTTCAGTATACAATAATTTCTCAATAATGGGATTTAATCCAAACGTGATAACCGTTACATATATTTATTCGTTATCTGTAGACTCTGTTCATATCTGTCTTGTGTATCTTCCCACAAAGTCAATTTTAAAAGTTGTTACAAAAATTTTTTTGTACCTCTACTTGTCGCAGATCTTAACAAAGTCTTTACGTTTCCGTCAAACAGCTACTTAAAATCTCGTTCCCGATTCAGTTGGAGATTCTCTCGCCGTAAGCAGCACCGATTGCGTTAAGGTAAACACGCTCGTCGTAGAAGTACGATCGCTCTCCGCTAGATAGCAGCACATGTAGCAATCACGTCGTTTGTGCTCTCTCTCTCTCTCTCTCTCTCTCAAGCTCTCTCTCTCGCTCTCTCTCACTGATCAATATGCGATTATGTTTTAAGTGAACACGGATAAAAACGTAACAATTTCAGTAATTGATCAGATTTTAATAGATGATTTTCAGAGTTGATCTGAAAACCATGATTTCCTCTATCGAAGCGTCCTTGATAGTTATGTTAAGGTGCATTTTTCACTGTTGTGCATTGTTGTCATTGAAGATCTGGAGGCCTTGATTAGCTCTATCTAAGGGTCCTAGATCAATTCTGAAAAAGGTCTATAAGCATCGCAGTTGACTCGTTCCAGTGTTCGTTTGAGTGGTCTTTAGTTTAAATGTTGCTTTCTAGATTGTATGTAGTAATTTTCGTATATAATGAATTCAATGATTAACTTTTTGTTGTACATTTAAGAGTCTGGGACGGCAGACCGTGAGAGTTGCATGTTTTCTGTACCTATATCAATAAAACAACCATTCAAATCTTAATTGTGGAAGATACATCACCTATATATTACCAGGGTCTACAGGTAAAGAAATCAAATATATACAACACCACTTATGTTTGGATTAAACGCGAAAATACAATAATAGTAAACAGATCGAGTCAACAAGAAGTATTAACTTCTTTGGGAATGTATGTTGACATTTAGGCTGTCATTAAAAGACGAATATGTTTATGGGGAAATATGAAAGTTTTGACACGTATATCCCCCGATAAAGTTTACAAAAATGTTTATTGTAAAAGAGTTATCGAGACAAAAAAGTTTATGAACGTTGCTTTAAACAAATATTAGCAAACCAAAGTTAGAGAAAAGTTGAACTTATCTGAAACATCTTAGTAACAATGAACTACCAATCACATGCGATTAAGGCCATGCGCATTAAGTGAATAAACTTGTCCCTCATCAGTTCAATCTCGGTTAATTCAAACAATTGATGAAGTCCCAGCAGAAGATTTCGGTATAGTGCTTAGTGTTAAAATTCTTCTAATTCCAAATTTTGTAATTCAAATTAGAGGTTTTAAGGTAATAAAAGGAGGACGACTGTACAGTATACACCCTTATATACTAATGAACATGATCCCTATAGCGAGAGAAAGGGGGGGGGGGAACAATCCCGGCATGTCCGCTGAGCTATAGTTCTCCAGTTTCACCACCACAGCGCTGTTTCGAGATAATATTCCCTTTGTCCGTTACACAATAGAGACGTACCCTGATCCCTTAAGTCCGAACAAAATATCCCTCTACAGACATGTAAGCCGATATTTAGTAGTAAAACAGTCAAAGACGCTTGCTTGGCGATGGTAAATATACCACAAGCGATCTGTGTATAACTAATTAATTTTTCGTTGGAATACCCGTTATAGGGTGCTCACCAGATTTAGCTGATGTGCCCCTCTTCAGGTGATAACGTTTGGGAGACCGTATGACAGGTAGAGTGCGCTGTGAGCGATGACGTTCAATTTACCTATTATATCTAGCCCAGCTTCAGTTAAGTGATCCAAATCTTATATGCCCA
Organism: Isoperla grammatica; assembly: GCA_945910005.1. Classification (NCBI taxonomy): domain Eukaryota; kingdom Metazoa; phylum Arthropoda; class Insecta; order Plecoptera; family Perlodidae; genus Isoperla; species Isoperla grammatica. The sequence goes on from OX246747.1 coordinate 33,106,865, forward strand.
GTATATAATTTACAGTAATTTTTATTATTGACATACTTAAGCAATTAAAAATTAATTATTAATGAGTGTTATCTAATTAAAATAAAAATCAGCTGAAGAATCCAAAAAACAAGTGAAACCTAGTACAATGGTTGATATAATAACACAGTCTACCACACTCTTCGCGCGCGGGTAAGGTTAAGCCGTCCCAAAGCCATCTGTATTTACACGACATCATTATTGTATGCGTCAAGTGAGGGGCAGACTGACATTTGTATGAACAGGAACGCTCACAGCGCTGCTGTCATACGGTCTCCCATAGGTTATTAGGGTGTTTAGACAGCTGGTAAGGAATGTCCGAGGGCTGTTAGTAGAACTCAGTCCCAGCATTCGCCTTTACGATTGAGAAAAACAACGAAAAAAACCTTCAGTCAGGACAGCCGGTGGCTGGAATCGAACCGGCGACCTCCCGAATTAGAGTCTCACGTTTTACCGCTGAGCCACCTCTATCGGTGAGTATGCATGAAGTGTGGCTGGTGTAGCGAGGGAAGTATCAATCAATGACAGATAGATCTTCCCTTCGAAGGTTTCATGTATGAAATAAGAATTCGAGGGGTTATAATCATAGAGGAAGAGAGAGGTGGAATTGCCAATCGGATTTATGTGAAAGGTGTAAAGAAAGACGGATTTTGGTATTTAAGTAGATCCAGATATAGAGGTTTTTGTAGGAAAAGGAAAGATAAGACGCAATAAGAGGGGAAAATTAAAAAAACTCTCTAACCCAATGGTATACACGACAAGTGAAGATATGGAAGCCTATTCGCACTCTATCTTAACTGACACATTCCGCCATAATTTACTCTAGGCTCTGTTTAACAGATACAAAAAAACTGCAACAAAATCCACCTTGTTCGAGATGATTGAGTTTATATGTCCTTAAAACTTCTCTTCGAAGACTACGCATTTACACGTGAACTCTTGATTTGTAAAAAGAGTTCGGTATGTTTAGATGATTTAACACCCTATCTTACTTGGAATTATTTCCTTTATTGGCAGATATAAACATAACTTCAAAAAACTCGGACTTTTTCGAGATATTTTCGTTTTTAGGCTCTATGCTCTTCACTTTCAACCATACTCAATTACACGTATACTCTTGATTTGTTAGATGTTGTCGGTATGTCTTATTGACTTTAACACTCTATCATAATGAACATTAGGCCAGCTATTGGCAGATATCAAGAAAACTGCAAGAAACTCCACTTTGTTCGAGATAATTGCGTGTATATGACCAACAGTAGACTGCAAAGACCAGGCATTTACACGTATACTCTTGATTTGTTTAACGACATAGGTATGTTTAATTTAATTTAACACTCTATCATAATTGTCTTTAGGCCTGCTATTGGCAGATATCAAGAAAACTGCATGAAACTCCAAATTTTTCGAGATAATTGAATGTATATGTCTTTCAAACAACACGTCGAAGACTACGCATTTACACGTACACTCTTGATTTGTTAGAAGACGTCGGTATGTTTAAGTGACTTAAACACTCCATCTTATTTGGAATTATGTCCATTATGGGCAGATATAATCAGAACTACAAGAAACTCGGACTTTTTCGAGACACTTTCGTTTTTAGGCTCTATGCTCTTCACTTCCAACACTATACTCATTTACACGTATACTCTTGATTTGTTTGATGTTTTCGGTATGTTTAATTGACTTGCATATATAAACAAAACTGCAAGAAACTCCCACTTTTTCGAGACAGTTAAGTTTGTAGGCCCATTGCACTCCACTTTCAAGCAAACGCATTTACACGTAAACTCTTGATTTGTGACATAGGTATGTTTAATTGAGCTAAACACTCCATCATAATCGGCATTAAGTTCTCTATTAGCATATATAATTAAAACAGCATATTTCGTGAATTAAATTATACAGACCGGCCATTTTGATATGCAGAACTATGCAAGTTGATACTGTCTGTGGCTATGAGATATATAGTTAGCTAGTTAGTAAGTTATTCCCTGAGGAAGATACATTCCTTGATTTACCATGGATGGAATAACGAGGTTTAGAGTCAAATATCTCCCTAGTGGATTAGACTTATTATGCAGCGAATATGCGATGTAGTTAGAGTCTAGTTTCACTTTAACGAAATGTGATAACGAAGAGAGATAAAGCAATTTAATGTCTGCGGTCCAACGTACATTGTTTGGGTGACCACAGGGATCCAGCATACTAAAGATAATTTGAAAAGTACATATTTAATTCAACGGTTTTTATTTGTTAAAGACTGGTCCACACAAATTTTGAAGACATAATGCATAAGGTTCTAAGACGTTGTTTTGAAAACAACAATGAAAACAACGTCTTAAAACTAAAACTTTGTGTGAACGCCAGTACGTGTTTCCTATGATCCAACTTTACGACTACGCGTTAAACCTTAAATCTTATGCCTTAAAAATCTGTGTGGACCAGCCTTAACGAATGTCAACTGTTGTTGAATACACGAGTTTGTAACATATTGGTAGAACACCGTGAAAATGTGTTTATTGTTTTCGGAAAATTTCGTTTTAAAAATTGACGATTTCGGTGTTTAAACTTTGTAGAATGATACAATGTACTGTACACATTTTACGAACTAGACCCGCTAGGCCTACTACACACGTTCGCCAAAGAAAAAGTGTTGGCTAAATAAATATTCTTATCTTTGCTATGAGAAAATATTGTCCACAATTTATTTCATTTCAAACGAAGTTTATTAATTTTAAAAACACAACTTTTTGTGCAAGTTTCGGAAAAAGTTTCACTGTTAAATCAGTTAGGGCCTTTATTTCAATGTCCAGTTAAAATCTTCTTTTCAGTTAAATTGTTTTCACCATGACAACGGCCAATAGAAATACTCCAAACTGGGCTTACCTGACAGTTAAATTTACTTAACACTTTTTACTTAAATTTTTTAAACTGTTTTTTTACTAATTTTTTATAGGACATTGAAATTAAGGGCATTTTAAACTAATTACTTTGTTAATTATGTCGATAGTTTTGCGAGATTCGTGGTTATTTCGCGTAAAACCGGAGATCTCGGTATTTACGGTGTTACCATGCCAATTTCGGGTTTTATTTTATTGAATTTTGTAAATCTCTCTCTACTAAACGCTTCACAACAATCATATGATTTCATCGCGAATTTTACAGGGCTTCACCTATATAAGATACCTCCAGATTTATTTTTTCCCAAACGGGACAGTGTATTTTTAGAATGAAACATTACCCTTAATAAGATATACCGGAAGCTCTGTGCTCGTAAGATAACGATGTCACTCGTTATCTGCAGATAAATAAAACAATGATTCAAATGTTGAGATGAGCTTCGTTAACGTATCTTCTAAGATGAGTTGATGAGTTGAAATGCTTCCGCATTGAAAACGGAAAATGACACTGGAACTAAATTTATTCTACTGTTTAAAATCAAGCTCTAGTAATAAGGTCAGTGTTTTATATGAATCTAAAACGAACTAGGAAGTTATTACTTATTTAACGTCCCGGGAAAAACTTGAAACGCATTTAGGTCGTCACGGTCGTAAATTATATGCCCTAGATTGGTTTTAAATACTTAAGCCTCCACCATTCATTAATTCTTAACTCCTTTCTGATCTTTTCATTCCTTCTCTGCATTCGTATTCTGGACTTTCTGCAGCAAGTTATTATATTTTCAATTAATTTATTTCATTCCTAATTTTTAACTCAATTTTCTGAATAGAGAATTTTCTACAAGTTCTGTAATAATTTAGTTAAGAATTCATACATTTAGTTTATTTTTAATGTACTGCCTTTGATATATTTTCAGTGTATACATTTTCTCAGTCTCTTTCGCCCTTTCTCTCCCCATCTCTATCATATTAGTATCAACTATAAACCCGCGTTGCCGTGCCATGATTTGATAAAATTCTGATTCATTTTGTACTAAAACTCGTCATATTAACCTTAACGAGATACACCAATCACATAAAACAACAACAAACTGATCGTAAACGTATTAATTAACGTTTATTAATATAAGCTCTGCATCAAAGTGAAATTAATTAACAATATAATATCGATATATGGCGCGCTTTCAGTTTAATTTGAAATTACTAATTCGATACCATTCTGCATCGACCATCAAAGGTTTTACATATACAAAGCATTGTGTATATATTGTTTCTAGGTATAGAACTAATTATTACCAATCACGTGTCAAATTGTTTAATATTTTGGTGAATCAATTGATATATTGTTTTGAGGGTCTCCATGCGAGAAGGGTGTAACTGCCATAAAGTAGTTTTTTGATAGACAGAATTCAAGTTGATGTATTGGTCTGAATGAACAAGATGCGTTGTAGCTCCTAAGTTGTTTTCCTTAAAGGCAGGTTTACACAGAAACGAAATGCGTTGAGGTCATAGCGATAACTCGTCGTAATGTTTGAAAATAGAAAATTTGTACGGGTGTCTACACAAAAGTGCTTTACGAATTTCTTGATTGAATTTGTCAGTTTTGTTTTCATGAGTGCATTTCAAATTTTATTCATTCATTAGAAGGTAGTCTTACTTTTCATCTTTTCAGATGTCCATACAATCTAAGCCTTTCAATCCCTATTTCGGACAAAAGCTTTTCAAATCCAACTTCCATTCTTATTTCAATATTTTTTAATTTTGTCAAGCTTTATTAACCAGCTATAGTCCATACAAATTTCATTTCTGTTGCTAGTATTTTACCAAAGTCTCTCTCACACTCACTCTTAAATCACTGCACCATAAGTTATAAGCTATAAGATAAGTTATAACTCACTTTTCTCAGTTTAATATATTTCATCAATATTCTTTGGCATAAAGAGTTCGCAAACATCGACTTGCCAGGCCTGTGTTATCTCTTCTTCCAATTCTTCATCATCACCTTCGTCTCTCTACTTCTTCTAAGTAGTTCACTCTATTTTTCTCTATCTTTCCACATTCTTTGTGTTTCGATGTCTTCCCACAGCTCGTCTCAACCGTAATCATTTTTCAAAATCAATCAATAAAATCAATCAATAATCAATCAATCAATAATCAATCAATCAATAATCAATCAATCATTAAAATCAATCAATATGCGACCCTGTACCAACTATAGAGTCAGGTAGGGAGTGGAAGGTTCCTACCATCACTTGGGCCTTGGGTCTACCTATCCATGCCTGACGCTTCATCCCTTTTCTTCCTTTGAACCGCTGACATCTCTTCTTCAACATCTTCTTCCTCTTCTTCTCCTCCTCCTTCCTTGCAATCTTCATCTGGACTCTCAACCAGTTTTCTCCATAATTTTTCTATTTTCCTACCTCTTCTTTCTTTGCACTTAATAAAAATAAAAATATTTAAAACATCACAGTTTTAGATCCGTAAAATAAATAAAATAAAATTCACATTTAGAGTCTACCCACTCAGTAATTAAACTGATTTGCAGTGGGGGACTTTAATTTAAAGTGACTAAACCAACCCTGTAGGCTTCGAACACCATCGACGAGTGAGCGATAACCAATCAAAGATCGATATTTCAAATACGAAACATATGAATCAGTGATTGGACAGTGCGAACACCTGCGGACAGATGCCAGAATCAACAAGGCCGATTCAGAGCAACTTTGAATTTATTGAGTGCTTCGTTGCTAGGACGGCTCCAAAGTCACCGTTTACTTATTCCTAAGCCAAGAAGTAATGGAATTGAATCCAGATTAGAAGGTAAAAAACTTCTGTCTGAAGCGGGATTTGAACCCGGGACCTTCTGCATTGGAAGCAGGAATGCTAACCACTGGACCAACGAGCCACCTAATGATCATTCGTTAAGGTTCACCCAACACATCACATTCTCCGCGGTAAATGTTGGGTTCAATCGATGCGATCCGGAAGGAATAAAAATAACTCACCTCTTCGTTTGTGGGAATCCCCCTTCGTTTGTGGGAATCCCCCCCGGTTAATCACGCTGTGGCGAACAACCGCAAAAGCGAAGCCAAGATCTACTAGATCTCTGCCTGGCAGAGGCTTGTCGAACTCTAAAGTTAGGTCGATTAGTTCTATGCGTTTTATATTCAATTCACGATTAAAAAACAGAATAAACACGTTTGAATTATCAAAAACGTGCGAAGTTGTTGATTTGATATGATTTTAGTCACCTAACTGTAATGCATGTCCCCCCCCCCCCCCCACACAACAAAACGACGCACGAAATTTCGGGAACGCAGAATGTCAACCTGCAGAAACTCATCTACACGGAAGTAAAAGGAGGCCGTTATCTATCTCTGGTGCAGGAACTCGAACAGTAGGCGCGATACCTTTGGCGGTAAAGGCGATAAGATAACGCGCTATCAGCACACGGGTTAAGGGGTCATCCACTGTTGGGTTATACCTTTGGCGGTAAAGGCGATAAGATAACGCGCTATCAATACACCGGTTAGGGGGTTATCTACTGTCGAGTTTCTGCAGGTCGACTTTACGGGTACCCCGAAATCTCCATTATAGACCTAAGATTACAAATCTCTTTTTAAAAAAAGAGCAATTTTTAATAATGTCCACTCTTATTTAGTAGAATGAAAAATAAAACCACCTTTTACTAAGGTGCAGTCTTGCAATGTACCAATAACTACTAATTCGTCGAATAGTTTGTTGTCTCCATGGCAACCACCAATCAAACCCCTAGAAATCCTCCAAATAGCTTAATTGCTACAAATAAATTTCCTATGAGGAGATTGTAAGACCGGTCTTTCAAGCGATCGGTGTTGAAGACTCTTAAAGGCGAAGCACGTCAAACGGTTTAGTCGCCGTTAACCCTTCTCTTTTGAACTCTTTCCGGGTTTAAGGTGATAAATTCTCTTAACTTCCTCTTTGAGTTGTTTTTCTTTTGCGCGAGAGAGAGAGAGAGAGAGAGAGAGAGAGAGAGAGAGAGAGAGAAATACGACAACGATGTTTTTCTAGAGAAAATCCGAGTTGTTTGGTGCAAAAGATAGAAAAACACCCGAGCAGTTGGCTCTTTAGTCGTTTTGTTTCAACAATCATTGAAAGATTTTAAGGAGCAATTAGATGAAGGTTCATGAAAGTAGACTGGGAGTTCGTTGAACTTTTGAGCTTACAAATAACATTAAAACAAGAATGCAATAACAGTAAAAATAATATAATAAGTAACGGAGTTAACACTTAAAGTCATGTCATATCAAGTACACAAAACTAAAAATGTCAGATAAAAATAAATTTAAAGCCTGTTTGGAAAACATTGGTATTCCAATAGTGTAAAGTATCTAAAGAGACAGTAGTGTACAACTTTTCAAAGTCAATGTTTGTCAGTCTATATTTAACAATGCAGTAAAGCTTTCTGAAATTTTCTTAAAATGCAGTGCTTTTTCCCTAAAAAATATGTTACATAGAGAAAAAAGAAAACCCTTTCGCCTAAAAGCATCCTTTTTACCATTAAGGCACTATTTCCAGTCCACTAGCCTGCGGAACACCCAATTTTGGTCTGTAAAAGTTGCTTTCAAATGTTTTTTTTTGTCCAAAAATTAACACAAAATCTGTAATCCTCCAGAGAATGGAGTATTGCACTCTTTCTTATAAATCTTTCTTTGTTCCAAAAAATATTGCCGTCTTTCAAACGTAACGACTCTGATATTGCTGCTGCACACCTTCTACACCTAATTGAAAACCCTTTAAAAACCGGAAAACGTTATTTGCACACAAAAACATTCATAAGAAAAAGCATTCAATACTCTAGAAGAAGACACTATTTGATTTTCTTTTTGGTACAGTTAAAAACATGTTTAAGCAATTTTAACAGACTAAAATCGGATTTTCCGCATGGTACGTTTTTTTTTTTGATGAGAAACACAATTTATTAAATTATAAACAAGCAGGATTACTTAGGGAACGCTGCTTCCAGTCTCTTTTTTATTGCAACTGATTCTAAAGGAAGAAGTCACAATTGCGGTGTCATCTGCATATACATTCAAAAGAACATTTTTTAGACGAGGAATGTCATTTATAAACACTGAAAACAGCACTGGACCAAACAGGGGCCCCTGAGGGACTCCTGCGAGGATGTCGCATGGTACGTGAATACACAGCCTTCAAATAACTGAATCGAAACTGTTATTACCTAGTACATGATTCTATGTATGCGCTATTCTCGTTGTACCAAGTACCAAGTACGAACCGTTAAACGCGGCAATCACCCAGTCAGCTGTTATTAGGTGACCAACTATATACAAAGAAAAGAGAGATATTGGATATACACCTTAATAACACCAATGATGTGAAATATCGTGGCGTGCACGAAAGCCATTTCACAAAACAATCTTACTTTGAATTTCCTCCTCTACCAGTCTACGTCGTAGGTATTGGATTTGTGAGATGATTGAGTTTCCGCGAGTTCTATCATGGATTTACACGCTTTCTAAGTTTGTAGTCGGAGGGGGGGGGGGGGGGGGAAGAGAGAGAGAGAGAGAGAGAGAGACAGACGGACAGACAGAGAGACAAAGACAGACAAAGAGCAAAGAGAGAGAGAGACAGACAGAGAGAGACACAGACAGAGAGACAAAGAGAGATTAAGAGAGAGAGAGAGAGACAGAAAAAGAGAGAGAGAAAGAGAGAGAGAAAGAGAGAGACAGACAGAGAGACAAAGAGAGATTAAGAGAGAGAGAGAGAGAGAGAGAGAGAAAAAGATAGGAAGAGAGAGAGAAAGAGAGAGACAGGCAGAGAGACAAAGAGAGATAAAGAGAGAGAGAGAGAGAGACAGAGAGACAGAGAGACAGAGAGAGAGAGACACAGACAGACAGACAGAGGGACAAAGAGAGATAAAGAGAGAGAGAAAGAAAGAGAGAAAGAAACAGACAGACAGACAGACAGACTGAGAGAGAGAGAGAGAGAGAGAGAGAGAGAGAGAGAGAGAGAGAGAGAGAGAGAGAGAGAGGCAGAGAGTCTATACTGATTGAAGTTGTAATGGTAAACGAAATTGAAGTGTTTAGTCTAAAAGGTTTAATCCGAGTAGAGAAGTTATTAAGACAAACGTTTCAAACGGATATACCCAATGACTAGAGAGTTTCAATCAAATATATTTGAATAGTATAGGACTAGAATAGTATAAGGAATAGCATATCATGGATATATTGAATAGTATAAGGACTAGATACTGCATGTGTGTTCGTAGCAACTTTTAAAATTGAAATTGAAGGTAGATAGTCAGACAGACAGACAGACAGACAGACAGACAGACAGACAGACAGACAGACAGACAGACAGACAGACAGACAGACAGACAGACAGACAGACAGACAGACAGACAGACAGACAGACAGACAGACAGACAGACAGACAGACAGACAGACAGACAGACAGACAGACAGACAGACAGACAGACAGACAGACATACAGACAGACAGACAGACAGACAGACAGACAGACAGACAGACAGACAGACAGACAGACAGACACACAGCAACTTGCTGCAAGTCGTATATACCAATTATTAATTATTATTTTAACGAGAACTCTCCTAATAAAGTAAAACAATCGGAACACTCGGACAAATTATATTTCAGTGAATCGTATCGTTAAACATCCTCCCACCAAACATGTATTCCATTTCGTTGTTTGTCGAAGTTAATTAATTACCCTATGTGTGTAAACGGTCAACCAATCAATCTATTCATAGAGAAATTGTATTTCAAAGGCCAGACATCACGTACGACCAGGAGAGAATTGTAATCAATTTTGAAAACAAGCAAATATTTAACAAACAACGCCAACGCTTGACGTGAAAGCGTAAATAATATTCTCTGCCAGTTTTCCAAACCTTTAAAAAAATCACCTCCATTTCTCGCTATAATAGACACCCTTACATGATTTGTGAAGTGACATGTAACATATATACAGACAGACAGACAGACATACAACTAAGTCGATATTCTACACGGTTATTCGTCAATATAACCAGTTACCGAATAAGTTTAAATTAATGACAAATGTTCAAAGTTTTACGAATGAAAATATAAAACTGTTAAATGATAATTAGAATTGCTTTGTGAGAATTTAAGAGAAGAATTGTATTATATCAATTTTATATGTGAAATGTATAGCAATAGTGCTAATAAAGAATTTACATACATACATACATACATACATACATACATACATACATACATACATACATACATACATACATACATACATACATACATACATACATACAAACATACATACATACATACATACATACATACATACATACATACATACATACATACATACATACATACATACATACATACATACATACATACATACATACATACATACATACATACATACAGACAGACAGACAGACAGACAGACAGACAGATAGACAGACGCTACAATACAACAGTATCTCCAATCATTTACTATATATATTATTCCGCTATCTCAAACATTACATCTATTCTGGTTTATATTCCGACAACTTTGGTATTCGTATCGTGTTCCCTAATGTATACAAACACAAAGACAAACACAAACACAAACACAACTCACACGAATTCTAATAAGAGCAAAACATTCAAGTTTTCCCCTGCCTTCGTGTTTCCGGAAACTTCTTTTCGTTTCGCTGTTTTCCGTGTGTAAAGCTTTTAGCTTCGGCTAGATTTTGTTTTGTTTTTGAGATGGAAAATGGAAATTGGAAGAGACATCAAACATTTCAATATTGTTATATTATGAATACTATGGGGGCTCAGTGAATGGAGGGTATTTGAAATAAAAATGGTTCCTACCTTCTGAAAATGAAACCACTTTACTGAGAGACAGTCAACCATCTAACATGAATCCCATAACATATATATTTTTAAAGAGATTCAATTCCCTTAAGGCGATAGGGTAGTCTCTCTTTATGAATACAAACAACTAGAATTTGAGTTGTTTCAAATATATAAATATATTCACATTTAGAGTCTACCCACTCAGTAACGAAACTGATTTGCAGTGGGGGACTTTGTTTTTAGAAATCTTTTGAGAACGCTAAACAATAATTAAAAAAAAGACAAATGCCCGAATTGTAGTTTCGTAAGAAAGGGGAACATTGCATTCAAAAAAACTTTCAAATACTTGCATCGTTACCAATTAACAATTAACTACTTAATTGTTAGTAGTTTACATTTCCAATAACGACCGTAATTACTTAAATAGTTGACATTTTAAAAATCTGGGCCCGGATTCACAAGAGGTCCCTTTTTTAGTCTTATCTCTAAGACCGGCCTAACTTTGAACCTCTAATAAAACCAGGATAATATGTTACAACAGATTTTAAAACAGTTAATTGGAATGCTCATTATGTCCTTGTTCTCACCAGGAATTAGTAACTTTTCATGTAACCTGGGTCTGGTTTTACAAGATGTTCAAAGTAAGGCCGGTCTTAGAGATAAGACCAAAATAAGACTTAAATAAGAAGTAAGGCCGGTCTTAGAGATAAGACCAAAATAAGACTTAGGACCTCTTGTGAATCCGGGCCCTGGGGTTTAGCTCCTACGAAACGACAATTCAGGCATTTATCACTTTTTGAATATTGTATAGCGGTTTCAAGACATTACAAAAAAAAAAAAAAACACATTAAGCGAATTTCAAACAGAGTAAAAAGAAGAAAGTTAACAGTTCGCTTCTTTCACAGCGTTCTCATATTTATGCAGATCCAAGCCTTCTGATTGGTTCATAAACTAATGTGCACCTCATTCTTTCATACGAAACGAAGAACTTAACTGGCGCATGCGCTCTTGAGTCCAAAGAGCTTCAACATTGTCCTCTATCATTCACTCTCGTCGTCTCCAAAGAGCTCGGATCCAATGAGCTTTAACAGTATCTCCTATCATTCACTCTCGTCGCTTCCAAAGAGCTCGGATCCAAAGAGCTTCATCTCCTATCATTCACTCTTTTCGCCTCCAAAGAGCTCGGATCCAAAGAGCTTCAACAGTATCTCCTATCATTTACTCTCGTCGTCTCCAAAGAGCTCGGTTCCAAAGAGCTTCAACAGTATCTCCTATCATTCACTCTCGTCGCCTCCAAAGAGCTCAGATCCAAAGAGCTTCAACAGTATCTCCTATCATTCACTCCCGTCGCCTCCAAAGATCTTGGAAAGTGTTTACAGTACGGGATATCCGTAAAGACACTTCACACAGCTCGACAAACACATACTAGTGTCGTCGGTTATCGGGAATCTGTCATCTTATCTAGGTTGTGTTTGCATATTACTTTAGCTGCACTTAGGACATACCAAGTAGAGCGAGACTTCACTCATGAAACACGGATGTTTCTCAAGGGAGGGGGAAGAGGGGTGTGAGAGGGGTAGAGTACATCGTATCTTCAACTTCAATGTACAACCACGGCCATGTAAAACTCAGAAGTAAAGTGGTATACGTAGGTCTCTCACAGCAAGAAGTAATATAGTATCAGGACCGCCCGCATTTAGTTTCAAACTTAAGGCTGTGCGGGCACGCTCCGTGCGGGAATTCGCGCTCGAGGTAAATATTTTTTGTTCGGCACATCCGGTTATCCCTATTTACAAAACAATTTTCATACCGTAAAGAATTTAATGAGCTTTAAGGTTGTCCAGGGAAAATTCGATTTTTTTCGATATGTTAAGAGAAAATTAGAATAGAATGTGAAATAATGTAGAAAAAATCAGTAAAGTTCTACTTAATTGGTCATTTGTATTGCAAACAAAGTGATTTTTCAAATACAGTTACATAATTACGTTGCACTGGGAATGATTAAAGTTTCAAAGTAATTTATTCAGTCAAAGCCATACAAATAAACAAAAACCTAATATTCATTCGAATCAAGCGCGCTCGCCTAGCTCACTGGACAGTAGCGCTACGCGGCACGCGAGCCGTGGAGTATCCTGGAACTAGTAGCGTAGACGCGGAAAGGAAGTAGCGGTCGGGGACAACAAGACTAGCCCGGGGCTAGCCTAACATTCTTTCAGATCATAATCTTTGTTGGAAACATCACTGGCACGGGCCGTCATAACATTTCCTTTCCCATCACAGCAAACTACACACGTGAAGTTCATTCTAAAGAAAATTATAATTATTGAAGTTCATTTTTTATTACCTTACCTGCAAATTGTTTAGTTGATTAATAAAAAGAAGCATGCTTGTTGCTTTTCCATTTCGCTAATCGAAATGATTATCAGTAATCAAATGTGGCAGTAATCGAACCCGCCGTAGTACATCCCGAATCAGAATTACGAACGCTTGAAGCATCCTAAATCGGCATTACAATAATTATTACACTTGCATATTATAATAGCGTGCATATTATAATGGCGAATACAAAAATAGTCACTCCCCATTGTTTTAGATTAGATAGATGTCGACTTGCTTAGTCCAAAAATACAATATTGTATCGATCCTTGCGATATGATCGTAATGTATCTTATTGTTGCGATATGATCGTAATGTATCTTATTGTTAACATTGTTTAATATGATTATCAATTTAGTAAGTCCTAGCGCATCCCAATAATGATGACGTTGCAAGGAGCATATTATATAACCATATACATAGAACGGTGAATATTATAATCAACATATAACTATTGCGTGAGTCTGTACACAATCTACACATTATAACATTGCGAAGAAGCTTCAATGTTTTGCTGTTTTGCTCGCGTTTTTATCTCGTTTTGCAGCCCATTCGTCGATCGCTTGTTGAATAAACGGCGGGTCCCTGATCTGCATCCCGCGCGGCACTCGACCATCCACTATCTCCGGAAGCATACACTCATGAAAGAAGGTTTTCAATTTAGGGAGCAGCTCATCTTGCCAAAACTTAGCATCGCGTTCGATTCTGACTATCTGTAATCAAATCAATGTATTATTGTGGCATGCTAGTTAATAGTAATAATAATAATAATAATAATAATAATAATAATAATAATAATAATAATAATAATAATAATAAAAATAATAATAATAATAATAATAATAATAATAATAATAATAATAATAATAATAATAATAATAATAATAATAATAATAATAATAATAATATTGATAATAATAAAAAAACTGTATAATTACATCGAAGCCGCCATCGCTGTATAATATCAAGTCACAATAATGGCGATTACTTATATTCAATTGCCCTTGAATTTGAATCCAATAATCATTACAAATATATAGTACAAGCTGTGTATTTTATTATTTTACCACTCCAGAAGCAGCGCTGAAACTATGGCCGTATGATCTTTTACTCCAGCCGCCATCTACTATGACGGTAATGTAGGGAACCCCGTTTATGACGTCACCACGTTCAATGGCTAAACGCCTTTCATTCTCCCCCGCTGCTTTCATTTTTTCGGTCATATGAAATAACCAACCCTAGAAGACAAACCAAGTTGGTTTACTACGTAATATATATAAAATTGGGTTTATTTGTAAGTAATTGATTTTTTGTATAATGCAAACAATACTTACCTTTCCTACTTTCACCTCATGACGGCGGAACTTTTTTGAGTTGAGAACGGGTGTTTCCATTACAGCGAACATCTCCTCGAATTGACTGTGCCCAATACCAACAGACATTGCACCCCACACAGCAGCATCATTGACCGATTCCACTTTGTTGGTAGGGTGAGTCGTGATCCGGTACTCTCTATTGCACTGAAAACACTTGTGCACGAGCGTCGATACCATTCCAATACGATCTTCTCTAATGAATTCATATTTCCCGTACGTACAAATATCTTTATGTTTTTCCTTCAGTTCGAATTGCTTGTACATGTGGACTATATCTACCAAGCGATTTCCTGACAATTTTTTCCCGCCCCTACAATCGGTCTCCCCAGGCGTCTTGTCTACTACGAGAGGTGGTGGGGTGTCGAGCGTAGGCCACTCCTCACGACCACCACACGTTTCCAAATCATCCCTATTGATAAAATGTAATTATTATTATTCGTTCCAATTAAAATGTATAAATACATAAATAATAGATAATGAGTATTGTGTTGTGCTACAAACCTGATGTTTGCTGTATTTGTTGCTTCATTGAGGACATCGGAGTCAACGTCATTCGATTTAGGCCCACTAACGTCTTCGATGGAATCAGATGGATTCACTTTCTCAACGTCACCCCGCCTGGCATGTGAAAAATAATGTACTTGATAAAACCTATATAATACAGATGATTTTAACTTCATATATTTAATTTTTATTTTTTATTATTGTAAATTGTTATAGTGGTATTCAAATTAAATGTTGATGGTCTTTATACAGTTTTTTTGTAAATAAATAATTATTGAATTGGTAGTTATTGTGTGAATGAGAATGTGTGTGTTCCGTACTAAAATGGGAATTGCTAAGTTCATAAAAAATAAGTAAATAAAATAAATAAATAAATTCACATTTAGAGTCTACCCACTCAGTAACTAAACTGATTTGCAGTGGGGGACTTTAATTTAAAGCGACTAAACCAACCCTGTAGGCTTCGAACACCATCGACAAGTGAGCGATAACCAATCAAAGATCGATATTTCAAAACGAAACATATGAATCAGTGATTAGTCAGTGCGAACACCTGCGGACAAATGCCAGAATCAACAAGGCCGATTCAGAACAACTTTGAATTTATTGAGTGCTTCGTTTCTAGGACGGCTCCAAAGTCACCGTTTACTTATTTCTAAGCCAAGAAGTAATGGAATTGAATCCACATTAGAAGTTAAAAACTTCTGCCTGAAGCGGGATTTGAACCCGGGCCCTTCTGCATTGGAAGCAGGGATGCAAACCACTGGACCAACGAGCCACCTACTGGACCAACGAGCTTACTTCTTTGTACACGTTGTTAGTGGACTTTAGTATGCCATTATAAATGCCCCAAAAGTTAGGTGTAAATAGTAGAAAAGAGTGAAAAAAGTGAATACTACTATGGTAGAAATTAATAAAATTAGAGAGGCTTCGACTATTTACTGAATAATAATTCACTTAGGTAAGAATCCAATGAACAGATTATAATGTATAAATAAATAAATAATAGATAATGAGTAATATGTTGTGCTACAAACCTGATGTTTGCTGTATTTGTTGCTTCATTGAGGACATCGGAGTCAACGTCATTCGATTTAGGCCCACTAACGTCTTCGATGGAATCAGATGGATTCACTTTCTCAACGTCACCCCGCCTGGCATGTGAAAAATAATGTACTTGATAAAACCTATATAATATACAGATGATTTTAACTTCATATATTTCATTTTTATTTTTATTATTGTAAATAATCATAGTGGTATTCAAATTAAATGTTGATGGTATTTATACATACAGTTTTTTTGTATGTACATAATTATTGAATTGGTAGTTATTGAGTGAATGTGTGTGTTTTGTACTATAATGGGAATTGCTAAGTTCATAAAAGTAGGTCTTCTTCTACTACTTTGTATACGTTGTAAGTGGACTGTAGAAACGAATTATGGATCGGCCGCAAACAGCAAACCAGAACTCCTACGAACTATTGATTTCTCGATCAGTGTTATGAGTCCAGCGTTCATTGTCATCCATCAATAACATCACCACTCTTTGTTCATTGTCGATTATAAATGACTAAACATAATATATTGTATGTATTACACGGCATGCACTCAAGTATGAGCGATGGCTATAGGCCTGTGTGTGCAATAACAAACTGATAAAAACAGTAACGCACAATAATTTTAAATAAGCTTGTTATTTTTAATAAATTACTATAGTTCAAATGCCAGGAAAGAATCATGGACTTACCCTACAGTGATATTAGACACTTCTTTGTCGGAACAGCTATCTTCGGGAACGGGTTCAATTTTCTTGCGATGACGTAATCTTTGAGCTTTTGAAGCCTTCCCTCTCTTTCGTTTCTTTGTGTACTCTCGTGACATATTGCACCCGATGATAACGATAGAAAATATCGTTTACATATTTCGCAAATCCACTACAGTATTACGATTTCGGAC
This sequence comes from Isoperla grammatica, assembly GCA_945910005.1. Taxonomy (NCBI): domain Eukaryota; kingdom Metazoa; phylum Arthropoda; class Insecta; order Plecoptera; family Perlodidae; genus Isoperla; species Isoperla grammatica. The sequence continues at coordinate 33,123,857 of OX246747.1, forward strand.
TGTTTCTTAGAGTTACATCTTACGCATTGTGAAACTGTTCACACATTATATGTAGATGTACTGATTATACACTAATTTTACACTAATGTCTATTGTACACTTATCATACTCGCATAGGCCTACGCTTTAAAACAATTCACACTTTAGCATTATACAAATAGTATCGATTATCACGAATGAGCTTGAGCGTAATTTATTCACAACGACAATACACAACGTCTTCAATAACAAACATGTTCACACTTCAACAGCAAGGACTCAACTACCCTTCCGTCAACTAATGCAGAACCCATCTCGTTTGTCATCTTACTAATTCCTGCCGCTCGCCTAAAGGCATGCATTGTTTGGGCTAAAATAGAATTTCTGGGAATCACGGGGGCGGTGGAGGGGGGGTGGGGGGGAGAAAAGTATCGAAATAATAGCAACAGGATGTCGCAGATCAAGTAATGAGTAGCATTCACGTATACATTCATGAGTAGCATGAGTAGATACAGATTGTGTTTATCCTATGCGCGAGGAAACGCCTTTCTTGGCCTACTCTGGACCACGACATTTGACAATAGATTGATTGATTGATTGATTGACATTTGACTTTAGGTAGATGAGCTATACGCCCTCAAACATGTCTCATTTAGGACGTTCCACTCGTGTACAACTACAGGGGTAGATGGCTCATGCGTTACACGTGGGATTCAATCAGGAGGTCTTCAATTCGATACCAGTTACCGGCAATCCTGATCGCAAGTTTTTCCCACAACTTTCCGCAGTCAAAATGTGAATAACAGAATGTTATTCTATATAATGGCCCATTGATTGATATTCCTTCCCAATTTACCTCACACGGTCACACCCTATAGCTAGTAAGACTCCTAAAGAGAGATGTCTCTCTTCAGGAGTGAGATAATTTGGCGGGATGAGGTGATACCTCATTATATTATATGATTCAATTCACCATCATTCGCATTTTCATTGCAGACATCCTTGGGGAACGACCTTCAGTCACTGTCAGGATTGCCTGTGGCTGGTATCGAATCAACAATCTTCTAATTTTTTAATCTCATATGTAAAAAAAACACCGATATACCTTACACGGCTCAGTGCAGGCTCTCGAACTCTCCACTCCACTTATCCCAATACCATAATACCTATATAACCCGAATAGGGCCAGTTTTCCCTGGGTATGTTTCCTACAAAACATTATAATTACAAAAAGTCTTACGCATGGATCGTACCCATGTCCCTTGAATGAGATGACATTCACTTTGGACATGTGCCTCAGCCGCACGGCAAACCCGTCTTAGTCATTGATCGAACCCACGTCCCTTGAATGGGATGACATTCACTTTGGACATGTGCCTCAGCCGCACGGCAAACCCGTCTTAGTCATTGATCGAACCCACGTCCCTTGAATGGGATGACATTCACTTTGGACATGTGCCTCAGCCGCACGGCAAACCCGTCTTAGTCATTGATCGAACCCACGTCCCTTGAATGGGATGACATTCACTTTGGACATGTGCCTCAGCCGCACGGCAAACCCGTCTTAGTCATTGATCGAACCCACGTCCCTTGAATGAGATGACATTCACTTTGGACATGTGCCTCAGCCGCACGGCAAACCCGTCTTAGTCATTGATCGAACCCACGTCCCTTGAATGGGATGACATTCACTTTGGACATGTGCCTCAGCCGCACGGCAAACCCGTCTTAGTCATTGATCGAACCCACGTCCGTTGAATGGGATGACATTCACTTTGGACATGTGCCTCAGCCGCACGGCAAACCCGTCTCAGTCATTGATCGAACCCACGTCCGTTGAATGAGATGACATTCACTTGGGACATGTGGACCAGCCGCATGACAAAACATGGTATAGGGAACAGGAATGCCGAAGGCGTTAGCCTACCCTTGAAATGGCATAAAGACATAATAAAATGTCAGATTGGTCGTCGGAGCGGAGACCGGCCGTGTACCTGCTCCAACGACTGTCCGACTCAGACTGAAAGACAACTACCTGAGCTCGCGCGGAGGGGTGGCCGCCCGCACAGCCTTAACAAGCGCGAATCACTGACGTGTTTCCCAATTATCTAGCACAATTTGGTTGCGGTAAGCTTTTTAACGGTAACGTGCAAGCAGGTTTCCGTCAAAAAACTTAACGCAACCAAATGGTACTAGATAATCGCGGGGAAAACGTTAGTGATTTGCACTTGTTCAGTTGGAAACTAATTGTGGGCGGTCCTGACTTCCCTCACACTATCTTACTTCTTGGTGTGAGAGAACCTTTACCATCTATAGTTCGGTTAGCCGAACGGTTCCCCATGGAAAGATTACATTCAGAGTAGGACCGTTATTATGTTCTTTGTTCATTGAATGTTGTTGATGTTTCATGTCATGTTCTTTTAATCGCCTCATCGCACATTCTCTCTGGCGACGGAACTGTTTCAAATTTACTCAAATACATTAAATGAATTCTCTCAGCCCATTGGTGGTTGACCGGATATAAGCCTTCTTATTGGCCGTCTTGACAGGTACTATTCAACTCCATGTAGAGTGTTTTCCCTTTTTGGTGAAACAATTATGGCAGGTAAGATTTACACAAAACAAAACTTAACTGACGGAAGAATCGTAGATCTTACGGAGGGGAACCGTCTGAGCAACCAAACTATACTTGAAACGGGTCCACGAAGTTTAATTTACGACCTCCGTTGGTTACCTGGAAAAGTGGGCGTGACTAAGAAGACATGTACACTCCACTCAGCGGAAGACTACACTTACAAATGTGTGTACGAACGCCAGGAATCTGTTGAATTTCGTTCAAACAGCGTGCACGAAAGTAGCAGAACCAGTGGGTAAGAATCTGAGGGCGGCATGAGCCTAGTTACGTTGGAACTAGGATATCGTTAACTTATTCTATAAATGTTAAAATAATAGAGTTTATATAGTTCAATCTTCATAATGAAATAGTAAAGTTGACGTACGGAGGTAAAGGCTGGTCCACACAGATTTTGAAGACATAATGCATAAGGTTTAAAGACGTTGTTTAAAAAACAACATTGAAAACAACGTTTTTAAACTAAAACTTGGTGTGACCGCCAGTACGTGTTTCCTATGATCCAACTTTACGACTACGCGTTAAACCTTAAATCGTATATCTTGAAAATCTGTGTGGACCAGCCTTTAGTTGATGTGTGGAGGTAATACACATTCTAAAATGAACGTTTAAGACCTATTTATAGTTTCTACGTGAAATCACCGCGGCCATTTTGTTCTCATATAATGTGACTTAAATTTTTTCTCTCCCCATCTGTGTAAATGCCGTCATGGTGATGGCATTGTTTAATATTCACATCGGTAATACAGGCGTCTCTAATTTGAGAGGTCGCCGGTTCGATTCTGGCTACCGGCCATTCTGTTTTTTTCAGGTTTTCCTTAGTCGGAAAGGCGAATTCTGGGGTTGAGTCCTACCATAACAGCCCTCGACCATTCCATCTTAACCATTCAAACACCCTAATAACCTAGTTAGTAACATGAAGAGGGGCACATCGGGTAAAGCCTGTGTGCACCCTATAACAGTGATTCCTACGAAAATGTTAACTCAAGTCTTAAACAGGTATGTGAACCAACTGTAAGTTCTCGATTGATGAATAGGTTTGCTCGCCTCACGTACTCTAACTTACTCCGTACTCTTCTTCAATCAGACCCACGAATCACGAGTAGGCTTACTAATTCTCAGTTTAAGCCTACTCGTGATTGGTCTAGGGATAACGTAGTAACTCTACTTTACTCTGGAGTAAGGCAAACGAACATACCTAATGTGTAGAAGAGAGTAAGAAAGGTGTCCTACTTTTGTACTCTGTTGTACACTGCTTTGCCTCTTCTTTACGACCTACTCTACCTCCAGCTTATATGAGGTCGATCCTTTTACCGCCATCAAATATAAATCAAGAGAGACAACAGAAACATTACCCTGACGTATTATTTAGAATAAGCAACAACACACGACTGTGCATTTTATGTCATCCATCCCCTCGGAAACAGTGATATTTAACGGATAAAATACACTCTCATTAGGTTACTTGAAATTTCAAGAGATAGCGCCACTAGCTGTACCATTGCCTACGCCAATTTATGTACAACAAATTTCCAAGATACATCAATATACTCATCTTTGTCTTCCACCTTCATCATCATCTCGAATAGTATGATTGCAATAAAAGAAACGTACAGCAACAAGAGTCTACATCATTATCTTGGTCTGTATGCATCAATTTATTGCATTACTTAGCCCTGTGGCCGATTTGCCTCAATAACTACCCCTCTACGTTTGACCTTTATAGAGACGCCATGTTTGATTTCTTGTAGCGAGCGACACTAGTGCCATCTATCGGCAACTAGCGGTGTCTCTCCCTATACACAGCCTTATAGATTTAATCTCGGAAGTAATAAATCTTTTGTGATATCAAGCAGGCTGTGCTGTAGTAATATCGTGGAAAACATGCTGTGTGGCTTTTTACTGATACTTCAGTGTTAGAACAGCTCTTGTCACCACAGTTTTACGATCAAAGACAAAGAGTGTGTATTCTAGAAATGTTAAAAGAATAAACTTTATTAGATTCAATCTTCATAATAGTCCTTTGCATAACGATAATGACGGTATAAAATTTGGGTCAAAGGATGACATATATCAAATGAAAGCTTGAGATGAGTACTTTTCAAAAAACCATGATATACCTCTGGCAAATATTCTATGTCAAAACCAGGGTCAAAGGTCAAATTTGTAATTTTTTGAATAATTTTTAACTAAATAACAAAAAATGTTTGCAATTTTAAAAACACTCTTTTAGTAAGATAAATGTATAAAGTTTATTAAAAAAAAAACTTAATTACCTGCTTACCTTTTTTGACCTTGATTGGGGTCAATTTCCTCTTAATGGGTAATTTCTAAAATTTTCTTCGATTTACTGGCCAATATTCATTATATCAACGTACTTACTCATAAATACGTTAAAATGAATAGTTCTTATTGTAATCACATTGTTTTCACGGTATTTATTCAAAATGGCGGTCAAAGGTCAAAAGGTAAGTATCGTCGAACTAGGTCTAGTAACTAAAATATTACTTGTGGGTACTCTAAAGACGTAGAATTTTAACTGCAATTACAATAACGAATAACAATATAATGTTTTAATCGTAAAAGAATGTAATTATCATATAACTTATAAATTACTTAAGATTGTAACTGAATTTCTAATTAATGTCCTCAGACATCAGGGTATTCTTGAATGGGTGTGCAACTGCAACAAAATACATTATTGAAAAGAGCATGACCATGCTGAGATACGTGATATGATAGTATGATATGATATCTGTCCAAGCAGTGACTGTCTAGTCGTCAAATTAATCAAAATTGAAGTCAAAATCACTCAAAATTGAAGTTGTCAGATTAATCACCATCTGATTCACTGGAATTCTCATGCTGGGTACCGATATTTGGACAGTCCTTCAGCTTACACGCGTGGGTACACTTCAGCTGATTGGCCAAACACTCATAGGTCGGCATCTTGCAAACACGGCAACAGTTACAGGCTAGGAGATCCATAATGGTCAAACGTACTGGAGTTCCAAACATCCACTCGTTGCTCAGATCTCCTTCTGCCGTGGTTTTCCATCCATAGCCACACAGATCAGGAACATCAGGGTTGGCTTCCAAGCAACATATCAATAGATCGTGTTTGGTTGATAACTCACAGTCGCAGGATATGAAGCAGTAAGCAATCGTTACAAGGTGGTAGCTGATTAGACTTCATATCATCACACTTACTTCTAAAAAGCTCGTAGCGCAGCAGGTTGACGCATGACAGAGTCGTGGTCAAAGAGCAGAGTTTACAGACAAACTCTTCGAGTTTTTTTGATGACATCGATAGAAACTCTCCAGTCCTGACCCATCTTGCTTAGCTTGACACAGAAATGCGAGTTTTTCTCATGATATTCTCTTTTTCCCTTTACCACTGAATGAGCTCACTCAGGTAGGAACTCATAGTCGTCCCCTACACCTATAGATGCGCCTGTTGTTAACAAGGTAACAGTTTCATACATGTCATTTCCCATATAGAAAACATATCCATAGTAACATTGGGTGCCTCTAGGTGAAGTGGCCGACTATGAATTCCAACCTTTGTCACAACCAGTGCATGGAGGTCAGGGAGGGTATTACATACTTCGAATCCCAACGAACTCGCTAGTTTTTACACATCTTCGAAGTGTGTTTGATTTTTGGTAGTCAAGCGTCAACCAGCTGCCCTACGAGCTTTTTAAAAGTAAATGTGATGATATTAATTCTCATCAGCTACCACCTTGAAACAATTGTCTACTGCTTCAAATCCTGCGGCTGCGAGCTAACCACCAAACAGCGGTCTGGATACGTTGTTTGGACGCCAACCCTGATGTTCCTGATCCGCGTGGCTATGGATGGGAAACCACGGCAGAAGGAGATCTGAGCAACGAGTTGATGTTTGGAACTCCAGTACCTTTGACCGTTATGGATCTCCTAGCCTGTAACTGTTGCCGTGTTTGCAAGATACCGACATGTGAGTGTTTGGCCAATCAATAAAAGTGTACCCACGCTTGTAAGCTGAAGGATTGTACAAATACCAGTACAAGTACCAGTAGCCAGCATGAGAATTCCAGTGAGTCAGAAGGTGATTAATCTGACAACTTGGACAGTGACTGCTAAGGTAGATATAACATAATACTAGTATCATATCACGTATCTCAGCATGGTCATGCTCTTTTCTAAAAATGTATTTTGTTGCAGTTGCACACCTATTTAAGAATACCCTGATGTCTGAGGACATTAATTAGAAATTCAGTAACAATCTTGAGTAGTTTGTAAGTAGTATGATAATTACATTCTCTTACGATTAAAACATGATATTATTATTCGTTATTGTAATTGCAGTTAAAATTCTGCGTTTTTAGAGTACCCACAAGTAATATTTTAGTTACTAGACCTAGTTCGACGATACTTACCTATTGACCTTTGACCGCCATTTTGAATAAATACCGTGAAAACAATGTGATTACAATAAGAACTATTCATTTTAACGTATTTATGAGTAAGTACGTTGATATAATGAATATTGGCCAGTAAATCGAAGAAAATGTTAGAAATTACCCATTTTGAGGAAATTGACCCCAATCAAGGTCAAAAAAGGTAAGTAGGTAATTTAATTTTTTTTTTAATAAACTTTATACATTTAACTTACTTAAAGAGTATTTTTAAACTTTGCAAACATTTTTTGTTATTTAATTAAAAATTATTTAAAAAATTACAAATTCGACCTTTGACCATGGTTTTGACATAGAAAGCTGGATTTGCCAGAGGTATATCATGGTTTTTTGAAAAGTACTCATCTCAAGCTTTCATTTGATATATGTCATCCTTTGACCCAAATTTTATACCGACCAGGCCTTTTTCGAGCGTTATGCAAAGGACTATAATGAAATAGTCAAGTTGACGTGTGGAGGTAATACACATTCTAATCAACTTTTATGACCTATTCATAGTTTCCACGTGAAGTCACAGCAGCCATTTTGTTCTCATAAAATGTGACTTAAATGCAAATCTAGAAGATGAGCGCGGGTATGATTTTTAAATGCACAAAAGCAGCTTGTTTAGAATTAAAAAAACACAGATGGAAAAAAATCACAAATACCCAAAACAACTTAAATTCAATAAAGAAACAGGCTTAATCATACGAAATTACGATGCATTGTTTCAAATACATTACCTTCAACTGTTTCTACATGGCAACATACTCAACTGTACACCAAGGTGGTATTCAGTCAGTTCAAGTTTAACACTATACAAACATTTCAATACACAATTTTCAAAATTGATCTAGGATCCAACTATAGATAGAATTAATCGAGGTCCTCTAAATCTTCAATGACAACAATGCACAACCATGAAACATTCATCATGACAAAATCTGGCTTTTATTGTTGTGTATTGTTGTCATTGAAGATTTAAGGGACCGTAATTAAATTTATCTAGTTGGATCCTAGATCAATTTTGAAAATGGGCTATTCAAAAATCCGTGGGTAACTTTGTGTAAGAACTCGTTTTCGATAGGTTTGGGATTAATTCATATTTGTCCTCTACCACTAGAGGCACTAGTTGTTACCACTGTAACAGTTTCATGCATGTTATTTCCCACATTGAAAACAAATCCATAGCAACAATGGGTGCCCCCAGCTGTATAGGGACCGACTATGAATTCCAAAAACAACTTTACAACACAGCTCTCCATACCATGCTGCGAAACATCACTATAATTAATTGAAGCAAGCGAGTGCAACATTAACCTCATCCGACTTCCACCGAGAGAAAAGATAAAAATACAAAGTTAATCTAAATTTGCGACGAGAAAACCTTCTCGCATTAGCTTCTTATCGCTGATCTTTGTCGTTATCAGTTTTCACATTAAGCCGCCTCTTCCTCGGTTGTGAACAGACATTAGCGATACTAGCGCTACAATCGGATGTGTAGCGTAACACCGCGCACAGAAAATGTCTGTAAGACTCTTATGAGCGTGTGTACTCTTTAAAGTATCAGGCACTTAGGATGCACAGGGAGCTTTTGGTCTTTTCCAGTGGCGGCTCGTGAGTCGCAAGTAAATATAAAAGTCGCAAATGTTCTTAAAAGATAAGTATTAAGAAAGGTGTCAGCATAACAGTTAAATTTATTTAATGTGTATCCAATTCTGTTACAAAACTAGAAAGAAGGACAATTAATTAAAATAAAAAATAAAACAAGACACTTAAACGTGTATAACTATTTTTTTAAATTAGTATTTGGTATATTATATATTTGGTAGTATTAGTTTTTGGAAAATACATTTTTTTAAATCGCAAAAATTTCACATTTTGTCTCTTTTCCTAATCCGATTAACCAAATACCGTTATGAATTTGAAGCTATTTAATTTTTCAATGTATATATATTTTAACATTTCGTTTCATTATATTCTATTCCATTGAATTTTAACTTACACTTTTAAAACCAATTCTTTGAAATTTTAAATTCTCTCAATTCAATTTTGTTTTATACATTTTCCAATTCCAATAGACCAATTCTTGTACAGAATCAATAGAATGTGGGCTAAAAAAAAATGTGGGCCAGATCATATCAAAATGTTTCTCGTATAACACAGAAAAATATCTAATTTAAACGTTTCCCGGGTCGTTCCATGGGCTATATCCCTCCCAAACGTCCAAATATCATCGTCATGTAACATTTATATAGAAATCACACCAACATTACCCTATGAGTAAACGTTACCCTCGCTCACATTTGTCTAAACCAATAACCGTAACTCGCATGTAGAACTCAACCAAATGTCAAACTTCCCTTCTATACGCACACAGAGGGGGGTGGGGGAATCGCGCCCCTAAATCAATTGGATGTTTAATTGAGTCTTCGTCACCCCCCCCCCCCCCCCCCACCACCTCCCCTGATACGGTTAGTACCAACATAACACATGACGATGCGTTTCGGTGGCTGTGGTTATTCCTCAATAAACAGTTCGTTGTCTCTGTTTGGATGGGATGACATATCAGGGCTGGGCCCAGGGTTCCCAACTATGCAAAATAACAGTCCGGGACAAATAGCGCATGAAAAGGGAATGACTCACGTGATACTGCCGACGGCCCGCCGGAGACCTATCGACGAAGGCGATTTTTTTAACCTTTTTTTCATGATTTACGTTCTAAAAACATGTTTTTACTGCTTGACGAGAAAACAAGAATTCCAAAGAATTTAACGCTCTCCTTTTGAATAAAAATCTTTCGCAGTTAATTAGAAATTAGAAGTTCACGTGCCTGTCTGAGATTGTTATATTATTAATAATTGTGTTGCTAAAACAATATTAATAGTATATATATATACCTACTTATTTTTATTGAAACATATGATATGATACAGAAAACATCGTGCATTTAAAAAAGTCAACTTTGGAAACCATGCTCACATTAATTTACTATCCATTCTCACCGCTCGTTTCGAGCTCACGTTTCGGGCAGCGCGGGGTCGCGGTAGAAGCAAGACACTTTCAAGTAATTTCGGGACATTTGCCGTCCCGGAATCAGTTTAATTTCCACCAGGACAATATCTTTAATTGCTGGTCTGTCGGGAACCCTATAGGCTGCTACTGATGTCAGATGAATCGTTACCAACGAGACAACATAATATATTTTCTGAATAGTCTACTACAGCAAAGGTTTTCTCTTTGTATCTTAAAAACCACTCTTCGAAATATACCACAACTAGATAATATTATCAATACAGGTAACGAAAGAAACAGATGCAAAATTCATTTATTTATGTATACAATCCAATAACACAATACTATACGGATTTAAAACGAATGAATTTTGCCTATATTTTGTTTTGTGATCTGTATATCTAGATAATCTTTAGCTACGCCATTTACCCACGATTTCTATTCTATAAGTTGTTTTACAGATACAAACAGAAAACCTATAATTATCCTGTTTTTTTTTAGGCTCTGATTGCCGCAGGCTTCATCTTTATCTACTTGTTACCATTAACTATATTTTTCCATTTCAAAATATTAATAACATTAATAAGAAACATCCCGAGTATTTGCTAAAATGTACTTTCAATAGTTTTTTACATTTTTATTTCAAGTTTAGTAGTTTTGAGTGATTCCATCTCTCCATATACGGAAAGCTTAGTTTAGACCTCCTGTATATTGTTAGCGACTGAACTCTAAACACCATTGGACTTAACTTTACCTCACTCCTTACTGTCTTGGAATGTGGTTTATAATACTGCAACTTCCCAAGGCAGTACAGCTTATGTGAGATAAGTCTAATTGTACATCCGCCCTTATATATGCATACAACATATACTTGCCGGCAGCGCACTGCATTAACTTAATTACAACAAACGAGAAGCAAGAAGCACAAAATGAGAATGAAATGTCCTGTGGAGTATTTCTCGTCCTTACGAGGTTTCCTAATGAAGGTTAGTGTGTATATTATGTATAGTCGACGTTAGAAAATAAAATAAAGACCCAATTGTATGATCTAAGAATAAAACGAAAAATTGAGGTAAAGCGTGAGAGAATTTATAAAATGAGAATAAGACGATTTTCTGAATTAATCTAGAGGGTCGTGATTAGCTCTATCTAAGATCAATGACAATAATGCTCGACAATAACAACTATCAGTTTTCAAATGTTAATTCAAGATTCATTTGTGATTTTGTACATTGTTGTGAAACCATCTATTATGTGTTTCGTTGCTATGACGGTTCCAAAGTCACTTGCTATGATGGTTCCAAAGTCACCGTTTAGAAGTGCTAAGATGTCCTAGTTTAGACAAATCTTAGTGATGTAGATCACGCATATGTCGTTCTGGAATGTCATAAAGATGAATTATCGTAGAATATCAACAATCTAACTAATACTATTTTATTTGCAAATGTGCAGTCAGAGATGATTTTATCTTGATTCATCTAACCAGGATTTGCCTAACTTAGGACAGCTTTGATTTAGGCATCTTGGGAATCCAGGCCCAGTATTTATTTATTTATGTTTTTATTTATTTATTTAATGTTTATCCTATTCAGTAATTAAAACTGATAAGTAGCCTATTTTTATTTAAGGTCCTCCCAAACAATAAATAATAATGAAATCATAAATTACAATAACAACAAAAACAAAAAAATCTACTGTACTATACAAAAATCAGGAACAAGAAAAAATAATCGAGAAATTATACTAAATCAAATCAAGTGGAAATGCTATCATATTGAAAGCTTGAAGTCAGCTTGAAACTATAGTCGGAACATTACTATACCTAGGCAGCAAGTTAACTGCACACGGAAGTAGTCAAACAGACGCAATATGCAGAATACCTCGAATGCTAAAATGACATTTTATTCAGAAAGTAAACTACTGTTTACAACAAGAAAGATACATAGAACACACGTTGATTAAAGGCGACGTTTAAAGTGTTCCATTGTGCTGATGAGAAATGGAGCTTATGACATCAAAACGAGAAACAAAACAAATCTGATACATTCGAGATATTGTAATGTTACTGAATATTGTAGAACGTTGGAGGTTTTGTGAATAGAATAGAGTGATTTGAATTAGGTACACATCATGTGGCGAGGATGTATTTCAAAAAGTAAACAAAATAAGAAGGTTTGAGAAGTTAAATGAAGCGTTGCGATCGTTGGATATGTTTTTATGTATTTTATAATAATAATAATAATAATAATAATAATAATAATAATAATAATAATAATAATAATAATAATAATAATAATAATAATAAAAATAATGATAATAATAATAATAATAATAATAATAATAATAATAATAATAATAATAATAATAATAATAATAATAATAATAAAAATAAAAATAATAATAATAATAATAATAATAATAATAATTAAAAAAATAATAATAATATTAGGTATAATAATAATAATAATAATAATAATAATAATAATAATAATAATAATAATAATAATAATAATAATAATAATAATAATAATAATAATAATAATAATAATAATAATTAATAATAATAAAGCCGACGTCCAAGATCGCTGTCGTCTCTGCAAGAAAGCTGGCGAGACCATCCAGCACATCGCAGGTGGATGCCCGGTGTTAGCTCCCAGAGAGTATTTGGAGCGTCACAACGCAGTAGCGAAAGTGGTCCACCAAGCGCTGGCCAAGGAGTACAGCCTGGTAGAGGTAGAAACACCGTACTACAAGTGCAAGCCCGAGCAAGTCCTGCGTAACCAATGTGCCAAGCTGCTGTGGGACTCACCCATTGTCACGGACAGAGCGGTCGAGGCAAATCGGCCAGACTTGGTTTTGTTTGACAAGAAGGCTAAAACAGCAACCATTATCGACATCGCCGTCCCGCTAGACAACCATGTGATCAACACAGTAGCTGAGAAGAGGCGTAAATACCAACCACTCGCCGTCGAACTCAAGGACATATACAAGCTGAGGTCCGTTGAGATAGTTCCTGTCGTCGTCTCCGTCAACGGTCTGGTCACCGAAGAGTGGTCAGCTGCGAAAGAGAAGCTCCACCTGAAGGACAAGCACGTGCGTGTCATGCAGAAGGCTGCAATCCTCGGCACAACTAATATCGTGCGCAAGGTCCTCAGCCTATGAGCTACATTGTCACCACCATCTTTCGGCCGCCACCCTAGGGTGCACACTCGCATCGTCTTGGCTCAAGAGGAGCCCGATGGTGCAAATGAGAGAAGAGAAGAGAAGAAAGGAAATAACATGATAATAATAATAATAATAATAATAATAATAATAATAATAATAATAATAATAATAATAATAACAACAATAATAAAAAACAGTAATAAAATAATAACATCACGGGGTTCGTACCTACTATATCCTATAACTATATCACAACTTTGTAATCAACATTTACGGCCCGATCTTCAACCCTATACCACCAAGAACACCACCGAGTACTGAACATTAACACCCCTACATTCAACCCTCATACCAAGACAAGAAGTTATTGCAACATTGAGATAAGATTACAGACAATGGCCGTAACAATATAACGACTTCAACTAACGCCTCGTTCAGACTTCTTCTCCTCATCCAAGACTTGGATGTGGTCTTGAGGACAATGATATCTCGAACAATTGGAGTAATAACACTTACAGAATAGGATAAACGCTTTTAGGACGACCGTTTCCATTTATTTCTACTCGCGTTCTTTCACACGTTATCAAGATGTTACGAAAACTCTTCAAAGTTGTGTGTTCACCTACTATGCAAGACACCCGACTTCGATATGTTAAAATTGCTTTAGATCCAGTCCTACAATATCCCAATAACTACTTATTCGTCGAATAGCTTGTTGTCTCCATGGCAACCACCAATCAAAACTCTTGAAATCTTCCAAATAGCTTAATTGCTACAAATAACTTTCGTATTAGGAGATTGTAAGACCGGTTCTTAATTTTTTTTTTAATTGTCTATAAAAAGAAGAGCAAAAAATCATCATATGGAGAATCTAATGTTCTTGCTTGTGAATGGTTTCTTATTCCAATAAATAACATCCGTTTTGCAGATGGACTAGGTGTGAAATGTGTCCAGCAACATCACATTACAAAAGTTAATGAAGAAGAACATCTGAAAAACGGATAATATTGATTGAAACAACGAAACATTAATCCGAAAAAGACCACTTAATTCTCTACAGGATGGCATATTTTGATCTACATTTGTGTAAACACATTTGAAAGTAATTTTAATAGAAATAAATCGGGAATGTCGCAATCTAGGTGGACACACTGACTTAATTTGGCGCAGTTGAAATAGCGAAACGATACCACATGCTACTAGATACGTCGCGGCGACTATGAGAGACCGTACGACAGCTGCAGCGCTGTGAGCATTCCTGCCCACACAAATGTCAGTATGCCCCTCACGTGACGCATACAATTATGATGTCGTATAAATACAGATGGCTGTGGGACTGCTTAACCTAACCCGCGCGCGAAGAGTGTGGTAGACTGTGTTATTCCGTCAACCATTGTACTAGGTTTCACTTGTTTTTTGGATTTTTCAGCTGATTTTTATTTTAATTACATAACACATATTAATAATTAAGTTTTAAGTTCATTAGTACCTACTACGATAGTAAAAATTAGGTATATAAGATTTGGAGCATTTAACTGAAGTTTAGCTAGATATAATAGGCAAACTAACGTCATCGCTCACAGCGCACTCTACCTGTCATACGGTCTCCCGTATAATCTGTGCCTTGGTAGATTAGATAAACAACATCAAATCTCTACCCCTTTCAGCACAATATCGGCAGCTTAGTCAATCTCCCCTCTCTTGAAGTTATAATTAACTACAAATTGTGATGAAACTGCCCCTATAGGCAACGATACTGTTCAACCCTTCCTATAAACCTATCTTTACAAGCGTAGGCACGAACACTCTCTATACAAGCAATCACACAGCCCCAGCCTAACTAAACTATGAGGCGATTACTATAGCCACGGTAAATGAAAAACTTTTAAAAGAGAAAATATAACAAACAAATTAAAAGTCTGTGAATATTCATATAACACTTTATACGGAGAAGACACCATTTTACATATTAATTTCAGTTAAAAGAGCTTGATTAAATTTTTCCGTAAGACAGGTCATGTATTAAGTTTAAAATTGTGTCAACATTGTTTTAGTGCGTTTCGTGGGGTTTTGTAATATTTAAAGCGTAATTTTTATTTATTACAAGGGTCCATATTACACGAGACACGATATACGTAAGTGTTTAGGAACTTTAACGTGTGTAAGGTCTACACCTACCTGTGCCAGTATAACAGAAAGCGCCAACAAAGAAGGTTTCTTTGTTATCGACGTCACGAGCAAACATGGCGTCAATCACGATAATGTACAAAATGGCCGTTGTGACAACAAAGAAGGTTTCTTTGTTATCGACGTCACGAGCAAACATGGCGTCAATCACGATAATGTACAAAATGGCCGTTGTGACAACAAAGAAGGTTTCTTTGTTATCGACGTAACTAGCAAACATGGCGTCAATCACGATAATGTACAAAATGGCCGTTGTGACAACAAAGAAGGTTTCTTTGTTATCGACGTAACTAGCAAACATGGCGTCAATCACGATAATGTACAAAATGGCCGTTGTGACAACAAAGAAGGTTTCTTTGTTATCGACGTAACTAGCAAACATGGCGTCAATCACGATAATGTACAAAATGGCCGTTGTGACAACAAAGAAGGTTTCTTTGTTATCGACGTAACTAGCAAACATGGCGTCAATCACGATAATGTACAAAATGGCCGTTGTGACAACAAAGAAGGTTTCTTTGTTATCGACGTAACTAGCAAACATGGCTTCAATCACGATAATGTACAAAACAGCCGTTGTGACGTCACGTGAATGAGAGACCGTATGACAGGTAGAGTGCGCTGTGAGCGATGACGTTCAGTCTACCTATTATATCTAGCTCAGCTTCAATAGGCAACACGCGTACGATTTGTTTTGTTAAATTAAACACTTATTTTAATAGTATCAGATACAAAAAGTATATTAGTGCGAGTCCCAAGTAAAAAATAAATTTTTAAATAGGTTTAATGTGGTCCCATTTATTGAAGTTTAAACTCGGGGATCTGAAACGCGTACAGGTGGCTGTGACGCAATGATTCTGTAGACGAGGCGTAACAGACCAATCGCTGAGGCGGTGAGCGTACAAAGAACAAAACCATGACGTCAAATCCCATCAACATGGCGGCGGCTCGTTTTTCGCGCCCTTTTATTTATCGTTACTAAACCAATTATTTTGAGGCATAGACTGATCCGTTTTTCAAAATTCAAAGACACAAAATTATTAAATGAGAGACAAGGTATTTAAAAATCGATCAAAATATTCATACGCGTGTTCCTATTAAGTGCTCCAAATATTACATTCCTAATATGCTAGTTACAGTAATTTTTATTATTGAAAAACTTAATTATTAATGAGTGTTATGTAATTAAAATAATAATCAGCTGAATAATCCAACAAACAAGTGAAACCCAGTACAATGGTTGATGGAATAACACAGTCTACCACACTCTTCGCGCGGGGGTAAGGTTAAGCCGTCCCACAGCTATCTGTATTTCCGCGACATTATAATTGTATGCGTCAAGTAAGGGGCATACTGAAATTTGTGTGAACAGGAACGCTCGCAGCGCTGCTGTCATACGGTCTCCCATACTCCCTACATACCCAATGATTTCCTCAAATCACTGCAACGCATGATTATGCCAAACACGTGACTGTGTCAATATAACAGAAACCGCCAACAAAGAAGGTGTCTTTGTTATCGACGTCACGAGCAACTATGGCGTCAATCACGATAATGTACAAAATGGCCGGCCGGTCGCGATATTAATTACGTCCACACTGATTGACACAGTAATAACTCAATGCTACCAACCTACGTGACACAATACAGCGTTGCATTGCACTCGACAGCGTTGCCATTCGTGAATAATGATTCGTAATTAGGTTACATTGACAAAAGTGTGTTATATACCGTATGTGATAAATCACACATTTTGTACTACTTTCTAGTACGTACATTCATGTCGTGTACAAATTAGATTTTAATTTATTATGCGCTGACGCGTTTTATTGTCGTTTTATGAACACGCATTACGTTATTAATCGAAAACATGTACTTTTTTAGAACTTTTTTGTGTTATTAAACAATTGAGGGCGATGTTATAATACCAGTATTAAATCTGGGAGAAAAGGCAGTTTTTAACACCTTGTCTCCCTAGTTTCGATCAGATAATACAATCTAATGATATACAGAGTAAATTTTTGCATTTTTATAAGATTTAGTACAATTTTTTAAATAAATATTATACAGGGTTCCCAACAAAAAAGTCAAAATAATTTCCCTGACTTTCCCTGACTTCCCCTGACCAATTGTTTAACATTTCCCTGACCAATTTAATCACCATTACAACTCATTAAATAAATAAGCACATCATTTTAGTGATTACAATTTAAAATGCAACATTTTATTACTGAGACTATTCTTGTTATTATTACAATGGTAGGGAGGCCTAGATACATAACATTATAAACAGATTATGATTTTTTTATTCTGCCCCTTGATTCTTCGAATACTGCTTCTGCCACTGGATTCTTCGAATACTGCCGCTTGGTGGCAACAATAGACACTGGCACAAACAAATTTCCCTGACTTTTCCCTGACTTACTAGCATTTTTACTCATTTCCCTGACTTTCCAGGTTGTTGCGAACCCTGAATATATTTGATGATGTTTATAGTTAATTGAGAACGACGCTTTTTAGACTGTATGTTCCTAGACCAAATACTGTAACACAACCATACAACCTATCGGTTGCCTAGCCAGCGTAAACCCGAAATCGGTGTTTTGGAATGGCTTTAAAATGCTAATACCTTGTCCCAAAAGAAAATCAAAATAGGTCATCCTGTAGAGAATTTAGTGCTTTTCCTTATCAATTTATTTTGAATTTTCGTTTGTATGAATATTTCCATTTTTAAGGTGTTCTTAATTAGGTGTGAAAGATGTCCGGCAACATCACTTTTCAAAAGTTATTTAAGAACATCTGCAAAACGGAAATATTTATTGCAATAAAATACCTCTTTTAAGAAAAAGTATAAAATTCTCTACAGAATCACATATTTCAATTTCCATTTGAGACGATTTAAAATTATTTTAAACGAAGCAATTTAAGAGCGAAGGATACCTCTACGTCAAAAACCGCAGAAAATTTTCGTTTTTTAATTATATCTCAAGATTGAAACACAACATCAAAAATTTGAGACACCATAGCGCTGTGGTTTGGTAATCCCTACACACTGAATGATAAATGTATTTAACGTTATCATCAGTATGACTGTGATAACGATTTCCTCAAATTACTAAGGAAATCGTTATCACAGTCATACTGATGATAACGTTAAATACATTTATCATTCAGTGTGTAGGGCTTACCAAACCCCAGCGCTATGGTGTCTCAGATTTTTGATGTTGTGTTTCAATCTTGAGATATAATTAAAAAACGAAAATTTTCTGCGGTTTTTGACGTAGAGGTATCCTTCGCTCTTAACAGACCGAAATCGGGAGTTACGCAGGCTAGGTGGGCATACAGCTTTAAGACGAGGTCTATAATTTGGGACAGTTACCTTTTTGTGTTTGTTAATTGTTGTTGTTTTAATTATCAACGTTTTTCACAATCAGTGGATCGTTACGATGAAAACTATATCTCTCAATCATCGAACCTAGTAAATAAACACTTCAACGCCATCATTTACCGTTATGCAATCTAGTCGAGAAACCGCACCGAAATTAATTTGATTTCATTGAATTTCTCTAAGACGACGAAACGGCGAAAGCTCTTAACCCCCCCTTCTTTCCCCTCCCCCAGAAACTAGACACGACGCCGCTAAAACGCGAGACGAGCCCCCCACCCTCTCCCCCCAATCCCCCCTTAAACAAATCACGAGTTTATTATTTTCTTTTCAAACAAACGTCTTCTTGGTGGGTTTTAAAGAATTCGTTCTATAAAACCGTTTTCTAGAAACGTGATATTTTCAAACAACATCATTTGGCAAAGGAGTCGTATTATTTGCCAAATGGCTTTTAGTTGAATCAACATTACTAATTCAATGGAATGTCAATCGGGATTTATTTTAAACTCTGTAGAAAACCCTTCCTCATCGGTTCTCTTAATAATATCACGTTCTTTTTAGTAACCTTAATTGAATTTTTAACGTTATGTTTACGTATCGAGAATTTAGAATATTACTTTTTACATAGAAGTGTTATCATTTAGAAGTAATTGAAGCATTTTTGCGTCGTTAATTTATCGAGCTAGTTTAGTCTTTATTACTCACTTATTTTAATAATTATCGTGGTATTTATTTATTTATTTTCTTGTTTGTAAGACGCCAAGGTAAAGTATAAAGTAGTAAAATAATACATATTAGATAAATAAATAAATAAATAAATTCACATTTAGAGTCTACCCACTCAGTAATTAAACTGATTTGCAGTGGGGGACTTTAATTTAAAGCGACTAAACCAACCCTGTAGGCACCGAACACCATCGACGAGTGAGCGATAACCAATCAAAGATCGATATGACAAATACGAAACATATGAATCAGTGATTGGACAGTGCGAACACCTGCGGACAAATGCCAGAATCAACAAAGCCAGAATCAAGACGCCAAGGTAAAGTATTAAGTAGTAAAGTAATACAAATTAGATAGTAGGCAGGTGTAAAAAATAAGTATTACATGGCAAATGATTGTCATTAGTTATTAACTTATATGTTATCACTAGGTACAGCTAGTTACTATGTAGTTGTATTCAGTATAATAGAAGAAGCATTAATAGTAAGTAGCCTATTGGCAAATATTACTTTAATAATATAATAGTTCCTCTTTTACAAAATGTACATAATTTAAAAAGAAACACCTGGGTAAAAAAACAGCCCTACTAAACTTTAAACATAAAATAATACAGAATCAAATAATATTTAAAGTCCACCACTGAAAATCAGCCGGTGTCACTGAGTGGGGTAAACTCTAAAAATAAAAATGTATTGATTCATTTATATTGATATGTCTAGCAAGAAACATCTTGCAGAACAAATTAAGAAGCAATAATGATGTAGAGTAGTTCGAAACTAGGTCATCGAAAGAGTTATACGAACAAGTCTTGAATCATCTCTGTCCATCTATATATCTATCTATAGACTGTATTAGTGATGACGTCAGATTAAATGGCGGACGAGCTGTCTGACTCCAAACAACTTCCTGAAACGTAGTTATTATTTAAAGTAGTAATTGTATATAACTACAATACTTGACTTATCAATTTAATCAACTTCTTTTTCACTGTTTCATGTTAAGGAAAACGAAATATCTGAACGGATAACCCTCGCTACAATGTTTGCAAAAACAAAACTATCTGTCAATTGTAAACTGTCATGATTGTTTGGAGTCACAAATACGGTTCGTCATTGGTTGACACGGGAATCGTGACGTCACACTAATATACTCTATTCATAGTTCCCACGTGACGTCACAGCGGCCATGATTGCGACACAATTGATGAGGACCAATCCTAGATCATTGGCAAATACTATTCAAATTTCATAAATAAGTCTAACTTAGAATTTTAAAAGTAAACATAAGATATAAAACATTAAAAATTACTACACACAACAATTTTTCTTCAAAAGCAGGCTAGATTTTAAAGAACTACGAATTTATGTATTCTACCACAACGGCCTTCAATTGTTTCTCCATGGCAACGTCAAAGTTTGATCGCAAATGTGGCAGCCACGCGCAAATATGTGACGTACGTGCAACCTATGAATTCCGTACAGTCTGTCCTGGATCAATTCCTCCGGCTATTTCAGCGAAGCTCTCGACTAAGTCAAGTGAAGTGAATTCGAAGAAACCGGGGCAACTCGCCGTCGACGATGGGTTAATTAAGACAGTCGTTAATTACTGAGCACACTACGAGACCCAGCCTACCTTTGATTGGATGTCGGATGAGTGATTGGGTTCGAGGCGTCCGTACAGTGGCGTAGCTACATACATCTTCTCCCAGACTAGTTTCACGAGAGTCCCCTAGCTTCAACACCAATTTAATTTTATTATTCATTATTTTATTTAAAATTAATTTTTATTTTTTTATGTTTCACATTATATTGTATTTTATATATACATTTAATTCATTTTTTTTTCTATTTTCACATTATATTATATTTTTAATATAAATTGAATTCAATTTTTTTATTTTTATTTCTATATCTTTAAATTTGTTGGTTCAAAATTGATCGTTAGTCGGCGAACTTACAACAGATCATAGATACATCATACGCCATAGTAAACATATAGGGCACTCGACTGGCTACTGGCCATAATAACTCATCTAATTAATTAATTTATAAGTTAATTTAATGAAGTACTGCGGATTTCAAAGGAGAAAATCTTGTATAGATATCAAGTTAGTTAGTCACGGTAAATACGCGATAGTTGAGACAACTTTGTTTGTTGTGATAGTTTGATGTTTGGCTAAAGTAGGGCAAGTAACAGAGTAATTTGGAACCCAACTATTGGTACAAGTATCTTCGCCGTCATATATAATCAAGGGTTGCTATTTGATAAGATACTGTCGGACAACTTTATGACGCTTTCAATGTAACAGATTATATGCAGAGATTTGTAAAAGTAGATATTTAAATAAGACGGAATTATGACGTCATTTAGACGTTATTAAGAAATGAAGACGTTACTAAGACGTTGTTAAGACGCTATTAGGACGTAATAAGGACGTTTTTATGCATTAAGACGTTATTAAGACACTATTAAGCCTAAGACGTTATTAAGACGTTATTAAAATGTTATTAAGACATTTAGACGTTATTAAGACGCTATTAAGACATTAATACGTTATTTAGACAATATAAGGACGTTATTAAGACATTTAGACGTTATTAAGACACTATTAAGACATAAAGACGTTATTAATACATTATGACGTTATTAAAACGTTATTAGGACGTTATTAAGACGCTATTAAGACATTAAGACGTTATTTAGACATTAAGACGTTATAAAGACGTTATACGTACACAAAATTTACACATTATTTCATAAGTATGTTAACAAAACAATTCCAGACGAATTGCAAATTATGTATCGTCCACTAAAGCTTTTTCAGATCTTTGCTGTCTGGCTGGAAATACTGCCAGCTGTGTTTAACGCTACATCCCACTTCTTATCCGTTTTTATCTTTTTGTGTGTGGACATCTGTTTCGCCATTCTTGAATCTCTTTAATCTCCCGGTATTTTTCTCATTTTCCAGAGTTTTTCCATTTTTCATTTTCCATCCCACACCTAAATAAAACGTGAAAATAAAATCTAGCCACCACCAATTCAACCAAAAGAGGATCTCATATTTCATTGTTGAATAAATTATTTTACGTGAAAATCTAGATAGCCATAAAAACGAACTTGGATAACCAAACAATCACACAATTTGAATAATCACCACGAAAAAAATAATTACGCACGTCAAATATATAACAGTGATAATAATTAATGGTCCGTGTGATTTTGTGTTGTGTACACAAAAAAAGACCCCATTACTAAAATCACTGATGGTAAATCAATGTAGGTATGCTTTATTCTATGCGACGGGTTCACTGGCGAACATGTGGACGGCCAGACGTCACGGCGCCTAGCACGGCGTGCTACTACGCGTCTAGAAAACATTCGCGGCGTCGCATTGTACTACGCGTTCGGAAAACATCGGGTAACTGTATCGCGTTAATGCATCTATGGGAACCGTATGACAGGTAGAGTGCGCTGTGAGCGATGACGTTCAGTTTGCCTATTATATCTAGCTAGCTCAGCTTCAGTTAAGTGCTCCAAATCATATATGACTGGTATATAATTTACAGTAATTTTTATTATTGACATACTTTAGCACTTAAAACTTAATTATTAGTGAGTGTTATGTAATTAAATAAAAATCAGCTGAAGAATCCAAAAAACAAGTGAAAACTAGTACAATTGTTGATGGAATAACACAGTCTACCACACTCTTCGCGTGCGGGTAAGGTTAAGCCGTCCCACAGCCATCTGTATTAACAAGACATCATAATTGTATGCGTCAAGTGAGGGGCATACTGACATTTGTATGAACAGGAACGCTCACAGCGCTGCTGTCATACGGTCTCCCATAGGGCCCTATGCGCAGTCAAGTCTCCAGTTAAGTACATTGCTATGGAATTGTTTTATTAAAAAAGCTAATTTCCATAAGGAGAACAAACTCCATAGCAACCATAAACAATTCACATACTTAATTCCGTCCCTAATGTCCATCCCCTTTAATGTTGTATGGGCACCTATCCTACTTAACCACTGATTTATGTAGACTAAATTGCATTCAAATGCTCTCACAAAGTATATACCAAAATATATCAACCCTTATAAACTAGAGAATTTAGTGTTCTTTCTAATGAATGTTAATTTGTCTCGATAATTATTTACGCTAATGATGTCGGAGGGTATTTGGAGAAAATGGACAAGCAGGACCTAAAGGGTATGAAAAGAGACAGGGGAGGGATTTCGTATGGCTTCTTCACCTCGACCTATCCGATTAGGGTGGTCCTACCAGAAGCGCAGCTCTCGACATAATCAAAGCACGCAAACGTGTGCATCACAATTAAAATGATTTTCATGGTTTCATCTGATATTAAAAATATTGACTCATTTCATCGTTTTAAGATAACTTTTAAAGACTATTTGATCAATCGAGTCTTATATAGGGTGGCTGATTTTTTAACTGCAATTTCTGTTAGTAACGTTTAATCTCATGTTTTAATTTAATTTAATTTTTATGTGATTTTAATGGATATTGACGATTATTTAATATGAATGTAATATATGTGACGAAATCAGTTGTATTTACACAATGTGTGAATGAATAATAAATGAAATTATAAATGATATAACATATAGCAGTCTTTGGGCACAGGTTCTCAAAATTCTACTGCCAAAATTTTGGATCAAAATCCGGGTCGCATACGGGTGTCATTTAAATTTTCTGAATCATTGTCTGTTGGGACTGAGTAACAGTTACCAGTTATTATGGAAAAGAATATTGATGTTTAACAAATGGGTCTTACGTGTTGCACGAGCATGTTCATGTATTCACGATTAATAACTTTTTTATCTCGAAAATAGATACAAATAATATCAGAGCACGATTTGCGTTCACAGATAAAAGTAGAATGGTATATCATTATTTATATAACTAGAGATATGTTCATTTATTATAGCGTGTAACACAATATACATCCAATATCGACCATTGAAAGTCCCACAAAGTGCAATATATGATGGTAATTTCAATACATAAGTTGATAAATATTTACTACTTTGAACTGGCCCAACAAACTACTCCCAAAGCAAAATAAGTTTTTACTGTATTGTTTCCAGAGTTTAAATTTAAATTTGGTTTGAAAAATAGTAATATTTTTAAAATTAAGTGATTTTTTTAAAACGCAATTTAATTGTTCTTATATGTGTTTATATGTGTGTTCTGTATATTTTTCATTAAACTAAATGTCCCATACATAATACGAAATGTATATTTTTTAAATTTCAAATAATCAATAACAATCTCTTATATTAAATGCAAGTGACTAATTATTTATATTACTGTGAATTACAATTTTTTATTTGTAAATGTTTTCATTTTCGACTGTAATTTATTTCGTTCCAAATAATTTTAACGTAATTTACTATCATATTTCACGTCATCGTCAATTCCAGACAATGCACAAACGGACAACGCATCCTGAAACCGCGTTAACCGAACACTTGTTTACTGTGTAGGAGGTTGTATTCCAGTTGATGTCAATATTTACCAGCGGGCGATCCAGGTTCGTTCCTGAGGGAGCCTGGTTGTTTTCATTCCGTGTTTACTAGGCAGGATCCCGGGGGAGACGAGAGGCGTGAAGGATGAGGGGGGGGGGGGGGTGGAAAGAGAGAGAGAGAGAGAGATTGAACGAATGCTAATTTTTCACGTGTTCCTGCAGATTGCATTTATGCGTAAAATTGACTAAATAATTTTATTTACTCTATATATTTCCTTCTGCTTCGTTAACGTTTCGTGGGCTGGTGACAGCTTGCCTGCATCTCCCCCCCCCCCCCTCTCGTCCCCCAACTATGCGTGTTTCACACGCATACACGCTAACAAAATCCTTCCATTGTTGCCGTAGATACATTCCTCTGGCAACACTGGACGGACAAAGAGTTGTTTTTGTGTCACTTGAAAAGTTATTGATGCAAGATAAATTATGATATACGAGCGAGGCAAAGAAGCGAAGAGGCAAAGAGAAGATATATGGGGCTACGTATTTGCATCTAGATCTATGCACAATATCAAAAACGATTCAAATAATTTCGTTGAGAGCAAATCAGACAACTTAAAATGATGTACACTACACCTAGTTATGCACTCATGTAGGTTATTATAACATGTAAGGGATCAGAAATATATATATTATTACTTTATGTCCACTTCGTCTGCTGAAACCCCGACTTATCTCCGTTAAAATCCTTTCAGATGCTTTCAAATTGCCACAAATCAAAATTAAAATAAAGTAGTACGTCATCTCCTGAGAATTTACTGCTCTACCTGCTAAATTTGTCTATGTTCCAATAAATACTCCCGTGATTTTAAAATGTCCCGATTTAATTGTGAAAACTTTGTTGCAACAACACATTGCACAATTGTTCAACAAACACATTTGACAACACGAAAGTATAATTTGAAACATGGATAGATTCATGAAACAAAGCAGTGCAGGCTGTGTAGTGTATAGCATATATTGGTGTACTTTATGAGACATTTTACATTCCTTTAAAGTAATTTTAACCAACTGAATTGGAGGTTCTACAGGTTTAGGTGGACATACAGCCTTAAAGGGGTTCTCACCCGCTAGATTTATTTTTTACCATATGATCTACTGCACCACACCAATCGATAATGGACCATTAAACATCGTAAGTTGAAACCTGTGAATTGTTATTAATTAATGAAATTTCTGGTTAACTGCCGCGGCGACTGTTGGTGTCAGCCGGCTTTTGGTGCGAGTGTACTCGAAGCGATATAATAATATCTAGACGGCCTTGGTGTACTCCATTCGACACCGCATAGCAGACCGCGTTCATTGTGCATGCGTTGACTATTTCCCCTCCCAATACTACTACTCTCTCTCTCTCGCTTGGCTTACTTGACACCAACTCGACAGTCGACACCCGCCGACTCGACGTGCACAGCAACGCACAGCAACGCTCAAAACGAAATGGAGCACCCGATTACACATCTTTATTTTGTACCTGAACGGAAGCTCCGATTACAAAACCAAAATATACGAAATACGCAGAAAAGAAAGACGCAGCGAAAAGTAATACATCATTTTTTTTTTGGAGCAGAATCCTCCAAGGTCCCAAGGCATACAGGTCGTCCCAATGCTATTTCTTATGGGAGATTTTCGCCGATGGGACCTAGCTCGAAAATCACTAACTTTGATATTTTTTCCCCGGGTTATGGTCAACCCGATTTCTTTTCATTTAGTCGCTAATTTCATAGCTAATCAGCCTTAGTTAAACATATTTTTTTGGTGTAGCGGGTGAGAACCCCTTTAATAGGGAAGGATACCTCTACGTGAAAACTGCACAAAATTGTCTTTTCAAATTGTATCTCAAGAATGGAAATCGATAATTTGAATCAACAGCGCACTGTGGTTTAGTAAGTCCTACATACTGAATGCTCTTAATTGTGTTTTACATTATAATCAGTACGGTTTTCATTTTCAAATAATTTTATTATTAATTATCGATTTAGTAATCAAAATAACTACGCTAATGGTTATCATATTTCATTCAATCTGTAGGCCTTACCAAAACACAGTGCGCTGTTGACTCAGATTTTTGATTTTGTGTTGCAATCTTGAGATATAATTAAAAAATGAAATTTTCTGCGGTTCTTGACGTAGAGGTATCCTTTACTTGCGACTTAACTTTAAGGTATTGGGTGTGGGCATCTGCATTGGGACAAGCGCTTCCGACGAAGTGATTGCTGCAGACGCAGAATATATAGGTTTTCATGATAGATGTCATATCGAAAAGCCAATCCTCCTACATGCTCTTTGAACCACTTTCACTTTGAACATTCTCCTCGTCCATTCCACAAACCTAGCGAAAAACACTCCAACATGAGTTTTCTGAGATTATATGCCATAAATCACTTTTTCTAGTCCCCGGTAACATTTCGACCAATGTTTGAACTGACATTACCGGATAAGACTCAACGTGTGTCCGAAGGTTTTGATATATTAACAGATATATTTTGGTTTAAAAGTTTTGAAGGTTTCAAAGATTTTGATATATTAAATATATTAACATTAACAGGAGATGCCTTGTACCAAGGGCCCTAGTAGTAAAGTTCGGTATACACACTTTTCTACGATTTAAGATCTAATATTTTATTTTCCAAACTGTTTTACTTAGGATCGCTACCATTGGCCAGATTTATAAAACGACGCCTCTCATTGGCTGGGCTTAGAATTTTAGGTATAAGAGCGAACCTTGCTATGATTTCCTTCAATCCTAAATCTTAGGATAGTGTGTAAACGCCATAATTCTTTTCGCTTGATTAGATTTTGTAACCCTTAAATCAAATTTGTAAATAAATGCGTAAGCCGACGTTAACCGACAGTCAACGATTTATAAGTAATTTCGTTGAAAATAGCTGTTGTTGAATGTGTAGACACAGAGCTAATTATAGCCAGTCACTCACACAGACCGAAAGCAAAAACAAAAACATTATCCGTACTCTCCAAAACACTGAACACAAAACGCATCCATTGTAGGTAGAAAAAACATTAGTTGCTTTCCAAAGAACATCCTTTATTTCATTCGGAACAATCAGTGTTATTGAAATTGAACTTTAGATGATAGGGGTATACAGGTTTCTAGACAATTTCTGTCAACTCTCCACGAAACTGGTACTTCTCAAGGAAAGTAGAGAATGAGTGAATAAAATACTCTATAACTAGGGCCGCCGTATGAAGAGTCAAGTGTCAAGTTAAGTACAGTATTGGTTGCCATGGAATTTCCATAAGAAGAACAAACTCCATAGCAACCATAAAACAAATCACATACTTCACTCGACTGTGCATTCCGCCCTTACTCGCTGTCTTTTAGCTATACCCACGATATATTCTTATCCTCAAATTAATCTTTGAATTAAAACAAGAATAGAAACGACCTTCTTAGAAATTTTCTATTTACATAGTTAAACGATTCCAAAATACAAACAATCTCTCCCCTGACGTTATATCTTCTCAGTAAGCTCTTTGGCCCCTCTAGAAGACAAAGTGCTTTGGCACTCGATGAAATACATTACGCGTGTTTCCTGAATCGCTGCCAACAGATAACAATGAAAAGAATTGTGTTTCCAGTTAAACTTGTCTATTAAATCAACAAGTTAGCTAGCTCGTGTTAAATCAATAGACTGTGATCGCGCTGGAAGTGAAACGATTAAAACCCCAAATATCACTATCAGCTTAGCTTGAACAATAGGGTACCACCCGCTTCAAGCTAGAGTATTTATTTTCTTTGGACACATTTACAATTCTTGCAGAAAAAACGAACTTTTTTCTAAAGATAAAAAAAAAAATGATTGTGAAATTTTAAATAAAATTTTGAAATTTTTATTGCCAACAGGTCACAAGACCCACAACTGCAATATAATTGAGTTATACAAGGACAAGTGCAATTACAAACAACTACAAATATAAGTACTGGAGAATTAAAGAAAAGAAATACAGCTAGACGTACACTACATAATATTCACACAGGCATAGCAGTGTATGTCGGCAACAGTTAAACATAAATTTTAATTTAAATAAATTTGAGTGAAAGATAAAAGAGAAAGAGAAAGATTTTCTCAATTTTTTCATACATTTTGACGTTATTCGCAATCATAGATAAGGATAGCAAATTTAGACAAAAGAGGGAGAAAGATATTTACTGCAGCCTCGTTATTATCATGAATACTTTTCACTTTAAGACACTAAACAAAATTGTTATGAACACTTTTTCAGTGACAGAACTACTTGAAAATATTGAAGCGTTATAATAGTAATAATACAGTAAACCGTTTTAAAAAATATACAAAACATATTGCAGTAATGACAACAAATAAGCGTTTATAATAATTATCAAATTAGATACTTCAAGTGGCTTATATTGTGAACGATAGTCACTTTCGGAATTATTCGGTTAGCACATTGTTACTAGGTTATGTCTACCAAGACGAAAAGCAAACAAATTCAGACACAGGAAACGTGATGCATTATGGGATAGAGGATGTACGGTTGAGTGTTCAACTGGCAATCTTATTGGTCAAAGCGAAGCCTCTAGCGCTCAACGCTAACTGAAAAATGACTGACTCACTCACTCACTGACTCACTCACTCACTCATTCATTTACTCACTCATTTTCTCACTCACTCACTCACTCACTTACTCACTCATTTTCTCACTCTCTCACTCACTCACTCACTCTCTCACTCTCTCACTTATTCCTTCACTCACTCCTTCACTCACTCACTCATTCAACCCACAGACAAGGGAGGGGGGGGAGGGCACAAGAGTTAATCAAGCGAGATCCGAACCTCAAACTTCCAAACTTGTTTCCGTCCGACCCAAGTCTCTCTCCGACCACACGCTAGGTGTCAATCGATTCCAGGGGGGGGGGGGGGGGGGGGGTAAAGTCTTGCGGCGTGGCGAGGCAATCGAGTTAACCCTATTGCCACGACACGTGTTTGTAATTTTTGAGTATTTATTTAATAAAGGGAGATATCGTAGAAGTCTCAAATTATACATACTCTCGTGATGTTATGGTCGGTTCACACAAATGTTTACGGTTTTGTTTAAGGAATTAATGTTAAAGAGTTTAAAGAAGGCGTTCACACAAAGTGCTAAAGGCAAAAATGGTGATACGAAAGACACATACAACATTAACGAAGCTCTTTGGAATTTCGTTCCACGAAATCTGTATGTAAAACTGTGAAAACGGAAACGGAAGTGAGTCAAATTCAGTTGCAGTTAAGAAAAGTGAAAAACATCACTTGTATTTATTACCGTAGTCATTACACCATTGCCTATCATGTACATACGTCATTACTGAGTCGAATATTATGATTGATTGGGTATAAGGGTTGTTTAAGAGTTGAATCTTGGTCAACTTTCTTATTCCTTAAACACTGGTTCTTAAACCTAGCACCATGTTGAACGCTAACGTTGCTTCCCTAACCGACCATTAGAAGAGAAAAAGTTGCCAAACGATGATTTTCAGAATTGATCTAGAACACCTAGACGTAGTTAATTACGGTGTTTTAGATCGTCAACGACAACAATGCACAACTAAAACAACCAGATTTACTACGACTACAACAGTGTTTAAACAAGTTGTATTTCTTCCGTCCCTGTTATTTTTAAAACGGTGTTGAGTAAAAGTTTTAACACAATAAAAAAACCTTAGTTTGTTTGCCGTTCGCAACAGACCAAACCAGTGAATTCGGAACTTCAAAGTAGAAAGCAAAACGAGAAAAGAAAAGAAAAATAGAACAAGCCAACGAAAACGTTTGTTTTAAGTATTTTCCTTCAAAAGAGAACATTTCATTCTCGAATACAGTTTTGTTGACTTTTCGAACAATTTGTGATCGTAGTAGTAGTTTCGAACAGAAACCTATAAAGCTAGGATATAAAATTGTTATTCGTAACCGAAATTCGTTTCAAGTTTTTTTTTTTTTTTATAAAAATATCTATATTGACTTTGCATGCCGGGTCGAAGATCACAAATACATTCCCAAACGCAAAACGTATAAAAGTTCCATTTGATGTATCTTGGGATATTCTTGTTAAACTTTCAGTATACATCAGTAGAGATTTTTCTTTACATCTCAACAAAAGTTTTCTCATGATGGAAGATAACTATTTACAACTTGACCCGCAAAAAAAGAGGGAAGACGCTCATTATTTTCTGTCTCAAAACCAGACAAGTTATAAGAATGAGATAGTTGTACAGATTTGACCAAAATAAATACGAAAGAATATGTAAGGTGGGAATCAAGTGAAGAACGGATTCATATGATATTTCAGAAAAGAATTTCATCAGCAATTCCCTCTCCGTAAGTAACGTTACCCAAACTTAATCATTATCATTCTTAAGAAATAACTTACTCTAATAGTATCAACTTAATTTACTACTCTAGTTTCTACTACCATTTACTTAAAACAGGTCGATTAGGGATAATTTAATGCATTTGGTTAATTACCTGGAAATTCCAAACAGAGTGGGCGTAACTTATAAGACTTATTTACTTTACCAACCAAAATATAGTTTTAACGAATGTGTGTAAAAACACAAGGCCCAGATTCACAAAGGTGCCCAAGTGCTAAGACGTCCTAGCTTAGGCAAATCTTAGGACCGGTCTTACAAACTCTTAATAGGAAAGTTATTTGTAGCAATTAAGCTATTTGGAGGATTTCAAGAGTTTTGATTGGTCGTTGCCATGGAGACAACAAGCTATTCGACGAATAAGTAGTTATTGGAACATTGTAAGACTGGATCTTAGTGATATAAATCATGCAAATGTCGTTATGCAATGTCATACAGACAAAATATAATACAATACCAACAACTTAACTAATAATATTGTATTTGTGAATGTCTAGTAATATCCAGAGATGATTTATCATGATTTATCTAGGTAGGATTTGCCTAACTTAGGACAACAATTCATAGTCGGCCCCTACACCTAGGGGCGCCCATTGTTACAAAGGTAACAGTTGTTTCCATGTTTATTTCCCATAAACAAAACAAATCCATAGCAAAAATTGGTGCCCCCAGGTGAAGGGGCTGACTATGAATTCCAACCTTTAACATCCTTGTGAATCATGCCCAGAAATCTATTAATTCTCGAAACAAAAATCGATATCGAAAATAATTAAGTGTATCGATATGTTCATGTCGATATATCGATGGATCGATATCGACGGACAACTTCAGTCTCTCGTTGCTACCCGCGATCGAGTCATCTCTATCGGAAGCTTCAATAAAGAAAGCAAAATCGAATCGCTTCCTATTTTCTTCCTCACCCTTTATACACATTTACTATTTTCCTTTCTCCGCTACAAAAAACAACAAAACAAACACTTATTTTTTCTTGTCCACTGTTTTACAGCTGACCCCATTTATGTTGGTTGGGTCACACTCACACTCACAGCCGGACGAATATCTTCGCCCTATTGAATGGGTCTCCGAGGTGTTATTGGAGATATTGTGGGGGGGGGGGGGGGGGGGGCTAGAGGGTTCTAACGGGGAAATGTCTTTGTTGGCTGTGGCCGTCTTACTGATTTGATTTCTACTACTGTGAACAGTTTCCGTTCGAATCTTTTGGGACCTATGCGTGGCTTATTTGTTTTTTCTTCCGTTTATGTAGGATTTGTTTCCATACAGTTTTAGTAGATGTAATCTTACACCAGAATTAAACTATTTTTATACTTTAAGCATATATATGTACCATAACACTATCCGGCCAATGGTAGTGATCTTAAGTGAAACAGAATAAGAAATTAATAAATCTTAAATCTTAGGAAGGTGTGTAATCCTACCTTAAAGCAAGCTTAAGTAAAATCTCCGTTATACATTTGTTTCTATAGATTGACTCAAACTAAACGTTCCACTTTGATGTTAGAATCGTCGCCAGCTTGAAACAGTTTCATAATACGTAAACGAATTTAAAATTGTTGACAGAACGCAGCAAAGTCGCAAAGCACTTTTAATGCTGGAAATATACAACCACTTAGGATTATGTTGCCTGCAAAAAGAAGCTTTGTCTGAATTAGTCTCTTTATTGTGACAAAGTATTTTCCTTTCATGTTCCTAAGAATTCTACAATTTCATTAAACATTTGTATTGTCATAACACAATTTTACCTTTTCTTCGTTGGAGTAATGTAATTTTACGATGTATATCAAGTTATGTAAAGTTGCAATAAGAATTACGTGATATAAGAAGCGTAACTTTCAAAGTTGCCCAACAGACTTTTTAATAATACTGAGAAAAAGGATTAGTTTGTCGATTTTGTAAAAAGCAAGTCACCTTGAAAACGGAATAAAAGATCCTTTTTAAATAATACATTTCGGAAGACAAATATAGTTGTACGTCATCAGGCGGCGATAGGCTTGACGATGTACTTACTTGGGCTCTCGAAAAATGATATTTTAGAATGTATATTGACTTAGTTTTGGGAATAAATGTTTGGGGAAATGAAATGAAATGAAATGAAATGAAATGAAATGATATGAAATGAAATGAAATAAAATGAAATAAAATGAAATAAAATGAAATAGACATTTTGAACATTATATTAAGCCATACTATGCTACTCATGGAGTAATTTTTTATTCCAGCATGTTTATTTTTAAACAAATTTATTATTTATATTTTAAACATGCCATTGTACTATTTTTGTGTTTGCATTGTTTTACCTTTTATTAAAAATTATTTCGTTACCAGTATGTATTTTGTATGTTTACTTAACTTGTCTACGTCTTCCGTCATTGAATATAGATAACCTACTTTAGATAGTTTGTCTAAGAAGCAATTTTAAAATCATTAAAATATTCATAATGTATCTTCATGTTTTGTACAGGGAGCAATATATTGCCTTGTTTGTTCAATGAGTAAAATTCCTTTGCTTTTACTAATATAAAATTTGTAGGCTAGTTACTGTTTTAAAAGTAAACTATATGCGTAGTAACAGTCTTATATCCTTCTTTCAAAATATCCTTCCAAGTCTACCATTCGTTTTATACGAGAAATACAATTGGTTTTTAATAAATATTTTTTCAAAACAGAAATGTACTTATGTATTACGCTTTCAATGTAATTTCCAATCACAAAGTTTTCGTTTCTTAACTCCTCTATATGATACCATTCAAATGTACAGTAGTTCTCACACGAAATCACGTGTTCAATTGTATTTCTCAAAAGTTTGCTACATATTTTTGTGAAATTTTACATTCAAATATAAAAATCATGTTGGATACAGTTTTGATGTAAACTTCCTTCCTCTCGATAACGACTTTCTCTCTTACTATAGAAACATATTTCTGTTAAAGCTAATTACGTTTTTAATTTAAAAACTCGAGCTGGTAAATATTTTTTATAAAGTTCGCAGTTATTATGGCTTTTAAATATATACGGAAATATTCTTATTTTTGTTTTTAGTAAATTCAGGTATACGAAGATTATTTAGAACTTGGAATCTGTGATTAAGAAAGTTGGTGTCTAAAATACATAGAAACATTCACCCAGCAATTAAAACTCAGTGACTAGTTGCTTGTGGTCTTTGTAGAGTTGTCAAACTTTAAAGACAAGTAAAATTCCAAGTTTTAAATCAAAACTCTATCAACCGAGTGCATATTAATGTAAACTACCCAAGTAAAAAAAAAAAAAACTTATATTTCCTATTTTCTCCATAGAAGGCATTTACAAATTTATATTTACTTATTTATTTTTTATTTATACTTATAAAACACACTTATAAGGGAAAAATGACCGCAGGCGTTTACTCATACTTTAAACGCCAAAATAAAGAACATATTTTAAATTTTCTCGAAAGAAGTCATTTACCAATTTCGATCGTCACCTTCACCACAGAAGAAAATAAAAATAAAAACTCAAGTCTTGTTTCAAAAAGTGTCGATAACCAGAGACGAACTCTCGCGAGGGTAGTTTGGCGACCCCGCTTTAGTATTTTAATTCTCAAGTGATTAATGTTTCTGTTTACGCACTAGCGAATGAAGTTTTCCTTGATCACCAAATTGGGGGCGATCGGCTCCATTCTTCTTTAACTACTTCCGAGGGAAAAACAAACCGCAGATAACAGAGCTAATGAATTGAAGTAGAGACAAGGGTTGGGATAGGCGTGGCGTCGGCTGCTCGGGGGGAACATAATAGTTATGACAAGGGCTGGGACACCTACGCGATTTTGTTTACCATAATTATCTTGGTCTGACACAAGTTTGGGGGGGGGGGGGTCTCCCAATATTCAACAGAAGGCTTTCGAATATTTTCTGTAGGCCTGCTATATTATTGTATGTCGCAATACAATATTAAACCCCCGCAGAATTAATGATTGTTATTGATACCTTGGGAATGCTTTTAAACATTAAAATATTTAGAAAGTTATTACTCAGCAGAATTTGGTGTTGTATACGCCAACAATTAATTTAAGAATTACCAACAGTTTATCTGTTATGACTCTTATTTCTATATTGAATTCACAGTTGAAATGTCAATGGAAAAAATTAAATATCTAGCAGTTTTTAAATTCATTGATAAAAACCCCAATTCTACTTAGGGATCACTTTCAGTACATTGACACGTTATCAATATAACACTGTTTAATTTACTTATAGCTAGTCAGGTACTTTTAATAAAATAATACCCAAAAACGTTAAAAATAATTTGAAAAAATTTAATATTAAATTTCATTTTTTCACCCAATAAGTCTTCACGTGTAAAAGGAGTGATTTTCAAAATTCAATCAGGCCTACTTTTAAACCTGGAAGCCTAAAAAAAGATACGAATAATCTCTAACGTACAGAACACAGATTCTATAGCCTTCTCTCAGATTCTATAGCTTTTCTCACAGATTCGATAGTTCTTCTCACATTCAATGGATTCAACTCTAATCTTTCACTGCGTTTCTCGCTTCGCACCTTCGACTCTAGTTAAATCCGTCGTCAATCAATCCACATCACTCACTTCGCCTGTCTCTGCCAGAGCTTTATTTCTTCCACTACTACTACTATAAACCAATGTCTTTGCCTCTAACAAGACAGATTGCGTGACCTTTCTTTCCTACGAAGCTCTTAGAAACTCTCGCACCCAGTAGACTATGTGCTCCATTGTTGTTGAACATTCAAGACAAATCCGTTTCAAATTCGTTTTGATTATTTCGGTGGGGTGTTTAACGACGTACTTCGGCGGTATGAATGAATGTAATTGACATTGTCTGTGTACTTACATTCAAAGGAGTTCGGTTAGGGAGAGTACACATAAATGTAATACTGCTGTAAAGAATTTAATTCTGTTTTCTAATTTTTAATTGGTTTTTTAAATTTAATTCTAAAACGCAAGTGAAAATCTTACAATTTATAAAAAGAATTTCAAAGTAAAAATTCCATTTGCAATAAAACAAAGCAATTTCATGTCAAAATAACTATACGGACATTCTAGTTGTACGGCTGTGTCTAACTGTCTGTCTGTTTGTGTGTCTGTCTGTCTGTCTGTCTGTCTGTCTGTCTGTCTGTCTGTCTGTCTGTCTGTCTGTCTGTCTGTCTGTCTGTCTGTGTCTGTCTGTCCGTCTGTCTACTTGTCTAGCTGTCTGCCTGTATGTCTGCCTATGTGTCTGTCTGCTGACTCTATCAATGCTCCCCACACAGTGTAGAGTGTCTATGTAATAATACCCTCTACCTACACCACCTGCCCTCTACACTATCATCAAAGTAAGGGTGTGGCCGGTCACTTCAAAGGTGACTCTAATATGAGGTAACAGCGCTTGTTTGACGTTCGATAAATGTGCACAGTAATGCATTAACATGGACGGACTAGTTGTGGTCTAGGCTCGTCGAGAAACTACGCTAGAAGCTTCTATAGTGCGTTAGCCAACGGTTTGGCCGCGGTCGCTTAACCGGTTCCCATACGAACACCGAAGTTAAGCAACCTCGGGCTAGGTCAGGAGGTGGATGGGTAACCATCCACCTCTGAAACACTAGTTACTGTTGATTAGAGAAAATTTGAGGGTTCGAAAGTTTGTGTAACAGTTTCGTTCTTCTCGTCAACAGTCCAGGTTAGTGGAGGAACCTATATGACTCGTAAAAGTTACACCGTCCTTTCGGATGGGACGTAAAGCCGATGGTCCCCTTGGTACTTTTCGATAGGAGTAGGCTACGTGCCGGTACCTGGCTTCCCCTCCTCCCTTCCTCATTATCATTTCATCAATCATCACTCATCAGGTTAAAGAGGACATTGTGCCCTACACTGGCCCTAATTACAATTAAATAAACAAATAAATATAGTGGGTTCATAGAAGTGATGATCGTGCTTTTATTAAATCTTTAACCAGAAGAAATAATTACCCAAATTTAAAATAGTTTTAAAACATGGGAGAGAAGTTTCATGTTTAAAAAATGTGAAATCGCTGGGGTACAAAAATCCGATAAGAGTGTTTGATTAAAATAACTTGAAAACAGTGAGAATTGAATGGTTTATGACACCTGAAGAACTGCTGCAATTAATATCACTATGCTCGCACAAAAATGAGTATAAACAACTAATCAATTACTAACAATAATAATAATAAACAATATATGAACGGGTGCAATTGCATAACAGCCCCGCGGTTGAAATGCGTGCGCAATACAAACTATTATTATATCAACTTGATATCATTTACATGAAATATAACAAACATATACATCAATCGTCACCGGACATAGCAAACATCATTAATAAACATCATTTATCGCTACTTGATTATCTGGTTGATTATTCATCCCACAGAGAAACACAGTTATAATATTATCTACTATTATTTAATGTAGTTGCCGCTAATACATTATTAACATAAACGCTGCATTCGAAACAGATTCAATGGATAAAAACTAATTTTCGTACCGCAGTAAAATGAACAAACCGTTATAAATCATTGAATTAATTCTAATTATCACGTTTTCTTTGTGTAAACCTGTTATTAATTAATTTTCCCAATAAAACCTGAAAGATACATAATATGTTATTGTTTTATTGTTCGACAAGACAATTTTTTGGTTCGTATCTCTAAAATAACATTAAATACCAGAACTTGGATAGGTATTGTGAAAATGTACAGAAGTTCTCAAAAAAGTGTTGTAGGAAATGGAAAATGAATATAACTTGACAAAAATACTTTACATTATCTTATTTTTTCCGAGCTAAATATTAAATAAACATTTCTCCTAGAATATCTGTTTGTCTTGATAAAATCTAGCTCTTCATCAATACAACATTTTAATATCAAATGTGTTTATACAGGTACGAGCAAAAATAATCAAAAGTTTACACTTTTAAAGCTATTTTGCGTAGCGCGCCACGTTCGTTCATAGAGGAACTCTGACTACCGGCTAGTCGGAGTTAGTCAGTCAGTCACGGATTTGATTCACAGTCGGAGATTTGATGAAACTTTCACCATGTTAATCGGAGATCAAAAATGGCGCCTGGTATAGAAGCCACTGTGCAATCTGTATGTATGTAATGTTTGTTAAAACCATGGTACGCAATCTGAGATTAGTTAATCGCCTGGTCAATAAAACGTTTCTCAATTCACTTAATCTTGTCCTAGATTTTTTATAGTACAGAAGTTGGTTTTGTTTTGTTGTTATTGATATTTATAATTTCATTGATAGTAATGATATGATGATAATTATTTCATTCATTTATTCACAATTGTTTACAAAACTCTAGTTCTATTTATTGTCCTCCTTTGTATATCAGTTTTTGTAACTGAAAAGGATAAAAAATTAAATAAAAAAACAAAAAGTTATGTGAATTCGGAACTTAGTGAGTCAAGACCTTTTACCTTATATCACTGTGTGGGGTCGGCATGGGAATTGAAAGCGTGTGACATGTACATAGTTGCCCCAACGAAAGTTTCTGATGCTTACGACACAGCCGAGTCCAAGGTGGCAACTCAATTTTCTACTTCGCTAATTCCTTCAATCAAATTTAAACATGTCTATTGGGGATAATTTAAAATCTTCCGTTGGTTACCTGTAACGGTGGGTGTGGCCAAATCACCTGTGCACTCGACTAAGCCGAACCGTGCATCTACGAATGTGTGAAAGAACGCCAGGTATATCTGTTGATTTTCTTTCAATTGGCGCGGTTGAAAGGGGCAGTAGACAATGACCTGAGATCAGTAAGCGAACACTTTCGTTGGGACCAGTTTATTTATTTTTTTAATTAATGTCTATCTTATTCGGTTATAAAACTAATTTAAAAAAGAGGACCATAATAAAACTAGGCTATGCAATAAAACTAGGTTGTTCAAGGTCACACTGAAGGTCATATTTACTTTAAGGTAAAGTTAATTGATTTTTACAGAGTATACCGTGCAGTGCGCATGCGCGTCCTACCTTCTATAGTGGGGCGCGACGGGCCACGACCTCCGGCTCCTGAGTATCAACGCCGTCCGTATCGTGGTGCTGAACGTCTGCGTACCCATCTGCGGCGCCGAGGTCCTCTTCTTACACCAGGGGTTCTTCTTGCCCCCGCCGGGCAGGCCCCACAGGTGGCTCTGACTGGGGCCCGGCCCCTGCTCGGAGCAGGTGCGGCGTCCCTTGCCCCCCATCAGGATCTCGCGTCGCACCTTGTCGATGTCTATGCCACACGCGGCGGCCATTGCTGACGTCACTAGAGGTCAAGTTCACAAGGTTTGAAGGTCACGTGACCTCACACAAGACACTTGTTGTTCAATAACACCGATCGTTCGAGGTCACTCTGAAGGTCATAGATACCTTGAGGTCAAGTTAATAATGTTTTAAGGTATCATGACCTCGAGATACTTGTTTTAGTACTTATTGTTGAAGGTCAAGTGACGTTTTAAGGTCCTATAACCTTGAGACACTTCTTTTGTACTTGAGTTTGAAGGTCAAGTAACGTTTAAAGGTCCTATAACCTTGAGACACTTGTTTTAGTACTTAATGTTGAAAGTCAAGTGACATTTAAGGTCCTATAACCTTAAGACACTTGTTCAGTTCGGTTAGTTCAAGGTTACACAAGGTCACAAAGAAGTTAAGGTCAAGTTCACACCACAGGACGTAGAACTTCCTTGAAATACTTGTAAGTCCCGCGCGGTAGTTCAGAGTTCAAAGTGACACATTCAAGATCATTTAAAGTTAAAAATCAAGTAAATAATAGTTCAAGGTGATCTTTATCTTTTGATCATACAATCAGTTGATGCGATTCAGTCCAAAAGTTGTGAGCAAAGTTTTGTCAATAGGTTTGATATTTAGAGCACCAAAGTTAATTAAAGTATGTACCTAGATAACTTTCTATTTCATCAATGTCCGCTCAGTTCTTGCAGGATCGACTCACCGATCCGAATTTGAAACTCGCATTCATCACAAGTTAACAAATATCGATGTCTACGTATGTAGAACAAGTTCTAGTATTTCGTGATGTAAACTTTTCTCATAATAGTTTTCAGTTTAAAGTTTGAACATCTAGTCACTCGCTCAACTTTGTTTGACGTCACGTTTATATTTGATATGGTTCGGTAAATACGTCTACAGTCCTGATTAAATATTAATAGAGACGGATTCGCATTTCACTTTGTTATCACAATAAGTAAAACAAAAAATAATGTTTACAATTCACTTGTTTATAGTAAAGCAGTTTCACGACGTGATGAAAACTAGTTGAATAACACTCAAAAGAGATTTGAAAGATTATATCAGTTTAGTGGACATTTGTTTTGGAGTTTTGTAAGTTTTTCGGGTGGCGTGATTTATTTTTAAAAAGTTTTTTTTTTTTTTTTTTATCGGCACCTCCACCAAAAATTTGAAAATTCTATGTCAATACCTTTTTTCACGACTAATTCTTTTAAGAGTTCCACAATAATAAGAGTAGTATGATCAGTCTTAGAAATTTTCAAAAAAAGTTTTTTTTTGTTTATGTAATTTAGATAATGTTCGATAGGCCAATATAGAAAAACCGCACTATTTTTTATGGCGTATTCTTAATATTTTTCACTTGTTGAAGTTGTTTCAAGTTTCAGCACCAGGAGATTTCAAACTAGTTAGAAAGATCTAGTGTTATATAAAAATAGTTCCGTTTTGTTGATGTATGTAGTTTGTTTTTTTGGAAATCGTAACATTGATAATCCGGGTCACAACGAATTATTGGTTATTTCCATAATTCTTTGGATGAAACGTCAAGAAAACTTGAAAACTTGAAATTGTCCAACACCATAAAATGTTGTGTCAGCATGTTCACTATAAATGTTTCACTTCAATATTTAGTAAAGGTCAAGAAAAACTCATAGATTCAAGTTTTTACAACCAAGTTCCACATAAATGTTTTCTTTTCAGTTTTCACTTATAAAACACATCTTGGTCGACTACAGTTTATAAGTTCATTGGACTTTCATCGTTAATCTGCAACAGTAATGGAATTTACGCCATTAATTATCTACGGAAATTATAACCTAGCATGTTTGCTTTTGACGAAATTAAAATGTCACCTACTACGATTTAGTTGTTAAGAGATTGTTTGATTTATTATAAGATTTTTCTTTGTCTGATTTCAGTTTGCGTGTGACGGTTGTGCGTGCCAAAGTACGCAGGTAAAAATAAGCTTGTAAATTTAACTTTATCTTAAGTACACTAAGTGGAATATTTTATCAAAATGTAACTTTAAAATAAAATGTTAACAGCTTTTGCTCATTGGTAAATGTCTTGATTTCAAAACCTCGCTAGAACTAATTGTAACCTATTATTTTAATGTACTTTGTACCTACGATTACATTTTATCTATAAAAATAGACATTTCTTTATCAAAACCTTATTTCATTTCTAATCAATGTTCATCAACAAAAATCCAAAAAATATTATTTGCTCAGTGGTAAAATACGACGTGATTTCGAAAACTCATTAGACACTTTTTCAACCACGACTATACATGTATTTGCAAACACAATTATTTTCTCGTCAACTCAGGGTTAAAATAAGTGATAACAAAAACTCGTTAGGAACTTTTGTAGGAGGCTCTATTTAAAATTTAAACTTACTACGATTATATAAATTTCTAAACATTCAATTAACTTTTTCATCTGAACTTAATTATAAAACAAACTATAATGTCCGTCCATTTTTCTCGGTAGGGAACTTATTTCATTACGTGTACATTCGTTCTACCTATTTGCAACACTTGTATACTCTAGTAATAATAGACTTGTATTATTATAATCGATCCAACTCTTTGTATGTTAAACAGTCACGCACCCCCCCCCCCCCCCCCCTCTCTAAGTTGGGTATTAAATATATTCCATGTGATAACAGACTAAACTCTTTATAAACGCAAAACTGTTTTCGTGTCCCCGGATAACAAAACGCTTACTATGACTGTGTTGTAGTAGGTCAAGATTGTGGCTTTATTGAGCGGAATAATTAGCCTACGTTAGTAGACTGCAATAGCATATAAACGTGTGCGTGGACAGACAGACTTTTTTAGACTTTTCTACACTTGTGAAAGGGAGAGAATGTGCCATGTATTTATAATATCCCCATAGCTTCAATAAGTATGTGTGAAGACCAATCTACAATGAAAATTAACAGTTACAGTACGTAACAATAAGAGAAAGGTTTTAACCAATCCTATTGGCAGATGAGAAATAATGGGCTCACATTGGTCGATATGACTGGTTAAAATCTTACTGACAGTTAATTTTCATTGTGGATGGGCCTTTTCTTCAGTAAATATTAATTAATTTTTTATATTGATGGCATTTCCCTCAAACAATTTCGCTTTATATTACTACAATAATAAATGATTTTCTAAGTGTTGTATAGAATACTTTTAAAACATATATTCATAATATAATTGTAATCACAAACTGATTAAGATTAGAGTTTTAAATCTAAATCGTGGTTTTATATAATTTATACTTAAAGTAAACATTTCTCGGTGAAACCAATTTTTTATCCCAAAAACATTAACCAATTATAGTTTTAAATTGAACTTTTTGAAGATTTGTATACTCGTCTTTTCAAGAAACCTATAACTTGAAATTAAAGTTTGTTTTTACAGAAAAATGTTTTCTTCAATACATTTTACAACAACAAATTTAAAAATCAAATAAATGTTTAAATAATAATAGCAACCTATCGGTCGACTTTATAGATAAAAAAAGGATCCACGTACAAACTAGTTTTGATCAAGTGACGCGACTATATAAACAAACAATAGTCATTGCGCATCGCTCACATACACCGACACACGCACACTTCAAAGCACTCACTCACTCACGCACGAAAGATAGTCCCACCGTTTCCAGCTGAGTGCGGCGGTTCCACAACCGTCTGTGGTTTAGCGACGACTGACGGTCACGCGCCTCGGTCGAATGTAGGTTAAACCGACGTGGCTTTGCGTATCGTGGGGAGTTGAGGGGTAGGGAGGAGAGGAGGAGGGTTGCTACGTAACATTCGTGCTACAGGTGGTTGGTTTACAACGCCTGGAGGGGAGGAAGCGCGGTAGGGGGGAGGGGGGTGAGACAAGGGATGATATTGTACAGTCGTGTGGAGGGGAAGCTGGGCCACGGGAAAGAGTCTAGTTTGTAGAAAACTCGAGGAGTTTCGGGTTTGGATCCCGGTTGGGGAGCAGGGGCGGGGGGAATTAAGATAAGGGATGATATTGTACAGTCGTGTGGAGGGGATGCTGGGTCACGGATAGAGTCTGGTTTGTGTAAAACTCGAGGAGTTTTGGGTTCGAATCCCGGTTGGGGACGGGGGCGGGGGGAAGTGAAGATAAGGGATGACATTGTACAGTTGTGTGGAGGGGATGCTGGGCCACGGGATAGAGTCTGGTTTGTGAAAATCTCGAGGAGTTTTGGGGTCGAATCCCTTTGGGGCGGGGGTAAGTTAAGGTAAGGGATGGTATTGTACAGTTGTGTAGAGGGGATGCTGGGCCACGGGATAGAGTCGGTTGGTGTAAAACTCGACATGTTTTTGGTTCGAATCACGGTTGGGGAGGGGGGCGGGGAGAAGGTAAGATAAGGGATGATATTGTACAGTTGTGTAGAGGGGATGCTGGGCCACGGGATAGAGTCGGTTGGTGTAAAACCCGACTAGTTTTGGGTTGGAATCCCGGTTGGGGAGGGGGGAAAGTAAGATAAGGGATGATATTGTACAGTCGTGTGTAGGGGATGCTAGGCCACAGGATAGAGTCTAGTTTGTGTAAAACTCGAGGAGTTTTGGGTTAGAATCCCGGTTGGGGAGGAGGGCAGGGGGAAGGTAAGATAACGAATGATATTGTACAGTTGTGTGGAGACACTGCTTAGCTAGAGTATGGTTTATTAAGAGTCGGCGTTAGCCAGAGCTCAAACAGCGTGTGAACATAAAAAGTTTTCGGTTTGTACCTTGAGAACAACATTTAGAATCGAAATTGAGGGTAATTACGGCATCTAGCTAGATATTTACAATGTCTACAGATAACGAAAACATTGTATACAGAATTCAGTACGTTCGAATAAAATCCGATAAAAAAAAGTATCTCAATCGATGAATTAATAATTTGCATCCATTTCTTCGTTATCTGTATAGATAATGTTAATATCTAGATGCGCTTTGTACCCACAATTTCTATTTTAATATCAAGTTGTTTTAAACATACGAACAGAAATCCTAAAATTCTGCCGCTTTTTCAGCTCTTAAAGAGGTCGTCCGATTCTGAACAACGGCTTTACTCTCGTTCAAAACACATAATGAAATAAACTTAGTAAAAACTAATGAGGGCAGCTGTCGTGCTCTAAAAAGGAATGGTCTTCGGAAGCTAGAACATTTCCCCTCGCAAATCCTTCCACATTGTGAATTTACA
Source organism: Isoperla grammatica (assembly GCA_945910005.1). Taxonomy (NCBI): domain Eukaryota; kingdom Metazoa; phylum Arthropoda; class Insecta; order Plecoptera; family Perlodidae; genus Isoperla; species Isoperla grammatica. The sequence goes on from OX246747.1 coordinate 33,168,777, forward strand.
AGTACACCATTGTGTATAACCTTCGTTGAAGCTCTCTTTCAAGTGCTTCGAATACATTGTTTGATGTATTCGTATAATAATATTCCCAATAAGTACTTGACCTACTATCGGGATTGTTCCTATAGCGTTAAATACAGCACTTTGCCAGCGATGCAGAGTAATATTACATTTTAAATTAAATTTTACATCACAAAAACTACTGTTTCAGAGTGTTGTTATTCCATACATCCAACACAAACACGTGCCTGGAATAATACAGATATTCTAAAATACATATTAGGGATAAACGTTTCATCGCCTGAACGTTGAACCTTTTTTAAAGCTCGAGATTAAACGTTTTACTCTATCATTCCCTTGCCGCTAGTACGTTTTATAGTATTAACGTTTAAACGTTTTAAAAGCTCACGTTTAAACGTTTAACTCGCTTCCTTCCCTTGACGTGAGATGAAAAACAAGACCGATACAGGAAATTACCTATAAACGTTTAAACTTTTTACTCGCTTCCTTCCCCTGACGTGAGATGAACAAAAATGACCGATACAGGAAATTACCGAAAAATTCCGGAACCAGGGTAAAATTAAAATTCGTGGTGAAAAAAACTATAATAGTAAGCCAAAGTAGTAATCTTCGTTGTATAATGTTAGCTTCTTTCTATTTTGTATATATATATATACATAAACAAACACTACGGCATAAGATTCTTCTACCCAGGGGCTTTCATAAGTGTTTGTTGTGAACAAAACTCTATGATTTTCCGTACGTTATGTAACTTTTATCGTAATCTTAAAGCTGTATGGCCATTGCGGTCTGTTGAAATTGATTTATAATGTGTCTATGTTGTCCCAAATGTAATTCAGAATATGTCATTTAGTGTTCTCTCTTACAAACGTCTTTTTTTTTCTATCAATATTTCCGTTTTTCCAGATGTTCTCAATTACATTTTCGAATGTGTTGTTGCTGGACAGCTTTCACACATAATTGAGAACATCAGCAGAAGGAATATATTTATTGTAATAAAAAAACGATTAAATTCTCTAAAAGATAACAAATTTTGAATTTATTTTGGGACAATTAAAACCGATTTTAAAGCATTTTTAAAAGACCAAAATTGGGTGTTCATCAAGGTAGGTGAACATACAGTCGGACCGCTGGTGTTCACACTGTCCAATCATCACTGATTCATGTGTTTCATATTTGAAATATAGATCTTTGATTGGTTATCTCTCACTCGTCAATGAGCCTACAGGGTTGGTTTAGTCGCTTTAAATTAAAGTCCACCATTTTAAATCAGTATTGTTACCAAATGGGTAGACTCTATGAATACACATGTTTTTATTTTTTTATTTAAGGTGTTCTAAACAAGGAGACAAAGCCATTGTATGAAGATCATACCGAGTGTACAACAACCGCCAACATTTCCTGGAATTTATCGACATCTTACGTCACACACTCGTAAGTTTCGCATCACGTCAAGTTTCGCAGAACTAGTTCGACTGTGCATACAACACAACCGCTCATGTGTGCGCCTGACATAAAATCTTTATACGCCCCGAGGTATCTCATCAGTAAATACACCTACGTTCACGGTTAAGTCTGTCTTGACTTAAAGACGTGTTTCACTGTCTTGAAGTTTCAGAGTAGACGTCAGTTACTTTGTTTAATAATGGGAAAATGCTCAAAATAAATAAAATAAAGTCACAAAGCTTGACAAAAGATCTTTATATGCCTCGAGGTATCTTAGTAAATATACGCTTACGGTACAAGACAGCCTTAAGGACGTGTTTCACTTGACTGGAAGAGTCTCAGCACGTCAATTTCGTTGATAAATACAAGGAAAATGCTCTAAATAAGAAAATAAATAAATTCACATTAAGAGTCTACCCACTAGGTAACAAAACTGATTTTCAGTGGGGGAGTTTAATTTAAAGCGTAAATTTTGAGGACGTGTTTCACTGTCTTGAAGTTTCTTAGCACTTCAGTTACGTTGTTTAATACTAGGAAAATGCTCTAAATAAAATTTAAAAAATAAATATCACATTCAAAGTCTACGCACTCGGTAACAAAACTGATTTGCACTGGGGGAGTTTAATTTAAAGCGACTAAACCAACCCTGTAGGCTCCGAACACTATCGACGAGTGAGCGATAACCAATCAAAGATCAATATTTCAAATACGAAACATATGAATCAGTGATTGGACAGTGCGAACACCTCTGTGTGACGCGTTGATAAGCGAGCACGTCCACTCTGTCAAAATGTGTTTTTTTTTTTTCGAAAACTACCGCCACTTTATAGGAATGTGCGTCGACCGGTGCACAGCGTTCCAAATAACTCACGAAAACGGCATCTCATCGCTAAAATATTGTGCTGGTGCTTATTTTCGAAGTGCTTTGACTTTTGCTGCCAAGGTTAATTTGTACCTCCAATACTAATCGGATCGAGATACAATGAACATATTCGTGATCGGGCTAAAATTTACTACAAAATGATAATCTCTCAATTTGCCGCCATTTTGTTTTAGAAACTTTTAACTTTCTAACTTCCTATCCGATTTTTCCACAAAACTAGTGGCGTGCAACTCATATCAAAGCTTGTGGATGGTTCAAATTTCAACTTGATCGGACTCTCCGTTCGACCGCTATAACGAGACGGAAAAACAAAAAAAACAACAAGTAATATCTTTCCCTCAAAACATGTGGTTGAGGTAACAGTGTCCTAGTGTGAAGTGAACCGGAACATCCCCACTCGGCCAATCAACTGAAGTGCAAATGAGGATGTTAAGTGATGCTGGCCGATACATGAGTATTCCGCAGTGATTGGAGATCGATTGCATGAATTACCGATACGTTGAATATCCATGAGTGATTGACCTATCGTCCAAACGTTTAGATAGATAGCGATCGATAGCTTTAAAGCTCAAAACTAGAGATGAGTTGGCCCAACTAATGTTTACGACATAGGACTGTCCGTTTGGGCCCGAGGAAAAATAGGCCCAAAGTGACTCTGCTAGTCGTACAAGACGACGAAAGTGACCCTAGCCTAAATAGCGCGCGTGAAATAGCTGGTTGATAAGGATCTGAGTTTGATAACAGACTACTTTAGTTGGGGGTAGTTTTGCAAGGCTTTTTGCGTGAGGTGTTCACCCTGCAACAAACAATTGTTGGCATCGGGATCGCAATACGGATCGGAATCGCAATCGTAGAGATTAAGACACAATCTCCATTACAATCCGGATGGCGACCTTTCTTGTGCAGAGCAAAATAAGAATAAAGTAAGTTTATTCTTTACAGAGCATTTATTTATTTATTGAATGTTTATCCTATTCAGCCATAAAAACTGATTTACAAAGGAGGATATCCGGATTGCGATAATTTTCTACCGTCTTACTCGAGGTTAATCCACGGTGTGAAGAGATTTCTGTGCTTTAATGTAAATTAATAATATTTCCACTCCACGTTTCTAACCACCCTTACGGAAACAACGGAGGAGATACATAATAGACGAGAGTGAAGCGCTATTCAAAGTCGGTGAGAAAGTCACTTTTCCGGCGAGTTTCTATCAACTTTTGTGAAAACCAGAACGAAGACTTATTCGTGCATATGAAGTAGCCTAATTTATTACAATGCTGTGTTTAACTGTTCTTAAACATTTTCCATTGTTGAGCATTTAATAAAAATGTAACCTAGGCCTACACGATCTAGCCATATGATATTTATCTAACCATTTTTCATTTTCTATCAAGTAAAAAACATAGTTTTTAACTAAAAACAATTCACAATTTTAACATCCTTTAGGAGCTGTAGACGTGCATGACTAGTAGCATGATCCTAAAGAATTACTTTCCAATCAAACGCAAGAACTTATTTGTAATCTCATCTTAAACATCGGGAAATGAACAAAATAAGTGTTCACAGAAATGGAACAATCAAAGATGTCTGCACCCACAAAAACGCTGCCATCTAGGCGATTAGATATAATCTTCAAAATCAGACGAATATGAGAGAAAGAGAGAGAGAGCAAAAGAGAGAGAGAAAGAGGCGCAGAGAGTAAGAGAGAGAGAGAGAGAGAGAGAGAGAGAGAGAGAGAGGACAGAATGAGGTCGAGATCTTAAAAGATTATCGCAGAAAGTGATTGTCGGTGTCTTTTATTTTAAAACAAAACTATGAATCGATCACAAATCCTGCTACGATTGTTACAAAATAGAAAAAGTACAACGCCTTAGGGAACTCTGCTTTTATATCGTTTAAGGGAAGCTTAAGTACGAGTGTGAAGATTCTCAGCTGTTCATGCTTAAGGCTGAATATCCACCTACAATGCTTAACACACTTTTTCTCGTAGTTAAAATAGTTTTAAAGTGCTTTTAAATTGACACAAATTAAAAATATTACGTCCCTTAGAGAATTTAGTGCTGTCGTTTTTTTGTTTTGCCATTGTGGTAATCCCTTTTTGATGGGATCAATTAAACTTTGTAAGCAGAGCAGATGGATTATCTATTTATTTATGTTAAATTTATTATTATTTGTATTTATTCTTTATTCAGCCTATGTTGAGTTATCCTAACTGCCCAAGGACTGCCACCTTATCGTGGTGGGCGCAGATTTGTGAGCCTTGATGATTCCTGGAGCTATGCCGGCCGGCGGAAGCGTATGCTTCTGGTAGGGCCACCCTAGCCGGACATGTCGAGGTGGAAAAGTCAGACGAAATGCAGTCCATATCTTCCCCACTTCCTTTTCCTCCCCCTTCCCCTCTCCCACCCGCCCTCCTACTTGGCCCTTTCCTCCTAGCACCCCAACATTTTATCTTCATATTTCACACACTCATCGTCTCGATTAGCCAAGTTGCAAAAATATGAGACGTTAAGCCCAAATATCGATCTCCTTGAGTTATCCCACGGCTCCAACATGACTTACGTAAGTTAAGAGCGTTCGGAAGTAGTTTTGACGTTTTTAGTCAACTAATTTCTCTTAAACAAATTATAGGATTATTATAAAAATTTACCTACTTGCAAAGGGATGCCATATCTACGCATAGTATTAAGTACATTTGTGACAAGCCTGCTCAAAAATAATATACTCACGTTTGAATGTTGCAAATAAATTACTTTCATCGAAAATGTTCGGCAAAATAATACGGAGAATCTGTTTAAAAATGAGTACATTGTTTTTGAACACGTTGGTGACAAATGTACTTAATACCATGCATAGATATGACATCCCTCAACAAGTGGGTAAATATTTATAATAACCCTACCAATAGTTTAAGAGTAATTAGTTGACGGCCAATACATCTGTAAACTCCTAGGCCCAGATTCACGAAGGTGCCTAAGTGCTGAGACGTCTTCGTTTAGGCAAATCTTAGTGATATAAATCACGCATATGTCGTTCTGCAATATCGTAATGATCAAACATTGTAAAATATCAACAATTTAACTAAAAAAATTGTGTTTGTGAATGTGTAGTAATACCCAGAGGTGATTTATCTTCTAGCTAGGATTTGCCTAACTTAAGACAACTTAGAGTTAGGCATCTTAGTGAATCCAGGCCCTACTGCCGAACGCTCTTAAACAAGATCCAAAAAGGCTGTAGTTACCTCACTACGAAGTTACACAATTAACAAGATGGCGACCAGACTGTAACGCAGCGGGAGATCCGCCATTTTCATCAACTCTCAAGATAAAGTAATTGCGCGAGAGAAATCCCAATACAATTAGTTGTTCGGATGATTAAAACGGTTTCCTCTGCTCTACACAAGAGGTTTCAGCAAAACCCCCCGTGGAGTCCCCGGAGCATTGCGCGATATTTATCAAGACGCTGCGCTTTAAGAGCGAAGGGTAGTCTCTACTACGTCAAAAACCGCAGACACTGTTCATTTTTTTTATTATTTGAAACACAAAATCGAAAATCTGAGTAATCATAGCGTTGTGGTTTGGTAAGCCCTACATACTGTATGATAAATGTATTTAAAATTATAATCTATACGACTGTGAAACTTATTTCATTAGTAATTTCATGAAATAAAAATCACAGTCATACTGATTATAATGTTATCATTCAGTCCGTAGGGCTTACCAAACCACAGCCCTATGTATAGGCCTACTCAGATTTTCGATTTTGTGTTTCAATTTTGAGATATAGGACCGGTCTTACAATCTCCTAATAAGAAAGTGTTTTTATAAATTAAGCTTTCTGGAGATTTCAAGGGTTTTGATTGGTCGTTGCTTGGAGAAAACAAGCTATTCGACGAATAAGTAGTTATTGGGACATTGTAATACTGGGCTTAAGATCCAGTCTTACAATGTCACAATAACTATACTTATTCGTCGAATAGCTTGTTTTCTCCATGGCAACCACCAATCAGAACCTTTGAAATCTTCCGAAAAGCTTTCTTCCCACATTAAACTTTCCTATTTTTTTATTGTAATAATACCCTTTAATAAGGATACAGAATATTTTCGATTGATATAAAATCGGACAATTCCCAACACATTTCGATTTAATCCGAAAGTATTAATTTTTTCACGTCCAGACCACCAACGAATCGACTAATCCGAAACATTTGATTTTCAACACGACGCAAACATATTCGATTCTCTCACATATCAGATCACCACAGTTAATCTCTACGTTGCAGTAGTGTGTGTGTTGACATGTATTCATGCGCGCTTGTGTTGGCTAGGCAAGAGTATAAAGTGGAGCCATTACATCTGTCGGTTAACATTAAGCTCACGAACGTCATAAAAACCAAAAAAACACAGCGTCCATTCGACGCATTCGCACGAAGCACACTCGTAACACATTGTGTGTATGGTTCGTAGGTCTATTCATAGTTCCCACGTGACGTCACAGCGGCCATGATTGCGACACAATTGATGCGGATCAATCCTAGATAATTGGCAAATACTATTCTAATTCGATAAATAAGCCAAATTTAGAATTTAAAAAGTAAACATAAGTAATAACAAAATTAAAAATCACGACACATACCAATTTAATTTTAAAAACCTTAAAGAACTAAGAATTTCTGTGTTCTACTACAACAGCCTTCAATTGTTTCTCCAAGGCAACGTCAAAGTTTCATCACAAATGTGGCCGCCACGCGCAAAGATGTTACTTACGTGCAACCTATGAAAAGTTTGTTCCATGTAGAGATTGCAGTACGTACTTTCATTGCACTGCCACTGTCTACCCCCCCCCCCCCCCCCCCCCCCTCCCACCCGCCCCTTGTGGCGAGAGCAAAAGACTATATGGAAAGTGACATCCTGACAGGTATATTTCACAAACTAACTTTTGCGCTCGCCACTAGGGGTGGGTGGGGGGGTAGACAGTGGCCGAGAAATGTAACTACCTACCTACTGCATTCTCTATGTGGAATACACTGTAGTGAGTTTTACCTGCCTCCAATACAGAAGTATTAAACGTATTAGTATTTTAATTTAAAATTTAATTAAAGTTATGAATAATTTTATCACAGTCGTTCTTCAGCCCAGTATTCAAAGTCGTCCCCTACCGCCAAGGGCGCCCATCGTTTCTATGGATTTGTTTCTATATGGGAAACATCATGCATAAACTTATTACCCAGCAACAACGGGTGCCCCTACAACTATAAATTCCAGCCACTTGTGTCCAACAAGACTTGTAAATAGAATTCTTGTTTTATGCATGTCATAAAAACATAGCATATTGTGTGTGTTTACAGTTTGGGTAGTAGAACACGTTATTTTTAACCCGTTCATTACTTAACATTATCGTTTAAGAACACGTTTATATTATTTCAATCTAATTTTATAACATCCTCTATATACCAGGACTAAGTACGCAATTCAAGCACTCAATATGTCGGCGAATGTATTCTACTTCACATCAGTAATTAAAAGTCCTGTCTCGCTCTAGTTTTGATCGACGTTATTGAATATAGCTGCAGCGATAACCGCGGGCAAGCATCGCACGTCATACTCTGTGCGCACGTGTGCAATCGTACACGGACGGGTTAGAGAGCGATTGATGACGGGTGTGGGGGGGGGGGGGGGGAGGGGGGGGAGGGAGGGGGGAGACAGACAGTAATCCTGACGTATCAAATTTGTAGGGATTAAATGAAGAAAAGACGAGACAACTAATGAGAAAACGATGATTCGATACCAAATCGAAAGTCGAGAGATATATCGATGTAGAGCTTCGCGAGTAGAAATGAACATCGGAGTTAAGATTAAGAGCGAAGGGTATTCTCTACGTAAAAAAACTGCAGACAATTTTCATTATATTTTATTATTATATCTCAAGATTACAACAAGAAATCGAAAATCTAAATCAACAGCGCACTGTGCTTTGGTAAGCCCTTCATACTGGAAGAAATCTTATAACCATTAGCGTACTTATTTTGATTATTGATTCGATAATTAGTAATAAAATTAATTATTTAAAAAAAAACATACTGATTAGAATGTAAGACACAACTAAGAGCATTCAGTATGAAAAGCTTACTAAGCTACAGTGCGCTGTTGATTCAGATTTTCGATTTCGAAGCCCATTCTAGTGATATAATTAATAAATTAAAATTGTTTGCGTTTTTGACGTAAAGGTATCCTTCCCTGTTAAGTGCCCTGTAAATATAATCATTGCGTGAATTCCCCCATTGACAATGAGTCTTGTTATACTGAGTGAGTATAGACTCTAAATATGAATTTATTTATTCATTTGCAATAAATTTTAAGTCGAATGAATCCAAACAACATCACCTCTACCAATTAGACGACGAAATACAAAAAATATTAAAATAAAAAACTTTCCAAAATTTAAATCATAAGCTAAAAAATATGTATTTGAACATCAATTGTACAATTAGAAATAATATTTGATAGTGAGAATAATTTGTAAGTATATTGTAGGCTAATTAAATGTAATAATAAGATAGTAGTGTATGTATGTATGTATGTATGTATGTATGACAATATAATAACTGGTGAAGCTAAATAAACACAATCTTATCTCATCTTAACTAATATCGACTTCTCAAATCCCACGAGTCTTTAATGACGTCACGCGAGACCACCTCGCTAATTAATTGCGGGCGGGAATCCCCCTCAGTTCGCTCATCTCGCCGCCAGGCGGCGCGCTCGCTACACACGCACTACTAGCGCTACCTGTCCGCCGCGCGATCGCATTAGAGATTATCTACGACGACATTCGAATCCCCAACGTGTTCCTCTCTCTCTCCCCACTTCCCCTCCCCCGCCCCTACCGTGCCACGTGACCGCAGCGAGGGCACGTTTGCTCGTCCACGTCTTCACCAGTGAGTGAGGGAGGGGGCGGGGGAGGGGGATGAGCAATATCTATTGAACTCTTGGTGGAAATATTGAGAAGGATGATATGGTGCAATGTGCAGAGTTGCCCTTAGGTATATTATATTGTCTTACAATATACAAATGCATGACGTTTGTAACATTATCTCATGGCTACAGAGGATCAACTTATTGGTGTTTCAGAGTATTAAAGTAAATAAAAATAAAATATAAAAATAGATCCTATTTTAAGTCGACCTGTTTCAGAGTATTTAAGTAAAGAAAAATCAAATATAAATAGATTCCTATTTTAAGTCCACCCAATCAATAACAAGACAGATTTTCTGTAGGTGAATTACATTTAAAGCGACTAAGCCAACCCAGTGTTTTGGTAAGCCCTACAGACTGAATGAAATACTAATACCATAAGCGTATTTATTTTGATTATTTAATCGAAATTAGTAATAAAATTAATTACAAATGACAACCATACTGATTAAAAAGTAAGACACAATTTAGAGCATTCAGTATGTAGGGGTTACCAAACCACAGTGCGTTGTTGATTCAGATTTTCGATTCCGAAATCCATTCTTAACATATAATAACAAAAAAATGCCAGTCAGTCAGTCAGTCAGTCAGTCAGTCAGTCAGTCAGTCAGTCAGTCAGTCAGTCAGTCAGTCAGTCAGTCAGTCAGTCAGTCAGTCAGTCAGTCAGTCAGTCAGTCAGTCAGTCAGTCAGTCAGTCAGTCAGTCGTGCCTGATGATGACAGCAGAGCAGCTGTCGAAATATTGCGTGACGTGATGTTGAATAACATCGACACAAATCTTAACTGTGTAAGGGCCGGTCTTACAATCTCCTAATAAGAAAGTTATTTGTAGCAATTAAGCTATTTGGAGGATTTCAAGGGTTTTGATTGGTAGTTGCCATGGAGACAACAAGCTATTCGACGAATAAATAGTTATTGGGACATTGTAAGACTGGACCTAAGTCCTACAGTGTTTTTATTAAAAAATGAAAATATTGTGCGGTTTTTGACAAAGGTGCCCTTCGCTCTTAAAGAGAATATAACAGTTCGTCCTACTACGTCTTGTTGTAATCATTGTCTGGCGGAAAGCTGTTCCCTTGTTTGTCACCGCTCGTTAAGACTAAACGAGCAATTAGCCTAATGAGTCGGTCTAAAGTGATTACCTACGTACCGCATCGCTATTACATTTTACATAGTGTGTGCGTGTGCGTGTGCGTGTGCGTGTGCGTGTGCGTGTGCGTGTGCGTGTGCGTGTGCGTGTGCGTGTGCGTGTGCGTGTGCGTGTGCGTGTGCGTGTGCGTGTGCGTGTGCGTGTGCGTGTGCGTGTGCGTGTGCGTGTGCGTGTGCGTGTGCGTGTGCGTGTGCGTGTGCGTGTGCGTATGCGTGTGCGTGTGCATGTGCGTGTGCGTGTGCGTGTGCGTGTGCGTGTGCGTGTGCGTGAGTGCGTGTGCAGTTTTCAATATTTTTGAGACGAGTATGTTAGGCCGAAGGTGAAACTTTTGAAATAGCATTTATGCTGTTTTATTGCTTTTATAAAAAATAAGAAGAAATTATAATAAGAATTTTATAAGTGCATTATTTCTATGATACTTTCAAAGTTCTATATTTGTATGAAGATAATAATAGAAATGAAGAGTTGAACTAAATTGTATTTCATTAAGTTTATGTGTTTTAAAATACTATTGAAATTTCTCATAGTTTGTAGTTTTTAACTTCATTGTAATTGACTTTTATACAATAAACATTGCAATTATGCAAATTAAAAATCATACCCGCTCACCTTCTAGGTAGAGCCAAATACGTCTTCTGAAATGTCACGAAAAACAGAACAATTCAAAGAATATAATATTGTGTACAACAGTTTTCTTTTGAATTCATTTGTATGCTATATCTTTCTTTTCATCAAAGCAGAACAACTATCTCAAAACACAACTTCCCTACGCTATGCTTTGAAAACGGATACTGGCGAAACGTAATTGAAATGTTACCTTCTGTCGGGAAATGTAATTTTCAAAGCTTTCTCTGATATCAACGACAGATGATGTTTTCTTTTGTGTTTTTCATTCGCATTTCATTTTCCTGAAATTGACAAAACTGCAGAACTCTTCAGATCTCAAAAAAAATATACAAATAAAAAAAAATGTATGACTCCGCCTTTTTTATTGAGACTTACTGTTCACAGTTATTTATGAAAAGACTCTCTCTGGAATTGCTTTGTTTGTCAGCTTATTCATCCCTTTTTGTTCCATAAAATCCGATAGAAAACAATTAAGGAAACAAACGTACAAGAACTTCCACCATGTTAGAGATAATTACTTTTATATGTCCGTGGTCCAATATACTTGAGAAACGCTAAAACAGGTACACTATCGATTTTATAGAAGATATGAGCATGTTTAAATGATTAGAACAGCCAATCGTAATTGGTAGTATGACATGTACTGGCAGATATAAAAGAATATTCAAGAAACTTTGATTTTAACAAGTTAATTGCGTTTACACGTCGTAGGTCAACATTTCATAGGTTAGGCTTTTACCGGTATACTATTGATTTGATAGAAGACCTGGATATGTTTTACTTATTTGATAACTGTATATTACTTTGCATTAGATTCTCTATTGGCAGATATAAACAAACCTGCAAGAAACTCCACCATGTTAGAGGTAATTGGGGTTATATGTTCATGAAATAACATTCCTGAGACAACGCTTTTACAAGTAAACTATCGATTTGATAGAAGCCGTGGACATCTTGAACCGATTTTAAAACTCCATCTTAACTGACAGTAGGCCCTCTATGGAAGAATATTAACAAAACTGCAAGAAACTACGGCACGTTCGAGTTAATTGCGTGTATATGTCCTCAAAGCCACATCTCAGAGAATCATATTTTACACGTATACTAAATTGATTTCATTAAGCGTGTATGGCTTACCAATAACCACAGTGCACTACATAGGTTCAGATTCTCGGTTTCAAATTCTATTCTTGAGATATAATTAAAAAAATTAAAAAAATTGTGCGGTTTTTATCGTAGAGGTATACTTCGCTTTTAACTGTCCTTAGAGTTTACTTGAGGCGGACTCTGTAGTCTCTACTGTGCATCCGTATAAGAGTAGTATAATAATTCTTTATTTAGCCAAACGCTAATGTAAAACATAATGCACATAAAACTCATATGGTCAATTTAATTTTAACAAATTCAGTCACATTCTTTACACTTGCTTGCTGAACATTAATATCATTGTGATATTTTACAAATTCATTATAACGCTTAAAACCATTCAAAGTCAACGTTCTTTGCGTAGAAGTTTTACAAACCTTTTTAACATTAATATTTTTGAATAAACGGGTGTCATGAAAATGAATTTCTGTATTTAAATTTTACAATTCTTTTAAATATGGTGGACCAATTTCATTTAAAAAGGGGGATTAGGAGGATTTAAGTAGGGCAAGGGCCAAGGGGTGTGTGGTAGGAGTGGGGGGGGGGGCGTAGGTGCAGATTGGAGGGGAGTTGTATATATAGCCCAGAATACACAGCAGAACACTACATCTAAATCTCAGTAACGAGTCTAAAAATAGCATCGGAAAAGCAATAAAGAACTCTAGGACGGACAATGGTTAACACATGACAAACGTGGCTGTGTGGTCCGCTCCTTCTGTGTCGTGCGGGTGATTTAGAAGGAAACTTCTTTAGCTCTCCGGTCGTCGTAACAAATGTGGGGAAAAATAAACGATGAGGGATTTTTTTCGTTTTTCGTTTGGGAGTTTTATCTATATGATATGGGGGGGAGTGTAGAAATCTTTGTCTTGTTTTGTTATGACAAATGGTGTATCAAATACGAGACCGTAACAATAAATTTAAGCGAGGAAGAAAGAGGATTTTTTATATAGTGAATGTAGTGAGTGGAAGATAGGGGGAAAAAATCACTTCGTATAAATAAAATACATGTTTTGAACAACTGGTGAGGAAATGTGTTTTGTGATGGATATTTAAAACTCAGGGGCCGGATTTACAAGAAGTCTTACTGTACCTTAAGTGCTATTATAAATCCATGATAGGTCTACTAAACAGTCCGTATCAGCCAATGACCTGTCTTAATTTAGTGTACTAAAGTTAGGCCCAGACGAAGCTAAGATCACTTGTGAATCCGGACCCTGGTCTTAAAAATCATCGGAGAAGGGATCGTTTTGTATTATTGAGTAAAATAAGAAAATTGTACAGAAACCTTGCCTTGGACTTGTATACCTGGACTAAAAAGGTTTCTTAGTATTTCGTAGGCCTACAACTTTCTTTTTTCAGAGAAGAAATTCTGACATAATAACTTATTAAGTTGTAAAATGTTTTGAAGTGGTAATAAAGTAATCAATGTGATTTTAATTAAAGTTCAAGTTCATGACCCACGATCTTTAACCTTGTTAATTTAGGTATTTATACGTGAACTTAATTTAATCGCTGTTATGAATATTTAAGACGACAAAGTGATAACTTTAACGAGTACCTTTGAAGGTATAAAATATGATTATTGATATTAGAAAATTTATTTTGCATAACTTTTCGCATTATTTCCCATTAAATGCTACAGCAAAAAAACTTAAAACAGCTGTCCGCAGGAGAGAAAATGTAAAATGCAAATTATAAAATTATATATAATTTACAAGAAAAAAGGAAATAGCGCAAGTTTTTTCTTTCGATAATAGCGTTCGTGGCAGACATAATATCTGTTCCTGAAATGCTTTTAGTTTTAGCAAACACTTAAAACACAAAACTCAACTAAATTTAACCTTCGAGATAAGTTTGTATAATTCATGTATTTTCTCTTTGTTCACGGACGAAAGAGCTTTCAAACTTTTAATAGCTTTCATTGAAATTCAATACCTACTCAGCTGTCCTAACCGTCCTAAATTAAGAATTAGGATTAACGGTAGGTCTCTGGTTGTTAAGCTTCTTTTCAAAGACTATAACGTCTATTTTGGGAAGTTGTACATCAAATATCTTCTGAGCCATAACGAAATTTCTCGCCGAACTTCGATCCAAAATAAGTTAAAGTCTTATTGTTTTGACAGCGTGAAAGTGGATAAATAAGTAAGCGTACCCGTCCTGTCCAGGGACTACTAGCTACCTTATCGTGGTGGGCAGGTTTTGCGTGCTTTGGTGATCCCGAGAGCTATATATAATATCCATTTATAAATGATTTCTTAGTTTTTGTTGGTTGCAAAAAGTAAAGTACGAATACATTTTAACGGTTTAACTTTTAAACGTTTAAGACGTTGGACCAGTTTTACCGTTAAAATGTGTTCGTACTTTATATAGCTCTATAGCCCGCATATGCCGGCGGAAGCGTATGCTTCTGGTAGGGCCACCCTGGGTTGAGGTGGATAAACCAGACGAAAGGCTGTCCACGTCAGGTTTCGGTTTATTCTTGGTCATTTAATATGTCCTCATTTATTGACACAATCGTACTTTAAAAAAAAAATCCGTTGTGGTACTAAAAAGTAGGCATATAGCCAACAAATAAATATACAGCGAATACTCTGTATTATGGTACAACAACAACATTATGCAACAATTATTGTAATTGAATTAATATTGTGTAACTTTCAAACACCTCACGGACTAAACCCTCCAGACGACGGAAGGAAAGTTGTCCCCCCGGAGGAGACAACTTGAACTCACTTCGGCTATTTACGGTCTTTGCGCGAATCTATTAATAGACTTCATCAACCCCTCCGCCCCCCCTCTACCCCCCCCCCTTCCTACCCGACGCCCCACGTTGCGTTATCGGAAAACGTGTACCAAGCTTTGACCTGATGCTGAAAGAGAGAGACATGAGAGAGAGAGAGAGAGAGAGAGAGAGAGAGAGAGAGAGAGAGAGAGAGAGAGAGAGAGAGAGAGACAGAACCTCACACAGTAGTAACTTCAAGCAATCGCTATCAAATCTGAAATATTTCAACAAAGAACTGCGAACCGACCACCATAAAATTGTCACCGAAACATTTGGTGGCACGCGGTTAAAAAACGCAGCTCCAACACGCTTTTTCAATGAAGAATCTAAACACTTTAGACACAAGTAAAAAAAAAAATATATTGCTATTCCAATCAACATTTTTTCCAGTTGATTTCTACTAAAAATATAACACATCATAAATCGTATTACGATTATTTATACCCCGATATATTGCGCATAAGGGAATAAAAGATGTAAGCATAAATATATTTTGATTAACGTATTGTATTTTGTTTTCGTAATATTCTATAAAACAACACTTAAATCATGCTACAAGTTTGCCAAATCACAGAAGTGATACACTCCCTCCATATATGTACGTTACAGAATGGCAACCCTGTAAACATCACCTATACTTACGCCACAGTTGTTCTTCTACCTCACATTCAAGACGTACAATAAATTGAGCACAAAGTAATTCGAAAACGCCAGCACAGCATTCTGCGAAATGCTTCCCGTGACCTAATTCAACTAGACTGGATCTTGATTAAGATCTTGTGGAACTAACTTAAGCCAAGATAATAATGATCGTCGTCTGGAAGTTTGCACATAGGTACAACACTACCTTATAATTTAGTTTACACCTACACAAAAAGAACAACGATGATAAGTAGTCTCACTTAAAAAAAAAAAAAAAACACGCCAATAAATCTTTTTTTTTTAGATCTTAGCTAATCACGGCCCTCTAGATCTTCAATTACAACAATGCACGACCGTGAAAAATTCACCTTAACATAAACTATCAAAGACTATTAGATAGAGCTTATCACGACCCTTCTGAAAAGCATCTATTGAGAACGTGCAACAATGTTGAGAAAGCGATGAATAAGCAAAATGTAGTTTCGTAAGATCTGAAAACTAGATTGCCAAATGTATTATCGTAACGGAAATAGAATGTGAATAGTTTTTATAACCGATAACCGCCTAATTATATTACCAACTAACATTGATCAGTTTCAAAAAAACATTAATCATCACACACATACATTATATTCTTCACATTTACACGCCTAAGCAACGACTCTTTTCACTTCATTGTATCATTTCTATATGTATAAATATTTATTGTTTTAAAATATATTTAATTTAAAAGAATTGTATGTAGGCTTTTATTTTTTATTCTAGTTATATTCACATTCTAGTTTTTGTGTGATTTTTTTAGGTTTTGGAATCGTCTGGCAACTGTTACCAAAAATCTCTCGTACTTGTTATCTTCTGCCAACTCGCTTAGTCTCAATGATTGAAACAACAATGAATACGTGACTGTTACATATTGTAGATAATTAATCTTACCGGGTGCATCTGGGAATACTCTAGAAACAAATCTATGCGCTCTGTTGATTGTCTCTCTCGAGAACTATACTTTTTCTACAACAAACATTGCGTTGCGAAATTACTTCGTTTTCCCGCATGAAATATCGCCAGTTTAAGATAAATAAATCTTTCCTGTACACTCCTTGCTCCGGGTAAAGTGAGGTAATGGAGCTCTATTTACCCGACTCGGGTGCGTCTTGAGATAGATAAAAAATTGTCATTAGCTAAAGGAAATGGAAATAAGTATTTTGAATGAAAGTATTTATAATCGAGATAAGTTTTAAAAATAATTTAGATTTTCACTCTAGAAGAAGTTGTAATTATATTTTATATGCAACTAGCTGCAAAACTTAACGTGCCACATTGAGAAAATGTAATTTTATAAAATTTGAAATGAAAATAAGTAAGTAAATGGAAATAAGTGTATTGAATTAAGTTATAATCGAGAAGGGCTATAGAAATAATTTAGATTTTCTCACTAGAAGATGTTCTTATATATTTAATATGCAACTAGCTGCAAAACTTAACGTGCCACATTGAAAAAATTTCATTTTATATAATATGAAATGACATTAAGTAAGGAAATGGAATTATGTATATTGAATTAAGTTATACCTAAAACTTAGAGTTTCTCTCTAGAAAAAGTTCTAATATATTTTTAATATGAAACAAGCTGCAAAACTTTACGTGCTACACTGAACAAATTTAATTTAATAAGATATCCGTACAAATATACTTACAGAGAATGGTGAACTTAAAGAAGGTAACTAGTATATTCATGAATTATTTCATACGTCTGTATAGCTTGTCTCAAGCAATGTCTCAAACTTTCATAGCCATTTAATTATAAAAACCGTATACCACGAGTTGTAAAACATGACCATGGAATCTTTCATCCCTTCCTAATGTACCAGAAATTTTTCCCCTCACTCCCCCCTCCAACGGTAACTCGATCACGATCTCATTACGGCAATGAACAGTCCCGACACCTTTTACCGACGATGAAGAAAACGAAAATGTTAATGGACACCGAATTGACACTTGCAACAACTCCGGTATCGCGTCAGAACTCTCGGCTCGGTAACGAAGTTATAGCGAAACACTCTTCGTGTACGTGGGGGGGGGGGGGGGGGGGGTGAGATGATAAAGGGTTCTTTTCTGGGGGAAAATTGCTGCGTCACTTAACGAGAAATGCGAGATAGAAACAAGACGGAAACACAAATGGAGGTGTTGCTATGGTATTGATTTGTATTAAGGATGCGTTATGATAAATGAGTGCATATCGATAATTACATTTTTTTTAAAGATATATCGCGATATGTCGCGATAATATCGTGAGCATACAATATATCGCGATAATATCGTGAGCATACAATATATCGTGATAATATCGTGAGCATACAATAATATCGCGAGGCGATATTATCGCGATAATATCGAGAAATCACGCCAAATGGAGACGTTTTCCAAGTTGGCCTAGTTATATCTTCGATATAGCTGGTTTATAGTTCAATAAATACACTCCATAAAGTTATTGATACACTATCAATGTCATCATTTGAAATTATTGAAAGCTAATTACAAAAGAATATAATCAAATAACTGCCGCGCATAGTTGAAAACTACAACGATAAAAATACGTATTAATAGTGTTTCACTTGAAAACATGTGGGATGCAAAAGTTCTAGAAACAACCCAGTCAACATCAAAACTAGTTAACTAAGGTACAATATTTCAGGAAACGACGCTAATTTATATTGTAATCATACACAAATTGTTTTGAATTACGTCATGAATATGTTTGTAACGGAGTATCTAGTCTAAGTTTATCATCAAAGGAGGCACAAACTTGGTTAACCTCTTGAGGCACCGAACGCAGCTGATGAGATTTGCATAAATCGTCAGCCATTAAAAAAATAGAAAAGAGTCTTGTTTAAAGCATAATACAACGCCCGGAGAACTAAAGAGTTCGCGGTTTTTCTCATTTAAAATCTAAAAGTTTGGAGATGCAACATTTTTTGCAACGAAACGAAACGAAATGACAACTATAGTATAGTAGTAATAAGAAAAAGGCTACGTGAGTAAAAAGTAAAAAAAAGTAAAATTAATTAAAACTTTATTGAATTTAATTCAATTTAATGCGTTTTAAAAGCAAGAAAATACTTTCACTGTAAGACATCGATGGAGGATGCTAGATTTGGGCAGTCTGCTTTGGCCACCAATTCTTGGCTAGTCTGTCATATTTGTCAAGCGATATAGACCATTTTAAAAATTATCCTGGAGCCCGATTCTCTAAATCTGCGGTAAATTTATCAGCGGTTACTGTCGTTACGGAAGGCGAATGGATGGCTGTGATTGGGTCACAGCCTTCTCATAACGACCAAAACCGGTGATCACCTTATCGTTGACCATAGAGAATCAAGGCCCTGGGGCCGGATTCACAAGAGGTCTTAACTTAGGACCGGTCCTAAGTCCTGCTGTACCGTATGTGCTATTATAAATCAAGATAGGCCTACTACACGGCCCAATTGATAGCTACTTTCGTGGAAATCACAGTGAACTTAAAATATTGCAAGGCGGTATTTTAAAGTTTAGTGTTTTGTTTTCTTATACCTCCGCAATCTAAAAACAGAGAAATGTGTATGTCAAGGTAAGTAAACGATATTTATTTATGTTCACACTTCGAAGTCATAGACGTATTGCCACCATCTTTGAAGAAAGATAAGACCAACTCAGACCGGGCCTAAATATTTGTCAGTATATATTTGTAAGTGTTTGTTATTTACTAGGGTTTCTTAGCAACGTTGAGTCGAGGCTATTGTGCAGGTCCGTATCAGCCAATGGCGTAGTGGTCCTAAAGTTAGGCCAGGCCTAAGTTAAGACCTCTTGTGAATCCGGCCCCTGGTATCTATTCTTGTTCCTCGCACGGCCCCCTAAATCGTTACAAAAGACAACGTAGAACAATCAAACATGAGCTGTCAAATGTTATATCAAGGTTCATTGATGGCCACAAGATCTTCTTCTATTAACCTTGATTTAACATTTTTATTGTTGTGTATTGTTGTTCTTGAAAATTTGGAGGACCGTGGAGAGAAACAAGAACGGAGCCCTAGATCATTTTTAAATGGTCCGAGGGTAGTCAAGTGAGAGCTATCGGGTCCGAGGCTTGTCAAGTGAGCTATTGGGTCCGAGATTAGCATGGCGATCTCGTCCTAGATTGCTTTCGTATCGAGTGGAAATTTGTATACTTCACCAACCGCCGTGATCGGAATTAGAATCGACGCCAGTGTTCGTGTAAAGCCTGTTCATATAAACCCCTATTATAGGGGATTAATTTTAAAATCTTTAATTATTTGGTAAATAAATAAATACATAAATAAATTCACATTTAGAGTCTACCCATTCAGTAACAAGACTGATTTGCAGTGGGGGACTTTAATTTAAAGTGACTAAACCAACCTTGTAGGCTTCGAACACCTTCGGCGAGTGAGCGATAACCAATCAAAGATCGATATTTCCAATATGAAACATATGAATCAGTGATTGGACAGTGCGAACACCTGCGGTCAAATGCCAGAATCAACAAGGCCGATTCAGAACAACTTTGAATGTATTGAGTGCTTCGCTGCTAGGACGGCTCCAAAGTCACCGTTTACTTATTCCTAAGCCAAGAAGTAATGGAATTGAATCTACATAAGAAGTTAAAAAACTTCTGCCTGAAGCGGGAATTGAACCCGGGACCTTCTGCATTGGAAGCAGGGATGCTAACCACTGGACCAACGAGCCAGCTTATTTATCTCAAAATGCACCCTCACGACTTCATCCTTATATTTTTCAAGCACACAAATAAATGTTCTTATTGATCACACTTCATTTTTATCATTTAATAAATACAATTTTTTTTTAATGACAATATATCATTTTTGAATTGAATTTCCAAAACAATTAACGTTGTTTAAAACTAATCACATCTCAATGGTGCTGACATTTTATATAAATAGTGGCTTTGGAAAGCCGTCATAGCAACGAAGCACACACTAAGGGGTATATCTCTCAATAATAACATTTCTTGTCACTTAATGGGTAGACAATGTTTTTATTACATTATGACGTATAATAAAACTTCGCATAATTGTCATGTTTTCAGATTTTAGGATGAGGGGGTGGGGGTAAAGGGCTGCCGAGAAAAAATAAAAACTTTAATGCTGACTTAAATGCTTTCCCATTGACTTTAAATAAATGTTGAATGAAGTAAAAACGCGAGCGACTAAATCGGAAGCACCGTTGTGATGTTGAACAATCATATCGGGTGAAAAACAAGAGTTCACCCTCATTTAAACTCACACTATCGCCAAAATAGAAGAAAACTAATTATAAAACTAAAACTATCAGTTTTTCTCTTCGTTCTCTCATTCGAGCTATCAGACCCAACCATTGAGAGAAATTTAATTCGGTGATTTTGAGAGATTTTCATGAGATTCAATATAATAATAATAGCAGACTAAAATTAGCGAACAGTTGAACTACAACCAAACGCCAAATAAAACATTATAGCAATGAACTCCCAATAACACGGCTGCACTTTGGTATCCGGTAAAGCCCCCCTGCGTGTAATAATGATAATGTTTCTTAGAAAGACCCGTTATAGGGTGCAAACCAGCTTTACCTGATGTGCACCTCTCCAGGTGACTAACTAGGTATGTAAGGGTGTTTGGATAGTTGGGAAAGAATGTCCGAGGGCTGTTATGGAAGTACTCGATCCCAGTATTCATCTTTACGACTGAGGAAAACCTCGGAAAAAACCCTCGAGCTAGAATTGACGATGGCCGAAATCGAACCAACCGGCGACCGCGCCCGAATTAAGAGTATCGCGTCTTACCGCTAAGCCATTCCTATATCGGCCATGCATATAAGTCATGTCACACATAGAAGCGATTTAGAAGAGAACCTGAGTATATTCACTTCATTTGATTCCGACAAATTAATCTCAATTAGATCTACTTTCAGAATATATGAACATACCTGCGTGACAAACCACAGATTTTGAGATAATTTAGCGAGGGGCTGTGTTAGAAAATAACGTTATATTACACATAGTAGCGATTTATAAGAGAACCTGAGTTATATTTACTTCATTTGATTCCTTCTAGTTAATCACAATTACATTTACTTTCAGGACATGTAAACATACGTGCGTGACATACCACAGATTTTGGGATAAAAACGTAAGTTTCAGGGGCTGTCATCGAAGTTCGAGGGGCTGTATTCGAGAATTACGTAATGTCACACATAGTAGCGATTTGTAAGCGAACCTGAGTATGTTCACTTAATTGTATTGTTCAAATTGATTTCAATTACATTTACTTTTAGAATATATAAACATATCTGCGTGACATGCCATTGATTTTGAGATAATTACGTAAGTTTCAGGGGCTGTCATCGAAGTTCGAGGCGCTGTATTCGAAAATTACGTAATGTCACACATAGTAACAATTTGTAAGAGAACCTGAGTATGTTCACTTAATTTGATTCTTTCTAATCAATTTCAATAACATCTACTTTCAGGATATGTGAACATACCTGCGTGACGTACCACAGATTTTGAGATAGTTACGTAAGTTTCAGGGGCTGTCATCGAAGTTCGAGGGGCTGTATTCGAAAATTACGTAATGTCACACATAGTAACGATTTGTAAGAGAACCTGAGTATGTTCACTTAATTTGATTCCTTCTAATTAATTTCAATCAGATCTGCTTTCAGGATATCTAAACAAACCTTTGTGACATACCACAGATTTTGAGACAATTATACGTAAGTTTAAGGGTCTGTCATCGAAGTTCGAGGGGCTGTGTTCAAAACATACGTAAATTTAAACAGAGTATCGATTTTTAAGAGAACCTGAGTGTATTCATTTCATATGATTCCTTCCAATTAAAACTAGTTACATCTTCTTCGAAACAACCGACGACCGGTCTCGAATTGGAGTCTCGCGTCTTACCGCTTAGCTATACCTCTATCGGCCATGCGCATTATATGAATACACAACTAATGGCAAGAATTAAAACACCTGCTTCGAATGTATGTAACCCTGATACTTCATTATCCTTCACACAGTTCCACCTGTGACTTACACAGAACATATCAGTCACGTGGTAGCGTCTCACTGATATATATTGGACGACCTTGTTATTTGGTCACGTGACGAGCTATAATTGCACGTGATTGCACGTGACGTGTTCACCCCCCCCCCCCTACTCTCCACCCGTCTTGATGGCTGCCCTAATCAACGGCCAAGGGTAAATTCTAAGATTCTCGTCGATCCCTGGATGATGTTCGGTAAACCTCTCGAAGTTAGGTCGTGGTATTAACATGCAGTAATCACCATATGAATGGGCATGCGTACATCTGGGAAGGTTTATTACTTTTATTTATTAATCAAGGAAGACCACACTTCCTGTAATAAGTATATGCTCAGTTATTATTTATGTATTTTTCATATTTTTGCAATTTGGCTAAATCAAGACGACGAGTGGGGGAAATATAAACATGAAATCGGGGATGGGGTGTTTCCCCAACATCCCGTCCCCGATACCGAACACCCTTTTTCACCTATAGTTAGTCACCTGAAGAGGGGAACACATCAGTTAAAAACTGGTGTGCATGCCCTATAACAAGGATTCCTACAAGAAATGAGTGACGTCATGAGAAGCGAGGTGTTCCCTAAAATTGTGAGAAGAGAATGTCACTTCACACGGTCTATTTAAACGGTATTCAACTCGAGATTGTCCGATAGCTGCATTGTTATTGTCCACTGTATTGACTGCACCAACCGTGAAGGGAATGCAACCCCAACACGTCTGACAACATGCGGACGATATCATTACTACAATACCCGAGACAAGAGAACGGGATGCACTAGATTTAGGTTGGTAGTTGTCACACGCATCACTTCACTATTACATCAGCCGTGACGACAACACCTTGCAAGTTAACGCGAAGACTACTAGCAACACCAAAAGACAACAATGAAACAAATAAATTGAATCGATGGACAAACAACAAGCTGTCAAAAAATAATTTCTTCTGATTTTGGAAAACAAAACAAAAACAAAGAAATACACATATACAACACTTTTACTTAGTCATTGTCCATCATTAAAAGTTTTAAATGGCTAGCAGTTAAGGCTGGTCCACACAGATTTTGAAGACATAATGCATAAGGTTTTAAGACGTTGTTTTAAAAACAACAATGAAAACAACGTCTTAAAACTAAAACTTTGTGTGAACATAGAGATATATACTACTTCGTAGAGAGACGTAACTCAATGCTATCGAGGCGTACACAAAGTTGTTCTCGTCTGTGGCCTAAATCGGCCATGTTGGCCCCGTAAATCTTGTGTATTGGTTTGTTTACATGGTCAATAGTGTGTAGATTAAAGGCTTTATCCAATTCTTCCTGTATATTTCTATAGTTCTGAGGTAAATACATGATTGAGTGATGTCGGAAGGAGATATTTACATATATATATCCTATACTAATAAAACAATGAACTTAAAGCTCAATTCTCCAGCGAGAGCCCTAGGCCTAGGGCCTACACTATATTAATAACACAATTACCTTCAAGCTTAGGTATATGGCCATAACACCATAACATAGGGCCTAGGCCTACGCTTTACGCCTACATTAGCCTATACTAATAAAACAATTAACTTCAAGCTCAATTCGCCAGCTAGGCCCTAGGCCTAGGCCGGTGGCCTATGGAACACGCGTGTTATTCAGATGTAAACAAACCCGGAGATGGTCCAACATGGCGGCCGCGCGCACCGAGGCCTATTCGAGCATAGGTCGCCTACTCGCCGCTCAGTTACGGCTCTCTACGAAGTAGTATATATCTCTATGGTGTGAACGCCAGTACGTGTTTCCTATGATCCAACTTTACGACTACGCGTTAAACCTTAAATCGTATGTCTTAAAAATCTGTGTGGACCAGCCCTTACTATTGCTACACTTGTTTTTATTTGTATTGTTTAAATTTTATTATTTTGACAGCTGATTGTTTGTCCATCAGTTCAATTAATTTGTTCCATTGTTGTAGTCCGGATGTGACGTCAGTTGCACGTTCCCTGTATAACAGTCCACGACGGCTTATGCGGGTAGGGTGTTAAGGATACAGTACATCCAAGTGTAAACACACATTGCAACGCGCATGCCATTCTAAACAACATCTGCATTAGTGTGTTCTCGAACACATCCGATAAGACACGAGTAGAGAACGTGTCTGTACTCGTACCC
This sequence comes from Isoperla grammatica, assembly GCA_945910005.1. Classification (NCBI taxonomy): domain Eukaryota; kingdom Metazoa; phylum Arthropoda; class Insecta; order Plecoptera; family Perlodidae; genus Isoperla; species Isoperla grammatica. The sequence continues at coordinate 33,193,691 of OX246747.1, forward strand.
AGGATGTTTATCGAAGAGCCAAATAAACTACTTTTAATACGTAGTGAAACCGGAAGTCTTTGGAAACACTTTCTGGAATTTAACGACGGGCGGATGGATGGATGGATAGATGGAAGTGACGCTTATGAGTTGTTGGTTTAATTCTCGAAAGTCTACGGCAAATCTGATAGCGCTTTAAGGATTCGACACGCAGGTGATTTAGTCCAACCGTAATGGGAAAGGATTTCTTGCTCTTGAGAATAATTTGACATATCGGACGTGTTTTGATTGTTGTAACTGAAATGTAAACCAAAGTTGTGATACGAGTTCATGTTAAACAGTTGGTAACCGGTTTTTGTTTTTTAGATATCATTAAAATGCTGTGTTTTTGTCTGGCATTTTGCAATAGACCTTTTTCAGAATTGATCAAAAAACCCTTAATAAATAGAGCTTGGAAAGACCGCCATTTTTGCCGTTGCCTAAAAATTCTTCATTGGGAATATTCTGTTTCATACAAAACGTTACAGTCTTTACTTCAGGTGTTTTTTGAAATAAATAATCAATTTTGTGTATTTAGATAGTACAAAATAAAGTTATAACATGTCCAACCTATAGGCACCGAGATTGGCCACTGATGGCGCTAGTGAAAACGAATGAAGCGCTCCAAGTGGCAAAGTCGCGCAACAACTTGCTGAAGCAGCGTCGTTCTTCCTACGTCAATAAAGGGAAATTGTGAAAATTGTTTAATTAAATATGGAATTAAAATTTTCGCGCAGATTATGAATCCCATCAGTAAATCTTAAAAAGGCAAGCCACCATTTTAATCAGGACACGTTTTAGACGTAAAAACAACAAATAACACACAACAAACACAAACAAAACAAGACAATAAAAGCCAAAACAAAAACACAAAACAAAACAACAATACAAAATAAATACACATCAACAATAAAAACGAAACAAACGCCAAACAAAAAACAAGATATATCACAATAATATCCAGCACTATTTTCAACCGCGGAATGAAATCTTCAGCAGTTTGTTGCTAAATTTGGCCACATACAGCGCTGTATGTACTAACACACGGTGCCTATATGTAGATTCATTGTATATTTTGTCGAGGGTTTGAGCTTATTTCCCTGTTTTGTTTTCATTTTATCGTTTTTTTCTTCGATCGGCGGCTCAATAGACCATTTGAAAAACTATCTAGGACCCTTTGTATGAGTATCGTATCACGGTCTCCTAAGTCTTCAAGAACAACAATACACAACAATTTAAAATCAGTTTTCAAATGTTATATCAAAGTTCATTGATGCATACAAGATCATCATCTACAAACCTTGGTTGTGTGTTTGTAATTGCTGTGTATTGTCGCACAAAGATTTAGAGGACCGTGATGATAAGCATACAAACGGTCCTAGATAGTTTTTGAAATGGTCTATTGCTGACTCCTGATTGGCTGTATTGACTAACACCGGGGTTAAACAGCAACGAGGCGACACACGTGGGCACACACACGTTTCAGCCGACGAATGATGACGTCACTATGACGATTAATCTCCTCGGACGGGCGTCGACAGCGCTGCAGTCACGTCCGCGCAGGGTAAATATTTACACCGCCTTCTGACTGACTGACGGGATTATGCTGCTCATCCGCGACCGACTAGATCGAGGGGGCTATGACGCGCCACGTGCGAGACGGAATACTCGTGAACTAAACAAATATATTTTTTTATGGGGAGGCGTAATGACTACACTGCAGCGCTTGGAGTGTTCCGGCCACTGAGCTCTGCCTGCTAGAATTAACCGAAAACCCCTCTAGAAAGGCACTAGCAACACCAAAAGACAACAATGAAACAAATGAATTGACTGATGGACAAACAACAAGCTGTCAAAAAATAATGTTGTCTGATTTTGGAAAACAAAACAAAAAACAAACAAATACACATAAGAAACTTTCACTTAGTCGTTGTCTATCATTAAAAGTTTTAAATGGCGAGCAGTTACTATTGCTACACTTGTTTTTATTTCTGTGGTTGCAATTTTATTATTTTGACAGCTGATTGTTTGTCCATCAGTTCAATTCATTTGTGCCATTGTTGTGCTCCTGATGTGACGTCAGTTGCGGGTTCGAAAAATATACGTAGAATCCAAAGAAGTCAAATAATTTTTAAATGATTTGGAAATTCTTATTGTTGAAAGTTTAGTGTATCAAATATAACGCTCTCTGTTCACGTGTTACGTCTCCCCATATTCACGTGAACCGATAGAGGTGGTTGCTCGGCGGTAAGACGCGAGACTCTAATTCGGGAGTTCGCCAGTTCGATCCCGGCCAGCGGCAGTCCTGACTTGAAGATTTTTTTCGATAGTTTTCTCAGTCGTAAAGGCGAATGCTGGGATTAAGTTATACTATCAGCCCTCGGACATTCCTTCCCAGATATCCAAGCACCTTAATAACCTAGTTAGACATCTGAAGAGGGGCACATCAGATACAGCTGATGTGTGCACCCTATAACTGGTATTACTAGGAAAAATTATTAATTATTATTATTATTATTTTTATTATTCACGTGACGTCATGGACATTGTAAGCGGCCATATTCCCGTACATTAGGTATTGTAGCTCAAAAACATAGCGGACATCATCTTGTACACAAAGTCATTAAATTGTAGACAAACAAATGTAGTATTGAATACAAAAAATAAGAGATTATTGGCAACGTTATACATTTGAATTTAAACTTTTTGACCTTATGAATTACGAAATTAGTTAAACAATTTTTTTTTTCGTATGAAAATATTTTATGTTGCTACACGAATGATTGTGTGAGGTTTAAATCACTCATGTTTGAGTGAATGTCATGAACATTTCGGACGTTACTTAAAACCAATTCTAGTTAAATGGTAGTTATTTGGGCCGAAGTCGCAGCCCCCCACCCCCCTCTCGTTAGTCATGAATAAAATGCAAATATAAGAATCGCTCATATAATTTTGTCGTTTTGTATAAACAAATTTGCTCTTACAACCGAATTCATCAAATTGTTTTACAGAACGATTCTCCGATTAGACTAATAACAAACTGTAGATCGTGGAAAAGGGTGCATCGACCTCGTTGGGGAGTTTGACGAGCCCCCGCTAAGAGATTTGGGGTGTCCTATAGGGTTTTTTCACGTATTGCGCATGGTGGCCACATTGGAGGCCACAATAGCATGTGATAGGTAATTCATTGTTACCATGTTTCAGCTGGCGTTTGATGCAAATTCAACTGTTCTCTAACTTTAGTTTGCTATTATTACTTAAAATCAACATAAACAAACTGTTTTGTCTCGATTACTCTTTTAATCGTTTACAAAACATATTATTTTCAATTTCGTACACTTTATCGCGGGATATACGTGTTCAATTTGTCATATTTCCCCGTAAACAATAGTATTCGTTTTATTTGTACAACTAAATGAAACTTGAAATAGTACTATAGGTGGCCTCCAATATGGCCGATGTGACGGCACGTGAATACTCCCTATTCATAGTTCCCACGTGACGTCACAGCGGCCATGATTGCGACACAATTGAGGAGGACCAATCCTAGATCATAAGCAAATACTTCTCAAATTTAATAAATAAGCATAGTTAAGAATTTAAAAAGTAAACATAATTAATACAACATTAAAAAAATACCACACATACAAAATGTATTTAAAAAAGCAGGTTGGATTTTAAAGAATGAAGAGTTTATGTGTTCTACCACAACCGCCTTCAATTGTTTCTCCATGGCAACGTCAAAGTTTGATCACAAATGTGGCCGCCACGCGCGAAGATGTGACGTACGTGCAACCTATGAATACGTCCCACGTAGTTCTGCCTCAGGGCCTGTAGGAGGACACTCGATCGGCTGGCCCGAGCAATTATCTGACATCACTAATTGATAATACAAATTAGCTTACTCGGCGTAAAGCACGCCGCTCAGAATGGCGGCGAAAACAGACCAATTACCGTACAGAAACGAGATCTGCGAGATTCGACGATTTTTTTTTTTTTTTTTTTCAACAATTAGAACACTCGAGTTGAGGAGTTTACAGAAGTGATAGACGTAATTGGGTGCAAGGTGGGCGAACACGCCCCCCAACCCCCCCCCCCCCCCCGCCCCCCACGCAACTCAGCCCACATCAAGTTTTGAAGGACGAGAATCGAAACCAAATGGCAAATTGGTAAATCTGTTGAACCGTAAAATTTACTTCTTTAATTGCGACGATTTTGATTGTCCCTCATTTTTTTATTTGAACCTTTCATTCATTGCTTCAAGCACAAATTAATATTCAGTTAGTGTTAATTAAAACAAATTTTCGAAAATGAATATTAAATCACTGAGATGCAGTGGGCTCAAAATAGTAACTTATATACTGAATTTCTTTTTTTCCACTTACAACTTGAATCGTGTTATGTCCAAGTTTAGAATCGTTACATAACCTAATCTTATTGAGGTAATTAAAAGAACAATAACACGTAAACACATTCAAATTTAGTTCCATTGTGTGCCAGGTTTCAAGAAAATTCCTTTCCCCATTCTAAAGAGCAATACAACTCGATAAAATTCCGTTTTTAATACATACTAAAGTAGGTAGCTTGAACAGTAAAATTTGCCACGAATAAACGACAAAGTACAGATATTAATATTATAACAAATATGAACATATTTTAAAAATAAGTTGCGGAAAACAAGACTATACATACGTGGCTCTGTTCGTCGTACGAGGCGAATAAAAAAAATACCATCGGTACTGTTATTGACTGCACCGTTTAACGAACGAGCATAAATGACATTCGAATTTTTTAAAAATTGATCTATTCTCGCGTGTTGCTTCTAAATGTATAAATTAAATCGGTAACGTTCCCTATTTTCCCGAATCCAATGACGTACGTGATAACCGTAATTCTATTTATCGGAATCAAGTCTAATTATTCGATTGTGAAACATGTATTCCCGGAAATGTGACGTTTCATGACGTGACTATAGTTGTTTTAATCGATTAGTCGAATGCGGTATCCACCCTCCCCCTCCCCCCCCCCCCCCCTCTAATTCCCACTTGACCCTCTTGAGTTCACTCACTATACATCCCACATAGTGCCCACTCACAAGTAGCATCCAGAACACATCTATGACGCATGCGTGGAGATACGTCTTTTTAGCAAAACTATCTCTTAAAGTAGCATTAATAATTTTAAATTTAGCATTTTGAAGCGTTTATTTTTTCTTTCCGTCAAAACCTGGTATATCAGGGGGTTTCTTGCACTTTTAATAAAAAATTATGAGCAGGTATTAGTAAAAATCAATTCAGTTGTAACTTTTAACTTCTAAAGGGGTTAAAATGTAGTTCTTTATTAAATCTCAATACGAGTGGGAACACCTAATTTTTTGTAAAATTAGCATTTTGTAGCGTTTTCAAAAATAAAACCAATAAATAAACCACCAATTGAGAATCTAGAACCTAAAACGCTAAAATAACGTATCTCTACGCACGTGTAATGCGGTTTCGCAGTAAAATCATTATAAAGCCTTCACTCCCCCCACCCACCCCTTATTATAGCAGACAAAAACAACCCAAAAGTATTTAGAAAAATGTTTGTGATTTTTTTAAATAATATTTGATTATACGCGTACAAGTATTTTTTTTTATTTATGATATTTTTTAAGTACACTAAATTTTAAGCCCAAAATAGACTTTTCTCTATTTTATAATTGAGATTATATCCAATTGATAAATATATATATATATATATATATATATGATTTCTTAGATTTTGTTGGTTGCAAAATGTAAAGTAAGAAAACATTTTTCGGTTTAACCAATCCAAATTGTATTTAAAATAAAATAAATCAACGTTTCAACGACTTAAGCGCCGTCTTTTTCAAGACAAACATACATACATACATGTTTGTATGTCTTGAAAAAGACGACGCTAAAGTCATATTATCGATTTCGACCGCTTTTTTTGTCTAGGAATTGAATGTATTGTGAGACTGTATTACTGAGCTTGTAGGAAATTAAATACATTCGTATTACATTTCATTTCATTTCAACTTATTTCATTGTTATCAACTCATTTCATTTTTTATCAACTCATTTCATTTCATTTAAACTAATTTCATTTCATTTCATTTTTTCCCTATTTTTCAATTACATTTTATCTAATTATTAATTTGACTTCAAAATGAAAACACCCACCGAACAAACGAATCCACGCGACGTTATTCGTGGCCCAACGAGCACCGTATTGTTGCTATAGCAACCGTGTGTACGGAAGTGTCTAAGGGTCACCCGTATAGCGAGTCAATATAGCGTGGAGGTAGGTATAGGTAACCCCCATTCACTCACTCTCTCTCTCTCTTTCATCGGCACCACAGATGCAACAGGTACAAATCAATAGGGTCGACCCAACTCCTCGATACACCTTGACCCTCGTTTCAATACCTTTCATTTGATATACAACACGTACACTATTGATTGTTATGAAAGGTGATAGTACCCGACATTCATATGGGTGCATGCTCATTAATTGGCAATAGGGAACACGCGTATGAAAATTTTAATCGATTTTTAAATACCTTGTCTCTCATGTAATAATTTTGTGTCTTTGAATTTTGAAAAACGAATCAGTCTATGCCTCAAAATAATTGGTTTACTAACGATAAATAAAAGGGCGCGAAAAACGAGCCGCCGCCATGTAGAGTGGATTTGACGTCATGGTTTTGTTCTTTGTACGCTCACCGCCTCAGCGATTGGTCTGTTACGCCACGTCTACAGAATCATTGCGTCACAGCCACCTGTACGCGTTTCAGATCCCCGAGTTTAAACTTCAATTAATGCGACCACTTTAAACCTATTTAAAAATTTCTTTTTTACTTAAGACTTGCATTAATATACTTTTTGTATCTGATACTATTAAACTAAATGTTTGGTTTAACAAAAAAGGTCGTACGCGTGTTGCCTATTAGACACGATTATTTTGCGTTTGCACCACTGAGGCAAAAATGGCATGGTGCCTTGATAAGCGCATGACTGTTTATTTATTTTTATTTTTATTTTATTGTAATTAAGGCCAGTGTAGGGCACAACGCCCTCTTTAGCCTGATGATTGATGATTGATGAATGATAATGAGGAAGGGAGGAGGGGAAGCCTGGTACCGGCACGTAGCCTACTCGTTTCGAAAAGTACCAAGGGGACCATCGGCTTTACGTCCCATCCGAAAGGACGGTGTAACTTTGACCAGTCATATAGGTTCTTCCACTAACGTGGACTGCCGAGCAGTTGACGAGAAGAACGAAGCTGTTACACAAGCTTTCTAACCCTCCAATCTGCTCTAACCAATGGTAACAAGTGTTTCAGAGGAGAGTGGTCACCCATCCACCTCATGACCTAGACCGAGGTTGCTTAACTTCGGTGTTCATATGGGAACCGGCTAAGCGACCGCGGCTAAACCGTTGGCTAATGACTGTTATCTATCTAGTGATATGCTGCAATTTCTGCCTCAACAGGGGTGCAGGTAACACCTCGAAATATCAACATTTTTCAAAGGTGGCTCCAACTAATATAGTCTACGCTTACTCTTTTCAAACGGCATTGGGTTCAGTTGTAATTAATATTTGTCTTACAATTTCCCAATAACTACTTATTCGTCGAATAGCTTGTTGTCTCCATGGCAACCACCAATCAAATCTCTTGAAATCCTCCAAATAGCTTAATTACTACAAATCACTTTCTCATTAGGAGATTGTAAGACCGGCCCTATAGCTGTATGTTCAACTACCTTGGGGAACACCCGATTCGGTCCGTAAAAATTCGTTTAAAATGTGTTTAAATTTTTCTAAAAGAAAATCAAAATATGTCATCATGTAGAGAACATAATGCTTGTTCTATCCCTAAATTTGGTTTGTATACGTCCAAGAAATATTTACGTTTTACACAATATGTTGTTAATTATAGTTGTGAGGGTGTCCACAAAATATCTCATTACAAAAGGTAAATTACGAACATCGTATAATCAGTAATATTCATAGGTTGCACGTACGTCACATCTTTGCGCGTAACGGCCACATTTGTGACCAAACTTTGACGTTACCAGCGAGAAACAATTGAAGGCTGTTGTGGTAGAACACGTAAATTCTTAGTTCTTTAAAATTCAGTCTGTTTTTGAGATAAAATTGGTATGTTAACATTTTATTTGTATATTACTTATGTTTACTTTTTAAGCTCTAAATTAGGCTTATTTATTCAATTTTAATAGTATTTTGCCAATGATCTGGGATTGGTCCGCATCAATTGTGTCGCAATCATGGCCGCTGTGATGTCACGTGGGAACTATGAATTGATTTTAAAAGGAAACAATCATAAGAAAGAGCCCTAAATAAATTCTCTCTAGTGGACAAGAACATATTTTCATTTATATTTGGAATAATTTCAACACATTTTAAAGCAATTGTAACACCGCGAAATCGAGAGTTGCGCAAGCTAGGTTCGTCAACAACCGCACAAAATTTTCATTTTTAAATTCTATCTCAAGAATGGGCTTCGAAATCGAAAATCTGAATCAACAGTGCACTGTGGACTGGTAAGTCCTATATACAGAATGCTCTAAGTTTTGTTTTACACAATAATCAATATGTTTAATTTATGTTATTACTAATTATCGAATATATATTAAAATAACTTCGCTAATGGTTATAATATTTTACTCAGACTGTAGGGCTTATCAAAACACAGAGCGCTGTTGATTTAGATTTATGATTTCTTGTTGCAATCTTGAGATATAATATAATAATGACAATTTTCTGCGGTTTTTGACGTAGTAGAGACTACCCTTTGCTCTTAACGGGGATAGATTAGTGTCACTATTAACCCCTCCCCCCCTCCACCCCCCACTAGAAGCCAACAACTGGATGTCAATTGATTATTTGGTGTTCAACAACGACAACTAGGTCACAATATGACGCCGACTGGAATTAGAATGAGGAAGTGCATCGTTATATTGTAACGAGATGCATCTGCTATAGTTGTAAATAGGGCACTAGCAACACCAAAAGACAACAATGAAACAAATGAATTGAATCGCTGGACAAACAACAAGCTGTCAAAAAATAATTTCATCTGGTTTTGGAAAACAAAACGAAAAAACAAACAAATACACATACAAAACTTTCACTTAGTCGTTGTTTATCATTAAAGTTTTAAATGGCGAGCAGTTACTATTGCTACACTTGTTTTTATTTCTATGGTTGCTATTTTATTATTTTGACAGCTGATGGTTTGTCCATCAGTTCAATTCATTTGTTCCATTGTTGTCTTTGTTGCTAGTGCCCTATACCCGCTCCAACAATTCAACTATTTGTCATCTATAGACACCATTAAGCTAACACTTTGAACCACTGAGGGCGCTAGTGAAAACGAATGAAGCGCTCAAGTGGCAATGTCACGCAACTTTCTGATGAAGAAGCGTCGTTGATCCTCCGACGATAAGGGCAAAATTGTGAAAATTGTTTAATTAAATACGGCTTTTAAAAATTTTGGACAGATTATAAATCCGATCAGTCCATCTTAAAAGGCAAGGTGCCATTTAAATCAAGACACATTTAGACTTAAGGCCGGTCCACACAGATTTTTAAGACATACGATTTAAGGTTTAAGGCGTAGTCGTAAAGTTGGATCATAGGAAACACGTACTGGCGTTCACACAAAGTTTTAGTTTTAAGACGTTGTTTTCATTGTTGTTTTTAAAACAACGTCTTAAAACCCAATGCATTATGTCTTCAAAATCTGTGTGGACCAGCCTTTACAAACAACAAACAACACAAAACAAACGCAAAGAAAATCAGACAGTAAAAAACAAAAACGAACTCAAAACAAAAAACAAAATAACAAAATAAATACATACCAACAAGAAAAAACAAACACAACCCAAAAATTAAGATATTTCACAATAATATCCGGCACTATTTTCAACCGCGGAATGAAATCTTCACCAATAAGTTGCTATATTTGGCCACATATAGCGCTGTATATACTTACACACGGTGCCTATAGTATATCCATGTCGCTAGGTCTAAATAATTTTGGAACCCCCGCCAACAGTCGAATCAAACATGATAACTAGAGATGCGTTATCGGTTTTAGGTGCTAAATTGGTCATTTATTTATTGTTTTTATTTTTGAAAACGCTACAAAATGTTAATTTTACAAAAAATAATGTGTTCCCATTCCTATTGAGATTTAGAAAAGAACCGCATTATAACCCATTAAGAAGTTAAAAGTTACCACTGAATTGATTTTAACTTGTACCTGCACATAATTTTTCATGAGAAGTGCAAGAAACCCCCTGATATACAAGGTGTTGACGAAAAGAAAAATATAAATGCTACAAAATGCTAAATTCAAAATAATAATGATAATAATAATAATAATAATAATAATAATAATAATAATAATAATAATAATCATAATAATAATAATAATAATAATAATAATAATAATAATAATAATAATAATAATAATGCGAATGCTGGGATGAGTACAAATCGGCCACGACCGTACATAGCATCCACAGTTCGGTTTGGAAATAATAATAAAATTTTGCTAAAAAGACGTATCTCTTATGATAACCAATAATTTTCTCGTCGTTTCTTCGTGACGTGTATTAATTGATTGCAAGTCGTTCGGTATCACTCGGAACTGCCGCAAGACAGCCACACTCATCAACTAAAAGCTATTGTTCGCTTTGTAAGCTCTTTGGTATCATCGCGCTCGTTTATCAAAGACGTTATTGCATCGCGTTACGGAGTGTTGATAATACATAATGGACTTGGATCATCTATCAACGAGCGAAACTATTTGGCCCAGGGGCCGGATTCACAAGAGGTCTTAAATTAGGACCAGTCCTAAGTCCTGCTGCGCTAGACCATTTCAAAAACTATCTAGGACCCTTTGTATGATTCTTCAAGAACAACAATATACAACAATTAAAAATCAGTTTTCAAATGTTATATCAAGATGCATTGATGCATACAAGATCATCATCTACTAACCCTGATTTTATGTTTGTATAGGCTACTAGCAACACCAAAAGACAACAATTAAACAAATGAATTGAATAGATGGACAAACAACAAGCAGTCAAAAAATAATTTCTTCTGATTATGGAAAACAAAACAAAAAACAAATAAATACACATACAAAACTTTCACTTAGTTGCTGTCCATCATTAAAAGTTTTAAATGGCGAGAAGTTACTATTGCTACACTTGTTTTTATTTGTATGGTTGGAATTATAGGGCACTAGCAACACCAAAAGACAACAATGAAACAAATGAATTGAATCAATGGACAAACAACAAGCTGTCAAAAAATAATTTCTTCTGATCTTGGAAAACAAAACAAAAAACAAACAAAACTTTCACTTAGTCGTTGTCTATCATTAAAAGTTTTAAACGGCGAGCAGTTACTATTGCTACACTTGTTTTTATTTCTATGAATGCAATTTTATTATTTTGACAGCTTGTTGTTTGTCCATCAGTTCAATTCATTTGTTCCATTGTTGTCTTTTGGTGTTGCTAGTGCCCTATAAATCTATGGCTACACCATTTCAAAAACTATCTAATACCTTTTGTATGAGTATCATCACGGTCTCCTAAGTCTTCTAGAACAACCATTTACAACAATTAAAAATCAGTTTTCAAATGTTATATCAATGTTCATTGATGCATACAAGATCATCATCTACTTACCCTGATTTTATGTTTTTAATTGTTGTTCATTGTTGCTAATAAAGATTTAGAGGACCGTGATGATAATCACAAAAAAGGGTCCTAGATAGTTTTTGAAATGGTCTCAGACGTCAGCTCAAAAATACACTTGTACAATATGCGCGGTACACTTGTGGTTCGCAGTAAAATAATATTAATATTATTTTTATTCGCATACCCCCCCCCCCCCATCCCTTGGATTGATAAAAAAAATTAAAAACACTTTTATAATAAATTTGTGTTTTGAAATAAGAACTACAAAAACTGCAGTATTTAGGGATTGTATTCAGACTGGTGTTGGTTTCTAAAACGCTCATAACACACTCTAAGGCCCGGTTTCACCAGTATTGACTTTTGTCGAGTTCAGCTTGAACCTGAATGTTACCAATTTGACAAAAATAATAACTTGTACCTATTTAATTTCTCACATATCTCGCATTTTTGTTGTTTTGGATACTTAAGTATTGTCGCTGCATGTTTATTGTTTACAGAGAGATGGAAATAATTTCTCACAGTGCCACTTATTGCCTTTTGTAATACCATGAAATTTAAAATAACCCATGTAAAGATTGGTATACATGTTTGTTTACTCATGGTACAGATGTATTTTTATGTAAAAATGATTAAACAAAAACTGCAAATGCATTGTTGGATAGAACCCTCGATGCCCACCGTTCAGATTTTTGATGATAATCTCCAAAGCAGTTCTTTCACTGCCTTCTGTACGTATTATGCACAAGCAGAGTACAAGTTATCCAGTAGGCAATGACTAAACAATTGACTGTAAATGTCTTTGACATTTATTACCAATCTGAGTAAATCTTCCTTCAATATCCTTCATATTTGCAATTAACCGGATACAATTGCATGCATATGGGATTTAAATGTGTATCTTGTTTCATATCGTTATTGAAACTATCTGTAAATCGACGTATAAAGCAATTTACAACATCAATAAAACATTTCACTCTTCTTGCAGTGTATTTTGCAGTTAAAAGTTGGTGTTAGTGTCGTTCAACTGAACTTGGCCAAAGTTGATCTTGGTGAAACCGGCCCTAAAAGCCTTATTTTTCTAAATCGCCTGAGGCGCCATTGTAAGGGGGCTCTGCCCCCCAAAACCCCATGTTTGTTTCAAAAGTTAATGGACTAGGTAAATAGTTGTGTAATTGAATTCGCATTACAGATTACTTATTATCTATAATTATTAGTTGTTTAACGACGAACTCGACAACTAGGTCATATGACGTCGGGGGGTTTAGAGGAAAAGAAATTATTTAGAGTTATTGTTTATGACTAATTAATTAATGTATTGACAGTTTTTTTTTTTTTTTTTTTTAACCCAAAACTAATAATATTTATATAATATTATTAATGTTTGGGCAAACTCTAATGGCAATTCCTAATACAAAAGGCTTACTATAGCCTACAAGAATTCTTTAGTAATATCTGATCCAATAACTATGACTAATCTTTTACTATTCTTAACACATTATATTACTAAAATAAGTTACTCTGTATTAGTTTATAACAACAATGTATAACAACAATGTAAATGTAGGCATATGTAAACAATGTATGTAAAACAACAACGTGAAGACCACTGTATACTATCACTGCTTTCATAGCCACTCACCACTGTTATTTCTTGAGTGATTGTAAATAATTTTAAATGTAACTTTTGTTCTATTAGGAATAGAGGCATACAGGCCTAAACATCCACATATTTAGTTTTAATCTAACAATAGCCTAGACCTTACATAAGGATTTATGGACTTTATGGTGAAAACTGTTCTAAATAATATTATGCATTATAATTATATAATAAAAGAAATGATGTAGAAGATAGAGGTGGAAGTTGGCAAAGAAATGATGTAGAAGATAGAGGTGGAAGTTGGTAAGAAATTATGTAGAAGATAGAGGTGGAAGTTGGCAAGAAGTGCAAGCAAAAAGACTGTGGGAAGACAGAAGTGGATGGCGTGAGCTGGTGGGAAGAAAAGAGAGTGAATTTGAAGAGGACATGACAGGCCTGGCAAGCCGGTGTTAGGAGCTCTTGAAGTGCCCTAGAATCCTGGTGGCTATAGCCACCCCCTGACCTAACTTTAGTTGGAAACAAGAGCCAGATATATATATATATATCTATATGAATATTTTTCAAGAACACTCTTGGTCTAGGGGTTATGGCGCCCACCCGGCAAGTGGGAGACCTGGGTTCGATTCCCAGTCGGGGTTGGTTTTTTAATTTCTGGATTTCACATATATATATATATATATATATATATATATATATATATATATATATATAATTAAACCTGTAAATGTATACATATTATGTGTCCTAAATAAATAAATAAATAAATAAATAAAAAATCCACATCGAAGCTCTAATATTTCAATGTGTAGGAAATTTTCCATCGCCCGTTATCGCCAGACATTAAACCGAATCACTACCAAGTACGAGTACCATAAAACTTGGAATGCAAACGTTCTCTAGTTTGATAATTATATAAACCGATTGTTTTATTTCAACTCATTGTGTTTTTAACAATTTGCTGCATGCACAACACAAATCAATGGTGTTGGTAAATTACTTTCTGTCCTTGGAGAGTTTAATTAAAGCTATTGACGTCAATGTCATTGCAATATTTTATGGGATATATAATAAAACAACAATTGGATTGAACGTATATTGCATTCCTCGATAGTAATAAAAAGTGTGACAATGATTTGATTATGCCTAATTAAATACAAACTAATTAACTAAAGTCATAACATAAATATTATGGCTTTAGGTTGAGAATTGCATTAGAGACCGTTCATATAAATACCCCTGGTTAAAACAGTCTAGTTATCACATCTTCCAGACTTCTCCTGCTTTGGAATCATCACCGATCTTCGATCTAAAGTAAGTTCAAGCCTTCATTTACAAAGTTCTAATTCAATATGTTTACTGTAGCACATATTACTAACTGTTCCGAAGAGTTTTTTTTTTCAACTTTTTTTCCTCGTTGTATATATATGTATTGTCTTTTCGAATTGCCAACCTTTATGCTTATGTTTTAATCTTATATATTAAAATGTTTAAAGTTTCCACTTAGGAAATTTTACAAAGAATGTATGTTTATAATTTTATAAATAGATGGGAAACATAATTTACTTATACTTTTAATTGTTATACTTATAAAACTTACTTTTTTCTTACTTACTTTTTTTTATACTTATAATTTTATAAACGTTTATAAACCTGCTTGTTTATAATTTAATAAATTGTGTTTCTCAAAAAAAAAAAAAAAATTACTAAATGTATTTTCACAATACAAAATTGGTTGTTAGTGCTTCTTCTTAATTTTAATCGTAATTGAAAACACAATAATACGAAATATTTAATTTTTCGATATTCGATATATGTGGACATGTATGTTCTTCGGTGACGCTTGCCCTTTGATGTGAGTTGACAACTTTGATAAGAAAATTTCATAGTAGTTTTCGATTAGACACAGTGAAATTCTCATCAATTTAAACGTTGTATCGTTTTTCAACAAACTATCAGCTCCACTATTACGATTACAAATAGCTTCAAAATACGTTTGGTTACATAATATATTTAATAATTATTCAAGGGTTACAGTATCTATTGACGATTGTGCACTGAAACCTCTTCATATAACATAATTATTTTACAAATAAAAACTTATTTATTCATACAAAATTTTAACAATAAAGTACAAAACATCAAATAAGTTCATTCCTCAGAACTTAAAACTTAAACCATTAAAAAATAAATTCACATTTAGAGTCTACCCACTCAGTAATGAAACTGATTTTCAGTAGGGGACTTTAATTTAAAGCGACTAAACCAACCCTGTAGGTTCCGAACACCATCGACGAGTGAGCGATAACTAGAGGTACGTGAAAATAGCGTTTTGTGTATAGATGCTACAAAGCGCTATTTTTCGGTAGAAACCAAGGTTTTTCCCTTCCTATTTTATTTGTATTTAACGTAGTAATTATACTTTGTTTATGATAAATGGTGTTTGGTTGATTTTAATTTTAATAGTATTACATGATTTAAAAATAAATATTTTAGAAAACTTCATTCTCAAGTTTTTCAATCTTGGCAAAAAAAATTGATGCTACAAAACGCTATAAAATGACAGTTGAAAATGCTATTTTCACGTATCACTAGCGATAACCAATGAAAGATCGATATTTCAACCTTAACAGCTCCTAGCTTGCAGAATTACCTTATCTAACATTATTTGTAATAACTCATTATTAGTAATTAGGTTTCAAGTATTCTTATTATTTCTTCGTCTGGAGCACTCAAAATAAACTGCCACGTTTTAAATTTGGTTTGAAATAATGGTTGCTTATACCCATGTTTTCAAGTCTGCTGGAATATAGTTACAGATTTTAGTAGAGACAAGATATTGCACGTGTTTCTATAAAAGTGTAGTTTGGACGGTCGTTTAGCCACGTTGTGGGTAACACTGCTGGTCGTACCATTATGACGTGTTCTGTGCGTTCTCATGTGATTTGCAATTACTTTACAATAAAATAAATAAGATAAATAAATAAATAAATGTATTTATTTATTTACTTATTAAATGTCTATCTTATTCAGTTATAAAAACTGATTTACAAAGGAGGACCTTATTAACAAAGGAGGATCTTATTTACAAAAGAGGACCTTATTTACAAAGGAGAGAGCCTACCAACACAGTAACGAGACTGATTCTCAGTGGTGGACTTTAATTTAAAGCGACTAAACCAACCCTGTAGGCTCCGAACACCATCGTCGAGTGAGCGATAACCAATCAAAGATCGATATTTCAATAAAAATATATTAAGGTTTCATTACTAGCGTAGCCATATGGCAGCAGTGGAATTGTTAATTTCTCTCAGCATTCAAATACACCTCATTGACGTATAACCGAGTTTAAAAATTTGCTTCAAAAGTTTCCCTTCTTGGCATTTTTTCCCGTTTCTTTAAGGTAACTAGGATGACATATAGAAGAATCTCAAAATAGCGATGTGTTCAAAGTAAATTAATGACACATAGTTTCAAAAGTTCAGGAAATTTCAAAAATAATACTTTCAAGGTTGAACCCAAAAACGCATTCGCTCAAAATAATGTTTCAAAAAGCATACTATCTTGAATTAGTTGTCAAACAAAATTTCCAGGTTTGTTTTGTGACATAACTTTAGCCCAATTTCCTTTAACGACCCGGGCTGAATTAGAAAAAAAAAGCTGAATTTTTTTAAGGGTCGCTTACAAATGTTATTTTTTTTATAAACATACTTCGGGTAGGCCAAAATCCGCCATGTGTGTTAGCCGCCATCTTGAGCTAAAGTTTTTTCTAAGTTTTGCTCTGTCTGCGGCGACGACAGCCACTACACATACAGGAATACAATAGCTCGTATCTCAGACATTTTTCAAGTTTACTGAATAATACTTGGCAAGTGTGTTTTATACACAATAATCTTCATGTTTTATAGGAATATAGATAAGAGATTACGATTCCTTTTTAGTGTGTTCTTACAAATTTGAATTATTTGTTTGTTTAACCTTTTTGTGTTATAACAACTTTACACCCTGTTTGCCACTTTCTATTCTTGGTAAGTACTATGTCCTTAGTCTAGATTATAAGTCCACTTTCGTACATGGCTACAGAGGGCAATTTGTGCCCTTCATTGGCCTTCCCGCTCTCGGGCGGGTAAACTTCAATAAATAATAATAATAATAATAATAATAATAATAATAATAATAATAATAATAATAATAAATGGACTTTATTTGTAAAACAGTGTACATTTTACAAAACGGCGAGGTTCGAGCATGTTGAGGTTCAAGACAATACAGACAATACAATAATAGACAATACAATATACTATTCAGTTAGTATGTTTGTCGCTAGTCATGAATATACAATTATCCATGTATACGGTTGATAACTTTAATGCTTGGTTCTATGTTAATATGATACATAACCACAATCGTGCTATTTATGGTCCCAGGTTCAAATTCCAGATCAGGCAGAAGTTTTTTAACTTCTAATAAGGATTCAGTTCCATTACTTCTTGTCTTAGGAATAAGTAAACGGTGACTTTGGGGCCGTCCTAGCAACGAAGCACTCAATAAATTCAAAGTTGTTCTGAATCGGCCTTGTTGATTCTGGCATTTGTCCGCAGGTGTTCGCACTGTCCAATCACTGATTCAAATGTTTTGTATTAAAAATATTGATCTTTGATTGGTTATCGCTAACTCGTTGATGGTGTTCGGAGCCTACAGGGTTGGTTTACTCGCTTTAAATTAAAGTCCCCCACAGAAAATCAGTTTCGTTACTAAATAGGTAGACTCTAAAATATGTGAGTCTATTTATTTATTTGTTTACTTATGAGTATTGTACATAATAGTACTATTCATTTGACACTATTCATTTTACTTTTCAAGTAACTATTCATGTAACTATTAATGTAACTATTCATGATACGGAGGCCTCACAACAAGTGATTAAATGGAAAACTGTAACCGCCCACATTTTCCAAGATGGCGGCTAACGCACAACATGGATTTTCAAAGCGTACCCAAAGTATGTTATATAAAAAAACGACATTTGTAAGCGACCCTCAAAAATCGGGTTTTCTCCTCATTTTTCCGGGTGAAAATCTACAATCACACCACTATTAAAAATGTGTTCTTAATTCAAACATTTACATTTGTAGATTATGAACCTGAAAATTGAACATTAGCTACGAAATGAAATCTGGATTTAGAATGATTCACTAAAGAAGGTTAAGTTTTTAACAATTAATAAAATAATAAAAGCATATGACTAATAACGATGAAAAAAAAACGTGTTAATCTATGACTTTTTTATTTAAATATAGTGTAGCGTGCGATTCCAAACTACCATAACACATCGGGTTGGCGCAGTTCAAGTAAGTATTGAGACTCCAGGGTCTCCAGTTAATATCAAATGTTGTTGTTGTTGTTGTTGTTGTTGTTGTTGTTACAGCAATAAATGGCCTGTGGCTGTGGTCTGTGCTTGCAATGCTGGCGGTTGTCCTCACGGTCCAGACTGTCGGAGACCCGACGTCGTAGCCTAGGCTATAGCGCTTTGTCCTGTCAATATAGACAAGTTGTTGTTGTTGTTGTTGTTGTTGTTGTTGTTGCAGCAATGAACGCCCTGTGGCTGTACTCTGTGCTTGCAATGCTGGCGGTTGTCCTCACGGTCCAGACTGTCGGAGCCCCGACGTCGTAGCCTAGGCGATAGCGCTTTGTCCTGTCAATATAGACAAGTTGTTGTTGTTGTTGTTGTTGTTGTTGTTGTTGTTGCAGCAATGAACGCCCTGTGGCTGTGGTCGGTGCTTGCAATGCTGGCGGTTGTCCTCACGGGCAAGGCTGACGGTCGCCCCCAGGGGCTATACGACAAAAACAGCAGTTGGGCAATATGTGGGAAACCAGTATGTCTTAAATGATAGAATATTGTGTCGAGCCACTTCAAACCTATAATGGGCTCCTTAGACATCGTGGATTATTTCACATGGCCTAATAAAGTAACATAAAGTCAAACGTGAATCCTCTTTATTGGATCTTCCCGCCCTACCAGTCCCTCGACCATAGAACCCTTTACCTGCTGACAAGCCTTAAGGCGCGTCTCCACCACGTTCGGAATGTATGACGACGAGACTTACTCATAGACTCAGCAGCATTTATAAGTGTTGCAGCAAAAAAAAAACGCCGTAAACAAAGTTTTTGGGTCACCCTTGTCTCCGACAGGACAGATACGGTGCAAGTGATCTAATAAATGTCTGATATTGATCTGTTAAATCTTGACTATAGGTGCATTGGTGTCTTTATAAACTTTTGCAATATTTATTGGATTCAAATGGTCCCAAAATCGGTAAACAGGATAGAAACTTCAACTTTAGGAAGAACTGCAACTGCATATGTGCATGTGTATAATCTCTTTGTCACTTGGTCACCCAAAAACCCTTTACCTGCCGACAAGCCATAGACTCACCACCCTTGCAGCTGGTCGCAGCCTGCCAAGGGCTCCTATTTGTCGGGGAAGTTTGGCGCATGTCAAATATTGAGACTCGAATGTCCCCGGTTAATTTCACATGTTGTTGTTGTTGTTGTTGTTGTTGCAGCAATGAACGCCCTGTGGCTGTGGTCTGTGCTTGCAATGTTGGCGGTTGTTCTCACGGGCAAGGCTGACGGTCTTCCCCAGGGGAAATACGGTGACATAAACACCAGCATAGCAATGTGTGGGAGACCAATTTGTGTATGATAAAATATTGCGTCGAGCCACTTCAAACCTATATAATGGGCTCCTTAGACATTGTGGATTATTTCACATTGCCTAATAAAGTAACATAATATCAAATGTGAATCATCTTTATTAAATTTTCCCGCCCTACCAGTCCCCCGTCCATAAAACCCTTTACCTGCTGACAAGCCTTAGGCGCGTCTTCACCACGTTCGGCACTACCTGAGAAAATGTATAACGACGAGACTTACTCATAGACTCAGGAGCATTAATAATTGCAGCAGCAAATAAAATACGCCGTACACCAAGTTTTTGGGTCACCGGAGTCTTCGCAGGGACAGAAACAGTGAAAGTGATCTGATAAATGTATGATATTGATCTGTTAAATCTCAAATATCGGTGCATTGATGTCTTTAAAAACTTGTGCAATATTAATTGGATTCAATTGGTCCCAAATCGGTAAACAGGATAGAAACTTCAACTTTAGTAACAACTGCAACTGCATATGTGCATGTGCATAATCTATTTGTCACTCAGTCACAATAAAACCCTTTACCTGCTGACAAGCCTTAGACTCACCACCCTTGCAGCTGGTCGCAGCCTGCCAAGGGCACCTATTTGTCGTGGAAGTTTGGCGAAGTTCAAATATTGAGACTCGAATGTCTCCGGTTAATTTCTCATGTTGTTGTTGTTGTTGTTGTTGCAGCAATAAACGCCCTGAGGCTGTGGTCTGTGCTTGCAATGCTGGCGGTTGTCCTCACGGGCAAGGCTGTCGGAGACCCGACGTCGTAGCCTAGGCTATAGCGCTTTGTCCTGTCAATATAGTCATGTTGTTTTTGTTGTTGTTGTTGTTGCAGCAATGAACGCCCTGTGGCTGTGGTCTGTGCTTGCAATGCTGGCAGTTGTCCTCATGGGCAAGGCTAACGGTCGCCCCCAGTTATACCCTGGCGATCAAATGAACATAATAATGTGTGGAAAACCAGTGTGTGTAAAATGATAGAATATTGCGTCGAGCCACTTCAATCCTATATAATGGGCTCCTTAGACATCGTGGATTATTTCACATGGCCTAATAAAGTAACATAAAATCAAACATGAATCCTCTTTATTGCATCTTCCCGCCCTACCAGTCCCTCGACCATAGAACCCTTTACCTGCTGACAAGCCTTAAGGCGCGTCTCCACCGCGTACGGAATATATGACGACGAGACTTACTCATAGACTCAGAAGCATTTATAATTGTTGCAGCAAATAAAACATGCCGTAAACCACGTTTTTAAGTCACCCGAGTCTTTGCAGGGATAGATACAGTGAAAGTGATCTGATAAATGTCTGATATTGATCTGTTAAATCTCAAATATCGGTACATTGATGTCTTTATAAACTTTTGCAATATTTATTGGATTCAATTGGTCCCAAAATCGGTAGACAGGATAGAAACTTCAACTTTAGGAAAAACTGCAACTGCATATGTGCATGTGCATAATCTCTTTGCCATTCAGTAACCATTAAACCCTTTACCTGCTGACTAACCTAAGACTCACCACCCTTGCAGCTAGTCGCAGTCTGCCAAGGAGGGAGCTGCCTCCTATTTGTCGCGGAAGTTTGGCGCAGTTCAAATATTGAGACTCGAATGTCCCCGGTGAATTTCTCATGTTGTTGTTGTTGTTGTTGTTGTTGTTGTTGTTGTGGTTGTTGCAGCAATGAACGCCCTGAGGCTGTGGTCTGTGCTTGCAATGCTGGCGGTTGTCCTCACGGGCAAGGCTGTCGGAGACCCGACGTCGTAGCCTAGGCTATAGCGCTTTGTCCTGTCAATATAGTCATGTTGTTTTTGTTGTTGTTGTTGTTGCAGCAATGAACGCCCTGTGGCTGTGGTCTGTGCTTGCAATGCTGGCAGTTGTCCTCATGGGCAAGGCTAACGGTCGCCCCCAGTTATACCCTGGCGATCAAATGAACATAATAATGTGTGGAAAACCAGTGTGTGTAAAATGATAGAATATTGCGTCGAGCCACTTCAATCCTATATAATGGGCTCCTTAGACATCGTGGATTATTTCACATGGCCTAATAAAGTAACATAAAATCAAACATGAATCCTCTTTATTGTATCTTCCCGCCCTACCAGTCCCTCGACCATAGAACTCTTTACCTGCTGACAAGCCTTAAGGCGCGTCTCCACCGCGTTCGGAATGTATGACGACGAGACTTACTCATAGACTCAGCAGCATTTATAATTGTTGCAGCAAATAAAACACGCCGTAAACCACGTTTTCGGGTCACCCGAGTCTTTGCAGGGACAGATACAGTGAAAGTGATCTGATAAATGTCTGATATTGATCCGTTTTATCTTGACTATAGGTGCAATGGGGGTTTTATAAACTTTTAAGAACGTCAGTTATGATTTTCAATATTTATTGGATTCAATTGGTGTCAAAATCGGTAAACATGATAGAAACTTGAACTTTAGGGAGAACTGCAACTGCATATGTGCATGTGTATAATCTCTTTGTCACTCAGTCACCATAAAACCCTTTACCTGCTAACAATTGCCTTAGACTCACCACCCTTGCAGCTGGTCGCAGCCTGCCAAGGGCTCCTATTTGTCGGGGAAGTTTGGCGCAGTTCAAATATTGAGACTCGAATGTCTCCAGTTACTTTCACATGTTGTTGTTGTTGTTGTTGTTGTTGTTGATGTTGTTGTTGTTGTTGTTGCAGCAATGAACGCCCTGTGGCTGTGGTCTGTGCTTGCAATGCTGGCGGTTGTGCTCACGGGCAAGACTGTCGGAGACCCGACGTCGTAGCCTAGAGCGCTTTGTTCTGTCAATATGGTCAAGTTGTTGTTGTTGTTGTTGTTGCAGCAATGAACGCCCTGTGGCTGTGGTCTGTGCTTGCAATGCTGGCAGTTGTCCTCACGGACAAGGCTGACGGTCGCCCCCAGGGGGGGAAATACCCACAAATGCCCCCACCGGATCTCACCTATCCAATGTGTAGCAAAAAAGAATGTGCTTAACCTAAAAAATGATAGAATATTGCGTCGAGCAACTTCAGACCTATAAAATGGGCTCCTTAGACATCGTGGATTATTTCACATTGCCTAATAAAGTAACATAAAATCAAACGTGAATCCTCTTCTTTTGATCTTCTTTTCCTACCAGTTCCTCGACCATAAAACCCTTTACCTGCTGACAAGCCTTAGACTCACCACCCTTGCAGCTGGTCGCAGCCTGCCAAGGGCTCCTATTTGTCGCAGAAGTTTGGCGCGGTTCAAATATTGAGACTCAAATGTCTCCGGTTAATTTAACATGTTGTTGTTATTGTTGTTGCAGCAATGAACGCCCTGTGGCTGTGGTCTGTGCTTGCAATGCTGGCAGTTGTCCTCACGGGCAAGGCTGACGGTCTCCCCCAGGGAGGGAAATACCCTGACCTGCAGCAAATCCACGAAGCAAAACCTGGAAAATGATAGAATATTGCGTCGAGCTACTTTAAACCTATATAATGGGCTCCTTAGACATTGTGGATTTTTTCACATTGCCTAATAAAGTAACATAAAATCAAATGTGAATCATCTTTATTTAATCTTCCCGCCCTACCGGTCCCTCGTCCATAAAACCCTTAACCTGCTGACCAGCCTTAAGGCGCGTCTCCACCACGTTCGGCACTACCTGAGAAAATGTATAACGACGAGACTTACTCAGACTCAGGAGCATTAATAATTGCAGCAGCAAATAGAACACGCCGTACACCAAGTTTTTGGGTCACCCGAGTCTTCGCAGGGACAGAAACAGTGAAAGTTATGAAATAAATGTCTGATATTGATCTGTTAAGTCTCAAATATCGGTGCATTGGTGTCTTTATAAACTTTTGCAATATTTATTGGATTCAATTGGTCCCAAAATCGGTAGACAGGATAGAAACTTCGACTTTAGGAAGAACTGCAACTGCATATGTGCATGTGAATAATCTCTTTGTCACTCAGTCACCATAAAACCCTTTACCTGCCGACAAGCCTTAGACTCACCACCCTTGCAGCTGGTCGCAGCCTGCCAAGGGCTCCTATTTGTCGCGGAAGTTTGGCGCAGTGCAAATATTGAGACTCGAATGTCTCCGGTTAATTTAACATAATGTTGTTGTTGTTGTTGTTGTTGTTGTTGCAGCAATGAACGCCCTGTGGCTGTGGTCTGTGCTTGCAATGCTGGCAGTTGTCCTCACGGGCAAGGCTGTCGGAGACCCGACGTCGTAGCCTAGAGCGGTTTGTCCTGTCAATATAGTCATGTTGTTGTTGTTGTTGCAGCAATGAACGCCCTGTGGCTGTGGTCTGTGCTTGCAATGCTGGCGGTTGTTCTAACGGGCAAGGCTGACGGAGACCCGACGTCGTAGCCAAGAGCGCTTTGTCCTGTTAATATAGTCATGTTGTTGTTGTTGTTGTTGTTGCAGCAATGAACGCCCTGTGGCTGTGGTCTGTGCTTGCAATGCTGGCGGTTGTCCTAACGGGCAAGGCTGACGGAGACCCGACGTCGTAGCCTAGAGTGCTTTGTCCTGTCAATATAGTCATGTTGTTGTTGTTGTTGCAGCAATGAACGCCCTGTGGCTGTGGTCTGTGCTTGCAATGCTGGCGGTTGTCCTCACGGGCAAGGCTGACGGTCGCCCCCAGGGGCCTGATTCCTGTACATTTTTTTAACTCTTCTTAACTCTCGCTAACCCCATGTTAAAATGACCCCGGGGCTAACTCCTACACAGGCTTTCCTGCATAATTCGGAGGCAAATATGACCCTGTCTGATAGTAGGGTTAAGAAGAGTTATCTCAACAATACTCTGAAATGCCGCCATTTTGTCAATGCCCGTGTGTATAGTTTCACAAATGTCACATTTCAATTCTTTATTGAGGATATCCTATTTCATGGATACGTTACTTTATGTGTTTGTTGAAGTTTATAAACAATTTCGTGTATTTACAGTACATTATATAGCTCATATATATGTCAATATGTAGTTTTATTTAGTATTTTGTCAACATTTTGAGGTTATTGGACTGTTTTTGTTTGTTATTGTTTTGATTTTGTCTCGTTTTTTCAACAATGCCTTCGTTCGACCGGCGTCCCAGTTGCTGACTCCTGATTGGCTATTGGCTAACACCGGGGTTAAGTTTTCAAATGTACTGGAATGAGGCCCCAGGACCCTTATTCTGTAAAATGTTCTCGTTCTCGTGTGAAACGAAAACGAAATCTGCACCCGTTCCGAGGCTAGAAGGTACCAGCAAATAGTATTTCTCCATTGTAGTCACGTTTACGGTCACAGCTGACTATAATTATCAGAATGCAGAACGAAATCAGCCGCCAATTATGAATATGAAATTCTGGCACAGATTTTAGTCACATGGCCAACTGCTTGCGACAATAGTAGTCCCCGTGGAGCTACCGAGACCTCCTATCTTCTAAATCATGGCCGACCGAGTTCCGCCATCAACTTAATGCTAAGGTGTAGTTTTATCTCTATTTGACAACACTTTGACATATATCTTTACTTACCACCTTGTACTATACTATTGAACTAATTATTGTAATTTAACCATGGCATATATCCATTTATTTACTTAGATTGTTGAATTTACATGTTATGTCGTTTGATTTGGCATTTCGAGTCTTTATTGTGTCAAAAATAACAAGTGGCAGTTGTTATGGACTTGATACCGCAGCCTACTGCATGTTTTAACAGATTTAGTGGGCAGTGACCGTTGACACCACATACACATGACTTCGAACAGTGCTATTCCAATGTCTTTGGACTGCAACCGAGAAATACCATTGGCTGCTACCATCCTAGCCTCCAAACAATACCAAATCGAGATTTCGTTTAGTTCTCGTTTCGTTTCACACGAGAACATTTTACAGAATAAGGGCCCAGGGGGGAATATACGGTAACCCACAAGACAGCTGTGCAATGTGTGGGAAACCGATATGTCTTAAACCTGGAAAATGATAGAATATTGCGTCGAGCCACTTCAAACCTATATAATGGGCTCCTTAGACATCGTGGATTATTTCACATGGCCTAATAAAGTAACAAAATAAATTTGAATCCTCTTTAATTGATCTACCCGCCCTACCAGTCCCTCGACCATAAACCCCTTTACCTGATGACAAGCCTTAAGGCGCGTCTCCACCGCGTACGGAATATATGACGACGAGACTTACTCATAGACTCAGCAACATTTATAATTGTTGCAGCAAATAAAACACGCCGTAAACCACATTTTTGGGTCACCCGAGTCTTCGCAGGGACAGATACAGTGAAAGTGATCTGATAAATGTCTGATATTGATCTGTTAAATCTCAAATATCGGTACATTGATGTCTTTATAAACTTTTGCAATATTTATTGGATTCAATTGGTCCCAAAATCGGTAGACAGGATTGAAACTTCAACTTTAGGAAGAACTGCAACTGCATATGTGCATGTGCATAATCTCTTTGCCATTCAGTAACCATTAAACCCTTTACCTGCTGACTAACCTAAGACTCACCACCCTTGCAGCTAGTCGCAGTCTGCCAAGGAGGGAGCTGCCTCCTATTTGTCGCGGAAGTTTGGCGCAGTTCAAATATTGAGACTCGAATGTCCCCGGTGAATTTCTCATGTTGTTGTTGTTGTTGTTGTTGTTGTTGTTGTTGTTGTGGTTGTTGCAGCAATGAACGCCCTGTGGCTGTGGTCTGTGCTTGCAATGCTGGCAGCTGTCCTCACGGACAAGACTGTCGGAGACCCGACGTCGCAGCCTAGAGCGCTTTGTCCTGGCAATATAGTCATGTTGTTGTTGTTGTTGTTGTTGCAGCAATGAACGCCCTGTGGCTGTGGTCTGTGCTTGCAATGCTGGCGGTGTTCCTCACGGACAAGACTGTCGGAGACCCGACGTCGTAGCCTAGAGCGCTTTGTCCTGTCAATATAGTCATGTTGTTGTTGTTGTTGCAGCAATGAACGCCCTGTGGCTGTGGTCTGTGCTTGCAATGCTGGCGGTTGTCCTCACGGGCAAGGCTGACGGTCTCCCCCAGGGGAAATACGGTGACATAAACACCAGCATAGCAATGTGTGGGAGACCAATTTGTGTAAAATGATAGAATATTGTGTCGAGCCACTTCAAACCTACATAATGGGCTCCTTAGACATTGTGGATTATTTCACATTGCCTAATAAAGTAACATAAAATCAAATGTGAATCATCTTTATTAAATCTTCCCGCCCTACCGGTCCCCCGTCAATAAAACCCTTTACCTGCTGACAAGCCTTAAGGCGCGTCTCCACCGCGTTCGGAACTACATGAGAAAATGTATGACGACGAGACTTACTCATAGACTCAGGAACATTAAATATGGCTGCAGCAAATAAAACACGCCGTACACCAAGTTTTTGGGTCACCCGAGTCTCCGAAAGGACAAATACAGTGCAAGTGATCTGATAAATGTCTGATATTGATCTGTTAAATCTCAAATATCGGTGCATTGATGTCTTTAAAAACTTGTGCAATATTAATTAGATTCAATTGGTCCCAAATCGGTAAACAGGATAGAAACTTCAACTTTAGTAACAACTGCAACTGCATATGTGCATGTGCATAATCTCTTTGCGACTCAGTCACCATAAAAACCTTTACCTGCTGACCAGCCTTAGACTCACCACCCTTGCAGCTGGTCGCAGCCTACCAAGGAGGAAGCTCCCTCCTATTTGTCGCAGAAGTTTGGCGCAGTTCAAATATTGAGACTCGAATGTCTCCGGTTAATTTCTCATGTTGTTGTTGTGGTTGTTGCAGCAATGAACGTCCTGCGGCTGTGGTCTGTGCTTGCAATGCTGGCGGTGTTCCTCATGGGCGAGGCTGCCGGAGCACCCGACGCCATAGCAGAGAGGGGTCAGCGTTCTGTCTTGTCAATATAGTCATGTTGTTGTTGTTGCAGCAATGAACGCCCTGTGGCTGTGGTCTGTGCTTGCAATGCTGGCAGTTGTCCTAACGGGCAAGGCTGACGGTCGCCCCCAACACCCTGGGAAGTACCCTGACCCGAACAGCAGTTGGGCAATCTGTGGGAAACCAGTATGTCTTTAACCTGGAAAATGATAGAATATTGCGTCGAGCCACTTCAAACCTATATAATGGGCTCCTTAGACATCGTGGATTATTTCACATTGCCTAATAAAGTAACATAAAGTCAAACGTGAATCATCTTTATTCGTGCTTACCGCCCTACCAATCCCTCGGCCATAAAACCCTTTACCTGCTGACAAGCCTTAAGGCGCGTCTCCACCGCGTTCGAAATGTATGACGACGAGACTTACTCATAGACTCAGCAGCATTTATAATTGTTTGAGCAAAGAAAACATGCCGTAAACCACGTTTTTGGGTCACCCGAGTCTTCGCAGGGACGGATACAGTGAAAGTGATCTGATAAATGTCTGATGTTGATCTGTTAAATCTCGACTATAGGTGCAATGGGGTTTTTATCAACATTTAAGAACGTCAGTTGTGATTTCCAATATTTATTGGATCCAATTGGTGTCAAAAACGGTTAACAGGATAGAAACTTCAACTTTAGGAAAAACTGCAACTGCATATGTGCATGTGTATAATCTAGTTGTCACTCAGTCACCATAAAACCCTTAACCTGCTGACAAGCCCTAGACTCACCACCCTTGCAGCTGGTCGCAGCCTGCCAAGGAGGGAGGCTTGTCCTATTTGTCGCGGAAGTTTGGCGCAGTTTAAATATTGAGACTCGAATGTCTCCGGTTAATTTAACATGTTGTTGTTGTTGTTGTTGTTGCAGCAGCAATGAACGCCCTGTGGCTGTGGTCTGTGCTTGCAATGCTGGCGGTGTTTCTCATGGGCGAGGCTGCCAGAGCCACCGACGCCATAGCAGAGAGGGCTCGGCGCTCTGTCCCGTCAATAGCTCCATGTTGTTGTTGTTGTTGTTGTTGTTGCAGCAATGAACGCTCTGTGGCTGTAGTCTGTGCTTGCAATGCTGGCGGTTGTCCTCACGGGCAAGACTGTCGGAGCCCCGACGTCGTAGCCTAGAGCGCTATGTCCTGTCAATATAGTCATGTTGTTGTTGTTGTTGTTGTTGTTGTTGCAGCAATGAACGCCCTGTGGCTGTGGTCTGTGCTTGCAATGCTGGCGGTTGTCCTCACGGGCAAGGCTGATGGTCGCCCCCAGGGGGGGAAATACCCTAACCCGGATCTCATTCATTGGAATGTGTGACAATAAAACATTTTTTTTAACCTGAAAAATGATAGAATATTGCGACGAGCAACTTCAGACATATAAAATGGGCTCCTTAGACATCGTGGTTTATTTCACTTTGCTTAATAAAGTAACATAAAGTCAAACGTGAATCCTCTTTATTGGATCTTCCCGCCCTACCAGTCCCTCGACCATAAAACCCTTTACCTGCTGACAAGCCTTAAGACGCGTCTCCACCGCGTTCGGAAAGTATGACGACGAGACTTACTCATAGACTCAGCAGCATTTATAATTGTGGCAGCAAATAAAACATGCCGTACACCAAGTTTTTGGGTCACCCGAGTCTTTGCAGGGACAGAAACAGTTAAAGTGATCTGATGAATGTCTGATATTGATCTGTTAAATCTTGACTATAGGTGCAATGGGGTTTTCATCAACTTTTAAGACCGTCAGTTGTGATTTCCAATATTTATTGGATCCAATTGGTGTCAAAATCGGTAAACAGGATAGAAACTTCAACTTTCGGAAAAACTGCAACTGCATATGTGCATGTGTAATCTCTTTGTCACTTGGTCACCATAAAACCCTTTACCTGCTGACAAGCCTTAGGTTGGAATTCATAGTCGGCTTCTACACCTAGGGGCGCACATTGTTACCAAGGTAACAGTTGTTTCCATGTTATTTCCCATAAACAAACAAATCCATAGCAACAATGGGTGCCCCTAGGTGTAGGGGCCGACTATGAATTCCAACCTAAGACTCACCACCCTTGCAGCTGGTCGCAGCCTGCCAAGGAGTGAGCTGCCTCCTATTTGTCGCGGAAGTTTGGCGCAGTTAAATTCTCATGTTGTTGTTGTTGTTATTGTTGTTGCAGCAATGAACGCCCTGTGGCTGTAGGTTGTGCTTGCAATGCTGACGGTTGTCCTCACGGGCAAGGCTGTAGGGCGCCCTGGCACAACGAAAATTCCCATGATTATGTGTGAAACCGTATCATGCGTTAAAGCACAAAGGCCTAAACCATAGAATATTGCGTCGAGCCACTTCAAACCTATATAATGGGCTCCTTAGACACCGTGGATTATTTCACATGGCTGATAAAGTAACATAAAATCAAATGTGAATCCTCTTTATTGGATCTTCCCGCCTTACCAGTCCCTCGACCATAAAACCCTTTACCTCCGTACAAGCCTTAAGCGCGTCTCCACCGCGTTCGAAATGTATGACGAGGAGACTTACTCATAGACCCAGCAGCATTTATAATTGTTGCAGCAAATAAAACACGCCGTAAACCACGTTTTTGGGTCACCCGAGTCATCGCAGGGACAGATACAGTGAAAGTGATATGATAAATGTCTGATATTGATCTGTTAAATTTTAAATATCGGTGCATTGGTGTCTTTTTAAACTTTTGCAATATTAATTGGATTCAATTGGTCCCAAAATCGGCAAACAGTATAGAAACTTCAACTTTAGGAATAACTGCAACTGCATATAAGCATGTGCATAATCTCTTTGTCACTCAGTCACCATAAAACCCTTTACCTGCCGACAAGCCTTAGACTCACCACCATTGCAGCTGGTCGCAGCCTGCCAAGGGCTCCTATTTGTCGCGAAAGCTTGGCGCAGTTAAAATCTTGAGACTCGAATGTCTCCGGTTAATTTAACATGTTGTTGTTGTCGTTGTTGTTGCAGCAATGAACGCCCTGTGGCTGTGGTCTGTGCTTGCAATGCTGGCGGTGTTCCTCATGGGCAAGACTGTCGGAGACCCGACGTCGAAGCCTAGAGCGCTTTGTCCTGTCAATATAGTCATGTTGTTGTTGTTGTTGTTGTTGTTGTTGCAGCAATGAACGCCCTGTGGCTGTGGTCTGTGCTTGCAATGCTGGCAGTTGTCCTCACGGGCAAGGCTGACGGTCTTCCCCAGGGGAAATACGGTGACATAAACACCAGCATAGCAATGTGTGGGAGACCAATTTGTGTATGATAGAATATTGCGTCGAGCCACTTCAAACCTATATAATGGGCTCCTTAGACATCGCGGATTATTTCACATTGCCTAATAAAGTAACATAAAATCAAATGTGAATCCTATTTATTGCATCATCCCGCCCTACCAGTCCCTCGACCATAGAACCCTTCACCTGCTGACAAGCCTTAAGGCGCGTCTCCACCGCGTTCGGTATGTATAACGACGAGACTTACTCATAGACTCAGCAGCATTTATAATTGTTGCAGCAAATAAAACATGCCGTACACCAATATTTTGGGTCACCCTTGTGTCCGACAGGACAAATACAGTGCGAGTGATCTAATAAATGTCTGATATTGATCTGTTAAATCTCCAATATCGGTGCATTGGTGTCTTTATAAACTTTTGCAATATTTATTGGATTCAATTGGTCCCAAAATCGGTAAACAGGATTGAAACTTCAACTTTAGGAAGAACTGCAACTGCATATGTGCATGTGCATAATCTCTTTGCCATTCAGTAACCATTAAACCCTTTACCTGCTGACTAACCTAAGACTCACCACCCTTGCAGCTAGTCGCAGTCTGCCAAGGAGGGAGCTGCCTCCTATTTGTCGCGGAAGTTTGGCGATGTTCAAATATTGAGACTCGAATGTCCCCGGTGAATTTCTCATGTTGTTGTTGTTGTTGTTGTTGTTGTTGTGGTTGTTGCAGCAATGAACGCCCTGTGGCTGTGGTCTGTGCTTGCAATGCTGGCAGTTGTCCTCACGGGCAAGACTGTCGGAGACCCGACGTCGCAGGCTAGAGCGCTTTGTCCTGTCAATATAGTCATGTTGTTGTTGTTGCAGCAATGAACGCCCTGTGGCTGTGGTCTGTGCTTGCAATGCTGGCAGTTGTCCTCACGGGCAAGGCTGACGGTCGCCCCCAGGGGGGGAAAAACCCTGGCGGCCTTGGCACGCACTATCCAACCCCTATACCCTGAGAAGTACGCTGACCTAAACACCAGCTTAGCAATGTGTGGGAAACCAGTATGTCTTTAACCCGGAAAATGATAGAATATTGAGTCTAGCCACTTCAAACCTATAATGGGCTCCTTAGACATCGTGGATTATTTCACATTGCCTAATAAAGTAACAAAATAAATTTGAATCCTCTTTAATTGATCTACCCGCCCTACCAGTCCCTCGACCATAGAACCCTTTACCTGCTGACAAGCCTTAAGGCGCGTCTCCACCGCGTTCGGAATGTATGACGACGAGACTTACTCATAGAGACTCAGAAGCATTTATAATTGTTGCAGCAAATAAAACATGCCGTAAACCACGTTTTTAAGTTACCCGAGTCTTTGCAGGGACAGATACAGTGGAAGTGATCTGATAAATGTCTGATATTGATCTGTTAAATCTCAAATATCGGTGCATTGGTGTCTTTATAAACTTTTGCAATATTTATTGGATTCAATTGGTCCCAAAATCGGTAGACAGGATAGAAACTTCAACTTTAGGAAGAACTGCAACTGCATATGTGCATGTGCTTAATCTCTTTGTCACTCAGTCACCATAAAACCCTTAACCTGCTGACCAGCCTTAGACTCACCACCCTTGCAGCTGGTCGCAGCCTGCCAAGGGCTCCTATTCGTCGCGGAAGTTTAGCGCAGTTCAAATATTGAGACTCGAATGTCTCCGGTTAATTTAACATGTTGTTGTTGTTGTTGTTGTTGTTGTTGTTGTTGTTGCAGCAATAAACGCCCTGTGGCTGTGGTCTGTGCTTGCAATGCTGGCGGTGTTCCTCACGGGCAAGACTGTCGGAGACCCGACGTCGTAGCCTTGAGCGCTTTGTCCTGTCCTTATAGTCATGTTGTTGTTGTTGTTGTTGCAGCAATGAACGCCCTGTGGCTGTCTGTGCTTGCAATGCTGGCAGTTGTCCTCACGGGCAAGACTGTCGGAGACCCGACGTCGTAGCCTAGAGCGCTATGTCCTGTTAATATAGTCATGTTGTTGTTGTTGTTGTTAATGCAGCAATGAACGCCCTGTGGCTGTGGTCTGTGCTTGCAATGCTGGCGGTTGTCCTAACGGGCAAGGCTGACGGAGACCCGACGTCGTAGCCTAGAGCGCTTTGTCCTGTTAATATAGTCATGTTGTTGTTGTTGTTGTTGTTGTTGCAGCAATGAACGCCCTGTGGCTGTGGTCTGTGCTTGCAATGCTGGCAGTTGTCCTCACGGACAAGGCTGACGGTCGCCCCCAGGGGGGGAAATACCCACAAATGCCCCCACCGGATCTCACCTATCCAATGTGTAGCAAAAAAGAATGTGCTTAACCTAAAAAATGATAGAATATTGCGTCGAGCAACTTCAGACCTATAAAATGGGCTCCTTAGACATCGTGGATTATTTCACATTGCCTAATAAAGTAACATAAAATCAAACGTGAATCCTCTTCTTTTGATCTTCTTTCCCTACCAGTCCCTCGACCATAAAACCCTTTACCTGCTGACAAGCCTTAGACTCACCACCCTTGCAGCTGGTCGCAGCCTGCCAAGGGCTCCTATTTGTCGCAGAAGTTTGGCGCAGTTCAAATATTGAGACTCAAATGTCTCCGGTTAATTTAACATGTTGTTGTTGTTGTTGTTGTTGCAGCAATGAACGCCCTGTGGCTGTGGTCTGTGCTTGCAATGCTGGCAGTTGTCCTCACGGGCAAGGCTGACGGTCGCCCCCAGGCGGGGAAATACCCTACCCCGGAACTTAGCCATATAATGTGTAAGAAACCAGTATGTGTATAACGATAGAATATTGCGTCGAGCCACTTCAAACCTATATAATGGGCTCCTTAGACATCGTGGATTATTTCACATGTTCTAATAAAGTAACATAAAATCAAATATGAATCCTGCTTATTAATACATTTCGCCCTACCGGTCCCTCAACCATAAAACCCTTTACCTGCTGGTAGGACTTCTAGGGGCACCCATTAAATAAATAAATAAATTCACATTTTAAGTATACCCACTCATTAACTACACTGATTTGCAGTGGGGGACTTTAATTTAAAGTGACTTTACCAACCCTGTAGGCCTCAAACACCATTGACGAGTTAGCGGTAACCAATCAAAGATCGATATTTCAAATACGAAACATATGAACTAGTGATTGGACAGTGCGAACACCTGCGGACCGATGCCAGAATCAACAAGGCCGATTCAGAACAACTTTGAATTTATTGAGTGCTTCGTTGCTAGGACGGCTCCAAAGTCACCGTTTACTTATTCCTAAGCCAAGAAGAAGTGGAATTGAATCCATATTAGAAGTTAAAAAACTTCTGCCTGAAACGGGATTTGAACCCGGGACCTTCTAGATTGGAAGCAGGGATGCTAACCACTGGACCAACGAGCCACCTATGTAAAAGCTATGTATTTGTTTCCCTGATGGGAAATAACATGCAAACAACTGTTACGTTGGTAACAATGGGCGCCCTTAGGTGTAGGGGCCGACTTTGAATTCCAACTCACCACCCTTGCAGCTGGTCACAGACAGCCAAGGGGGAGCTTCCTCATACTAGTTGCGGTTGAGGGTGTCATCATTACCTATCACGGGGTGTATAATCACAGTATAAATATTAAATAACATTGTTTTTTGGAACATGTTTTATTATATATATACAATATGGAGGTAGGACGTGGCGGAATAACCCGCAATTATTTTAATGTTATTGACATAAACCCTGGGCCACGAAAGCTTTAGTGTTTTAATATATATATATATATATATATATATATATATATATATATATATATATATATATATATATATATATGATTTCTCAGACTTTGTTGGTTGCAATATGTAAAGAAAGGATACATTTTACGGTTAAACCAATCTAAATTTTATTTTTAATGATAAGTCAACGTTTCGACGACTTTAGCGTCGTCTTTTTCAAGACATACAAATATACAAAAACAAATAAATAAAAAACCACAACAACCAAAAAACACTTGCATATAAAAACGAAAACACTGCCACAGCGATACTTATCATTAAAAATAAAATTTAGATTGGTTTAACCGTAAAATGTATCCTTTCTTTATATATATATATATAAAATATATTAAAACACTAAAGCTTTCGTGGCCAACATTTATGTCAATAAAATTAAAATAATTTCGGGTTATTCCGCCACGTCCTACCTACATATTGTGCCGACGTTTCAGGAACCTTATGGTCCCTATCTTCAGGGCGTCGAACTCTCAACTGAGAGAGTTGAGAGTTCGACGCCCTGAGGATAGGATCCATAAGGTTCCTGAAACGTTGGCACAATATGTAGGTAGGACGTGGCGGAATAACCCGCAATTATTTTAATTTTATTGATATATACACCAATAAAATTCAACCGCTATAGTAGGCTAGATGCGCAGCCTAGGAACCACAAGCGTGTCAATTTGATGCCATCTTGAAATGGGCAAATAACACAGGCGGGAATAGGAGTTTCTAATGCATTTTTCTGCCATTGGCAGTGCTAGCAGTACTAAAAGGTCCAAATAAGCATGTAAATTGCCCATTTCAAGATGGCTTCAAATCGCTACGCTTGCTCCTCAGTGGAAGGTTGGGGGACTGGTGATCTAGCCTACTATAGCTGTTGAATATCATTGATCTACACCTTTTTAGTTATTAAAATATTCTAAATTTTGAGGCCAAAGTAAGTTCCTTCAAGAAATAACCAAAAGTACCGTAGCTATTTTGTGTCTATTTTACAAACCTTGTCTTTCGTTCAAACCGCAAGTAATACTAGAAACTCTTGAAATTGACGGTACACATACAAATTATCTTCTTATTTTAACGTGTTCTTCAAGATCGAATTTTGTAACGTCTTAATAAAATTCAAAAAAAAATTTTTTTTTAGACCGACAAATAAATTCTATTGCTCTTTTTCCCGACGTCTCTTTAATCTGGGGATACTTTCATCTCGTGTATTGGTATCGATAAACCATCACAGCGGGCTTAGCTAACGGGGCTTAGTTCGCTCTACCGAGCAGAAAACATGCGTTGCGTCGTAGTAAGAAACATGCTTGGGTCTATGCGGGTTTCGTTTCAAACGCGCGTTGTAAACAGGGTGTATAATAATTGCCAAGTTAAGTCAGCATCGTAAGACGAGATTATGCAGGGTCGCTTTACTAAAAGGAATCGTTTCAATATATATATTAGAGAATGCGCTAGAAATTCCAAGATTTCTGTTGTGCAAGGTAGGTAAACGAAAGAACAGTGCGCGATATATTGGCCTATATATATATATTTATGTTGAGACGTAAGTTTTCGTAGACAAACTGAGATGTTACAGAGGGTTTTGGGGTATTAGTCCACGTTTTGTGAGGAGGTTGTTCTTTTACATAAAAAAGGAGGTAATAAAAACTAAAGAAGGTATGTAAAAGAACAACCTCCTCACAAAACGTGGACTAATACCCCAAAACCCTCTGTTACATATATATATATATATCTATATGAATATTTTTCAAGAACACTCTTGACGTGGTTGTTATGTGAAATCCAGAAATTAAACGCGCCCTAAAAACCAACCCCGACTGGGAATCGTACCCAGGTCTCCCACTTGCCGGGTGGGCGCCATAACCCCTAGACCACCGGGACCGGTAATTCAATGACTGGATGTGGTGCATTTAGATCTTAATGCACCACATCCAGTCATATATATATATATATCGCTTCAAACGGAAAATTTCCAGCGAAAACAGGGGGCATATTGTGTAACGTTTTACTGTCTATATATCATGAAAAAAATTGTGCTTGAATTCGAAGTTGTTACGATCAATGCAATATTGACTGAACAAGTTCGTATTCATGGCAAAATTCATGTCAGGACATAGAAAGTTACAGAATAATACCCCAGGAGTAATACAGAATATAATTATTTTCGTAGAAGTCTCTGTTGTACATTGCAAAGACCATACGTGTACAGTTAATTAATTAAATAATTAAGATATAATTCAGTTGTTACACTGATCTATAGTAGTGTAGTAAAGAAACGTCTTAAATTCAGTTCAAATTTAAAATCAAAAGAAGAGAAATTTAAACGTTACTCCATGAATTCGAAACGAGAAAAAATATATTGTTTAAATAATATACATACAATAAGCAAGACATTTGAAAAGAGTTTAGTTCTAAAAAATCGTTCACTTAGGACGTGTCCGAATTCCTCTTTATCATTGCTTACTCTAGGTCTAAGTCTAAATTTGACGTCATCAATCATCGGTGACGTATGAAGTACTGTCCGAAATCGTTAAGTCTAGGTCTAAATCGAAGTTTAGACCTAGCAATCGAAAGTGCACGCTCGTTATAAGTCTAAAAATGACGGACGAAAAAAAACAGCTGCGAGAAGGAAGACGGAAAAAGAAAATGTAAATTAAGTATATTATATACATACCTCTAGTATTATTTTATAATGTAAACAGTGATAGGCCTACTCTAGAGCCTAAAACCTGCATCAATACTGGAAAATGAATTATTTTACATTTCCTAACCTCAAAAGGCAGACAGGTAGGCTTGCCTAGCTAATAAAATCTGATTTGCAGTAGGCCTAGGCCTACTGTAAATCAGTTTTCTTCTCTCGTCGTTCATATTTACTTCTTTAACCAATGCTTCAACTCTACGTTAAATTTCTCCCAATAGGTGGCTCTGCAATAGGTTTAGTACTGTCAAAAATCCTTTAAGAATTAGAGTTAGAACATGCTAAATAATTTCAACCTAGACTTAGACCTAGACTTAGACCTTAGACTTTTAATTCGGAGACGTCCTTACAGTCATAATACATGGGACAATGAATTAGCAACGGAGCCATAATATAAATGAAATATTTAATAAATACATAAGAACGAGAACTGACGCGTTAAATAGAAAAGAAAACGATACATAAATTGAGATCCATGCCAATAAAGAAAACATATACACCGTTTTCAATTAAATAAAATAATTTTCAATGCTAATATCACTTTACGAAAAATTTAAGTTCTAATTCTAACTATTTAAACGACATATTTAACGAATCCAACTCATCAATTCAACCTGCAGGGCGATTCTGTATGGGCGACGATAAATTTATCAGCGGTTTTAGTCGTTACTGAAGGCGAATGATGCAAGGCGGTGATTGGCTTATCGCCTTCCATCTTCTAACAACTGAAACCGGTGATCAAACGTATCGTCGCCCATACAGAATCGCCATGCTGTTCAATTTTAAACAAAATTATAATTTAAGGGGGTGGGAGAGACGGTCGATTGAATAATGAATGCAATGTAAAATAGTAAAAGAAAGGAGAACGGACTACTTAAAAAAAGAAGAAGAAGAAGAAGAAACGGAAGAAAACAACAAGAATAATAATGATTGGACATCACACAATCACCAAACGAAAAACCTCTCTGTACATAAAGCAGGTCGATGTCAAAACAGTTGAATGTTTTCTCAAAGTTCGATCAAACTAAACCCCAATGGGTGGTTTTAGATTATTCGGGGATTAAAGAAACCCCTCAAAGTTACTCTACCCTTCCTCCCCCCCCCCCCCCCCCCCACGTCATCCACAGAAGCCCCCTCACCGTCACGACCACGGAAATAAGACCTCTGACAGGGCCAGTTTCATCATCATTGACTTTTGTCGAGTTCAGCTTGAACCTGAATGTTACCAATTCGACAAAAACAATTACTTTACCTGTTTAATTTCTCACATATCTCGCATTATTGTTGTTTTGGTTACTTAAGTATTGTCACTGCATGTTTATTGTTTACAGAGAGATGGAAATAATTTCTCACAATGCCACTTATTGCCTTTTGTAATACCATAAAGTTTAAAATAGTCCATGTAAAGATTGGTACACATGTTTGTTTTGCTCATAATACAGATGTATTTTTATGTAAAAATGATAAACACACTGCAAATCCATTGTTGGGATGAACCCTCGACGCCCACCGTTCAGATTTGTGATGATAAACTCCAAAGCAGTTGTTTCATAGCTCTGTCACTGCCTTCTGTACGTATTATGCACAAGCAGAGTACAAGTTATCCAGTAGGCAATGGCTAAACAATTGACTGTAAACATCTTTGACATTTATTACCAATCTGAGAAAATCTTCTTTCAATATCCTTCATATTTGCCATTAACAGGATACAATTGCATGCAAATGGGATTTAAATGTGTATCTTGTTTCAAATCATTACTGAAACTATCTGTAAATCGGCGTATAAAGCAACACATTATCAATAAAACATTTCACTCTTCATGCAGTGGATTTTGCAGTTTAAAGTTGGTGTTAGTGTCGTTCAACTGAGCTTGGCCAAAGTTGATCATGGTGAAACCGGCTCTGATATTCGCGATGCCACATTTTGGCAGCGACGCTAAACGAGACGACGAGGGAGATTTTCCGCTTTATGTCTCATATTTTGACAACGATGGCAATCAAGACGTGTCGTGAATAGGTCAGGGCGTCCACTTTGATTGGTTATCGCTCACTCGTCGATGGTGTTCGGTGCCTGCAGGGTTGGTTTAGTTGCTTTAAATTAAAGTCCCCCACTGAAAATCAGTTTTGTTACTGAGTGAATAGACTCTAAATGTGAATTTATTTTATTTATTTATTTATTTATTTAATTGAGACGTGGCAAACATATAGTCAGGGCGTCCACTAAGAGAAAAACGAAATAGAGCAAGGATAATTATATAAAATTAAATATATATTTTTATTTGTAGTCTACTTATTTATTTACAAGAACTGATTTTCAATGGGCGGCAGCTATACAATGTTATATGAGTCCTTCGTTTACATATACACTTGTATCATACAGATAGATTTAAGTCAGATTCCAACTTAAAAAGCCCCCAGTTTCTGTCGGGAATAGAAGGACCTTCTTTCTATACTGTATATGGAAGCTGGAAAAAACCTGGAAAACCAAGCAGCCCCACACAAAATAGTTTCACTGATTTGCTACCAAACGTATAGACCGTTCCGTTTCGTTTCGTTTCATTTCATTTCATTTCATTTCATTTCATTTCATTTCATTTCATTTCATTTCATTTCATTTCATTTCATTTCATTTCATTTCATTTCATTTCATTTCATTTCATTTCATTTCATTTCATTTCATTTCATTTCATTTCATTTCATTTCATTTCATTTCATTTCATTTCATTTCATTTCATTTCATTTCATTTCATTTCATTTCATTTCATTTCATTTCATTTCATTTCATTTCATTTCATTTCATTTCATTTCATTTCATTTCATTTCATTTCATTTCATTTCATTTCATTTCATTTCATTTCATTTCATTTCATTTCATTTCATTTCATTTCATTTCATTTCATTTCATTTCATTTCATTTCATTTTATTTCATTTCATTTCATTTCATTTCTACTTCTTTCATGTAATGTTTTCATTTATCAGCATTGCCACCACACTAGTACGATACAATAAAAAGTATAATAAATAATATTCCACAACACAAAACTATACACGAGACTAATACCGCACACTATTGCGTATCACAAATAACGATTATCAACCTATCAAATCTCCCCCCCCCCCTCCACCCCCCTCCCCCCCCCCCCCCAGCGTCTGACAGGGGCGAGATTAATCTACAGCTTAGCCAAGGTCAAGTCAGTCAACCTCGGACATGTGTTTACTTAACCGTATAGAAATGTTCACCTCCGTCAAACACAACTCCACTAATCGTCTCCACTAATCCGCTATATGGGCAGAGAGTTTAAGCCAGACATCAATCAAACCATCAATCAATCAATTAATCTAACAGTGACTATAGGTCGTTAGTAACGTCACGGTATTTCCAAGGTCGTTGACCCACCCTCTTTAACGTTTTTGTATCGGTCTTTCAGTTAAAACGCACGATTATACATTATATAGTCAAGTTTCAACAATACTGAACGTAGTTTTAGATGCATACATGAATTCATCCATTTCTATCTAATGCCGACATTACACGACTCAATACTTTCGGCAAACTTATTGAATTCAAGAACAAAAGCGAATCAAAAACAGTTGGTAAAAAACTGCAACAATATAGCTTCTATTAATTGATGCTTTTTTGTCCTTGAATTCAATAATAAGTTTGACGAAAGTATTGAATCGTGTAATGTGGGTATAATCTTGATTACGTTCAATGTAGACGGTGCAATGTTCCATC
Organism: Isoperla grammatica; assembly: GCA_945910005.1. Classification (NCBI taxonomy): domain Eukaryota; kingdom Metazoa; phylum Arthropoda; class Insecta; order Plecoptera; family Perlodidae; genus Isoperla; species Isoperla grammatica. The sequence goes on from OX246747.1 coordinate 33,235,096, forward strand.
CATTCAAGTCTCTTTGAACTCGAGCATAAAACCGATTCAAAGAAAGTGAGTACTATTACATCTACTCAACATTATGATGATTTTATGTGTTTCTCGATTCAAGGACACTTGAAAGAAACACTTAAGGCCGTTTGTACAGTCAAGTATTAAGTTAAGTACAGGATTTGTTGCTATGGAATTATTTTATTACATGCTATTTTCCATATGAAGAACAAAGTCCATAGCAAGCATAAACTAATAATTACATATTTAATTCGACTGTGGATTCCGCCCTTAGACCCGGTATTTATAAACATCGGATGAATATTTAAGCCCAATCCACAATTGAAATAAGAGTTGCAATAGTGAAATAGCAATAAGGTTTAAGCGAATTGGAACATGCAATAACAATGCTGTGGTTCACAACTGTCACAGTAGATTGAAATAGTCATAAGAAATGAATCAATTCCATTTCTTATTTCAACTTCCCATGATGCACCTTATGACGAACCAATCAGAACGCAGAAGAGCCATATGACATGGTCAACTACGAAAATCAAAACAAAAACAGTGGCACCGGATATTTTGCTGCCGTTATAGTCAATGAAAGTAAGTACACAATTAAAAGGCGCTGCTTTGACTTCTGAAATAAACAACTAGTCGTCGGTTGTTAACCAGTTGCTTGTTATTTCACTATTTCACTGTTTCTTATTGCAACTCTTATTTCAATTGTGAATCGGCCTTTATTAAACTACTCACTTGTTGTCGCCATAGCAACCAGGCTTCCAATTGGTGGTTGGCTGGTTGCCATGGTAGTAGCCTTCTAAATATTTATACAAAGTTCATCAAGGTCTTCTTGATCTCCGCCTGGCGGAGGCTCGTCGAACTCCCAACTTAGGTCATCGCAGTCCGTTCCACAATGTTATAAATCACGTGTTATTCAAATGGGAGAAACGTGAAAGAAAACAAATGAAGTGATCTGTCAAATAGAATTACCTCCTAAAAACGAAAAATCATCATATTTTTTAATCTTCAATCATTGTATTCTATCAAAATGTCTCTTTTAGGTATTTTAAGCATTGTATTACATGATTACAACGGATATTGATGATTATAACAGTTTTTTTTTTAGTGGGATACAAAATGGCAATTTTGGTTCCCTTGCGACGACCAAACTTGGGAGTTCAATGAACCTCCTCTAGGCGGAGATCAAGTAGACCTTATAAGTTCATAATACAGGGCCTAAGAGCGTAAATTATTATACTTTTAGTTACCTGCTTACTTGTTTTATCCTTGGCATCCAGACTTCCCATTTATTGTTGTCATGATGCAAACAAGGTAGTAGCCTACTAAATATTTCATACTGCGCCTTAACCGTCTAAATTGGGCATAAGGGGTTGACTTTTGTATCATGTTTGTAACTCGATTTCAGATATAAATAAATATTTTACCGTCAGCACCCTACTTGTTACGCCGTGCTGCCATTACAATGCGATATCAAACAGTATTAAAAAAATATATTTTTGACAAAATTTTTCAAAAATATTTTCCAAGCGGATCAATAGACTGACTGAATCTGCATCGGTGTTTACAGAACGGTTACTCGCATAACCTGCTTCACTCGTCGGTTGGTTGCTAGGCAACGTAAAATACACATCTTGACAAAATATCGACCAGGTGTGACGGATTTATACACAAAAAGGTTTAACTTTAGATGTAGGCGACATATCTTTATAAATCCTGTGCCACGCTATTGGCTACAGCTGACAAAGTTACGTCCTACGCTCTCGATATTACTCAGGAAATGTTTTGTTATTTACAAATAAATAACAATACATTTGGAAATAATAAATGCAGTGAAACTTTAATATAACAAACGTCTTTATAACAAAATTATCTATATAACAAACTGTTTTGAAGTCCTAAAAGGTACTATCTTTATAAAGACATGTTCTTTGTAACAAAATAATAATCCAGCCCCCAAGAGTTCATTATAAAGAAGTTTCACCCATTTGTATTTATTGTCTATACACTTAGTTACAAGAACTGATTTTCAGTCGGGGATATTTTATAAAAATAATTCAGTGCTTCTTTGTTATGACTGTTCTACAGTCGTCGTTTACAAGTTCGTACAGAGAAAACTAGTTAAAGTCAATTTTAAAAGTTAAAGAAAAAACAGTCTTAGCCGGGAATCAAACCCTAGAAAAATTGTGTGTGTTTCTATGTGAATTCATGAACTCATGACCTTAAATATCACATCTTATTTTTTGTAAATATGTTTTAATACTTAACAAAAGTCACAAATGTCCCAAGTAGAGCCTCGTTATGTTCAAGCTTAGATTTCTATGAAACTAGCTTTCAATCAGACGAAGGTTTAGAGTATGACCAGCAAAAAAACATCCGAGATAAAACTTTCTGTGAATCCCGCATCACTATGTCACAAAAACCTTACGAGATGAAAAATTGCGTATTTTAAAATGAAGTTACGTTTTTTATCGTTTTATTTTCATGTGCCCTTTCGAGGAATTTATTTTTCCAACGCAAAATAAATATTAAATTCGTGAAATGGATTGTATGAGGAATGACAATAACATCAAAGTGAAATTTAAAGCCTAAAATGTAAATAAAGCATGTTGGTAGATCAAATATTAGATAATATCCAGAGGCAAACATTGAAGAGTTTTACATTAATAATAAAGTAACAACTTAAAAATAAGTACTCCGGCTTTATTAGCTTTGTTGTCAGTGAACATGTTCATTTCGTACACATTTTTAAATTTTTTTCTATGTGGTTATGTATAAAACTAGAACTCCCGAGTCAGAGATTCGAGAAGGAACTAGATTTAGGTTGGTATTTGTCATAAACATCACTTCACTGTTACACAATCGATGACTATACATTTTACGTGATACGGCGTGGCCACTATACAACGGGATTTGGCACAGAAGATAATATTGTTAAATATTAGCTCATGCAGTCTTATTAACGAAATAAATGATTTTAATAAAAGTTTGTTGTTAGTTATCGAATCATCTACAGAGCATGGACAAATTTAAAATACAAAGATAGACTATTGAGTTATTGTTAATTGCACGTTATTTTAATTAAAGTGAAGAAAGAATAGAGCTCTCAAAACGATTAGAGTTAGTCTAATAGAATTATAAAAGTTTAGAGAAAAAGGATTGATTTTTTGTGTATGAATTTCAAACATTTGTAAACTACATATAAAAATTCAAAATAAAAGTGTTTCAATATTTCTACAAGCTTGTTTTAAAGTTAAAAGTTGATTTTAACTCGATTTAGATTGTCTATTTAAAATCGAAACAAATTTACATAGTTTCACAAATCAAACCTTTTTCTCAGATATAAACCGATAATCATTTCTACCTTATACATTTTGGTTTTTCTTGCATGGCCGCTTCGATGTTCTGTAGAAAAATAAATCATACATTAAATTGTTTAATATCTCTCATAGCTACTACCGTTAGTAGAAATTGAAATTATGACTAAAAGGTGTTTACTGTTTGAAAAAAATATCACACTTAAAGCATTTATCCTCAATCATCTGAGGATACATTTTGAAATTAAAATACCAGCAATCGTTTTAGCAAAATGCATAAAACAAAATACAAAATCTTGGGTATGATGAGTGATTAAATCGCAAAAGCCACAGAAAATCAACAACGTACTTCAACATTTTTCAGTGTAATTGTATTTTCTTCAATAAATTCATTGCCAGTTAAGATATTACAAACAATATTGTTTAACTTTCTCAAGATATTACTAAAAAAAAAACGTTAGTTTCGCGGATTTTTCATAATTCCACTAATCCTCGCAGACTGAAAGTTTAATCTATTTAGAACGCTTATGTCCACCAACGGTTATATTCAACAACTTTACATAATAAGCTTAACTACACCCGGTAAACTATTCCATTAATATGGATAACGTGTAATATACCATCGGCATCACACACAAGCCCGTGTGATGTAAACCGAGCTAATTAAACTACCCTAGGGCCAGTTAAGAGGGAGGGGGTGAGTAAGATTCCCAAGGCCATATCTAGGATAAGCTGGTCATAGGTGAGACACAGCTTATCTACAGTCTACCTACAACACTCCTCTAGCAGCTGTTTGATAGATCATTATTTATTAAATTGTGTAACATATAGGATGGGAATGACATTTGATATATATATATATATATGATTTCTTAGATTTTGTTGGTTGCAATATGTAAAGTAAGGATACATTTTTCGGTTAAACCAATCAAAATTTTATTTATAATGACAATCCAACGTTTCAACGATTTTAGCGTCGTCTTTTTCAAGACATACAAACATACAAAAACCACAACAACCAAAAAACACTTGCATATAAAATCGAAAACACTGCCACTACCACTACCCAGTGATGTATCGCTGTGGCAGTGTTTTCGATTTTATATGGAAGTGTTTTTTGGTTGTTGTGGTTTTTTATTTATTTGTTTTTGTATGTCTTAAAAAAGACGACGCTAAAGTCGTTGAAACGTTGAATTATCACTATAAATAAAATTTGGATTGGTTTAACCGAAAAATGTATCCTTACTTTACATATTATTGCAACCAACAAAATCTTAGAAATCATATATATATATATATATATATTTGACACACATTATATGGTAATTGTTGGGTAGGAGGTAAAATTATTGTTTGATAATGTAAAACTTTTGACATCAAATGCTTAAGAGCGAAGGGTAGTCTCTCCATCAAAAACCGCAGAAAATTTTCATTATTTAATTATATCTTAAGATTGCAACAAGAAATCGAAAATCTAAATCAAATCATCTAAATCAACTGTGTTTTGGTAAGCCCTATAGACTGAATTAAATATTATAACCAATAGCGCAGCTATATTGATTATTTATTCGATAATTAATAATAAAAGTAATTAGATATAAAAACTATACTGATGTTGATGTAAGACAAAAATTAGAGCATTCTGTATGAACAGGGCTTACAAACCACAGTGCGCTGTTGATTCATATTTTCGATTTCGAGGCCCACTCTTGAGATGTCATTTAAAAATGAAACTTTTTTTGCGGTTTTTGACGTACTGGTAGCATTCTCTGTTCAACACAGCCAGTGGGTATAACTATAACCGACTTTACGTTTCTACAATATCGATTGTCTTCTATTTCTTATTCGGCCTAAGCGTGGGCTACACGCTATTTATACCACCCTCAACTCAACCCAGGAAGTTGTAAATATATATTCAAGTCCCGCCCGCGCACTCTAATGTTTCCTTTGTTTGTTGCTCTGAGTTATGATTGCAGTAAAATTATTGTTACCGCACTTATAGCGTAGGTACTCTCTAGAATGTCTAGGCAATGAAACTTTGAACGTGAGCAAGCAGTAAAAGTTAAGTAGAGTTGCGGTTGACGATTCGAAAAATAAATATATATATATATGAGACAGCAGAGCTGCCCGGAATTTTTTTCAGATTTTCAGTATGCCCCTCACGCATGTAATTATAATGTCGTGCTTAAAGTTAGATACGTACATGTATATTTTTAAGAACTTAAATTTTGTAATTAACAATTTCTTGTGTAAATTGGCGATGGTACAAAGAATTTGCACGTAAATGAGATATTTTATGGAGCTCTTTGACAAATCACGGCCTTGTTGATTCTGGCATTTGTCCGCAGGTGTTCGCCCTGTCCAATCACTGAATCTAACCTTTCGTATTTGAAATATCGATCTTTGATTGGTTATCGCTCACTCGTCGATGGTGTTCGAAGCCTACAGGGTTGGTTTAGTCACTTTAGATTAAAGTCCCCCACTGCAAATCAGTTTAGTTACCTACTGAGTGGGTAGACTCTAAATGTGAATTTATTTTTTTATTTAATAACATCTTTTCCCAGCTATTTGTTCTTGAACGAACCATTGAAAAAATCAAAAATGTAATTTAAATAAAAAAAAAACGTAACTTCACATTGCGTAACTTAACACAAACAACTCTAGTTTCATCGCATATTGTTACAACATTCATTCATTCGTTTCACTGTTGCGTTATGAGATTCAAACCGAAACACGTGCCCATTCCCCCTGGCCAACCCCCCCCCCCCCCCCGAGATTTAACATTGCATCAACCCTCTCTCCGTCTGTTGCCCAATACAGTTTTCATCATTGCACGCGCGAGATACACACATTATGAAATGTGTTCGAGACTATCGATCGACTAACAATCGCACGCGGCTGTCAATCGAGTGTTCATTTCAAAGTCTGTGTCACATATACGATATATCGTCATAATATCTATTACAATCATATTTAATTAAATTAAATTAATTTCAATTGAATTGAATTAAATTTAATTAAATTTCATTTAATTTAATTAACTTAAAAATAATAATAAATTTTAATTAATTAATTAAATGATATATTAATTAAATGTAAAAAAACGAATTTAATTAAAATAGATTAAATGAGATAAGATCAAATTAAATTAAAAACATAACGTAAAACGTAACTAAAACAAGTGTACATCTGTCCAAAAAATCAGCCACCTTAAATAAGACTCTATTGATCAAAACAGTCCTCGAAAATCACCTTAAAACGATCAAACGAGTCCATTTTTAAATATTCAGAATTGCAGGTGGTGGGTAACGAATTGGTGACCCCTCGCATGTAAAGTCTGTCGTGTTACCTCTGAGCCACGTCTATCCGTAGCCTAGGATACATATAGTAAAGTGATAACCTAAGGTTTCAGCATCAAAGTTAGTATTTGGTGGGGGTGCCAGGTTATCCCAGTCTGAACCGGCGCCGCCACCAACGGAGCCAAAAAAACGAATTACCGTCTAAAACGGCAAAATAACCACTTTCATGTAACACTTTCAATTAAATTTCGTCTCATACCACTATTTACGCCGGCAAAATACGAACGAAAAGGAACTGGTTCGTATTGTTGAAAACCAAAAATGTCAATCATCCCCTTTCTTTTTCGAGCCACATCTTCTAACATTGTAAATACACCACATGGAGCTTCCACGCTTGCGAGGACTACCGTTCAGGTAATAGCGAATGAACGTTTGTTCCACCAGGTAGCTTGCATGGACCCTTGGAGGTCATCCATTGGCCGATTGCCACTTTATTAAAGCTGTGCGCATCCTTTCCTGTGACAAACTTCGAAACTTGACGTTTACAACCTTGCACAGTGAACAATAATAAGCCTTCCCCCTTTTGAGAGGAGTCTACTTTTATTGAGTGGTATGTCATAGCCCAGCTCTATAATCGATCAACGTATTCTATCAAAATGTCTCATTTACTGTTTTAAGTGATCTGCAAGGTATACTTAATTAATATATCAGTTTTTCAGCGGGATACAAAATTAAGATTTTCGTTCCGTTGCGACTTGGGAGTTCGACGAGTCCCCGCTAGGCGGAGATCAAGCAGACCTTGAAGACCTTGAAGTTTAAAATACTGGTCATGAGAGCCTTTTAGATTTAGGGAAGATTATGTAAGAAGTAAATTACCCAATTTTTCCAAGTAAGTAATCTTAAAAATAAATCTCCTTCAAGTCTTGCATAACCTCATCGCGTTGACTTTTCTCTCTCGTGTTAGCTTTCACTGAGCCCCGACTTAATTCTCGGTATTCTTTTAGAAAGCGAGAAAGCGAGAAAGCAAACGAAAGCGTCTTATTATGCAGACGAGCACAAGGTAAATTAACCTTCGTGTCCAGTTTCGTGAGGTTTCAGCTACGACGATGCGCGTACGAAAAGAAAAAGAAAAACATGCGATTTTTTTTTTGTGTTTCGAGCTAACGAGGGGTAGTTTAAGATCAAGCGCGCATACTTTTTCTGTTCTCAAAAGAAGACGGTAGGGAGGGGTGGGTAGGTATATGGAGGGTTTCAATTTTCACATTTATCTCCGTATACGAAGAAATTGGATACAGAAAATCCAATAATAGGGAAATCGGAAAATGTAAATCGGATACTAAAATCGGATATCGACTTATAGAATATACAGGTTCGGGTGTCAATATTTCAGTGATCTATCAAATATAGTTTTTCGTAAATATTGCATTTTTCACATGATTTAGGTCAGAATTCAGAGTCGTCCCCTACTCTTATAGGTTTGCCCGCCTGTTGTTAAAATGGATTTTTTATTTCTATATGGAAAATAACATACTTGCAACTGTTACCTGGCAACAAACGGGCGCCCCTATGAATTACAGCCTTCATAGTCGGCCCCTACCCCTAGGGGCACCCATTGTTGCTATGGATTTGTTTCGTTGATGGGAAATAACATGCAAACAAAACAACTGTTATCTTGGTAACAATGGGTGCCCCTAGGTGTAGGGGCCGACTATGAATTCCAACCGTCTACTCTACTAAACGACGGCTCATACGATTGGGGTGCAGGTGATAAGCACAATATGGTCACAAACAGTCCTGTGAATGCTGATGATGTCATAGATGAGTGAAGCATTGACCAATCAAATGTCAGTATTTGCAAAAGCGATCCGCTGATTGGCTCCGACTCTGACGTCAGCGTTCACAAGGTCGTTGTGGAACCACTTTACTCATGTTGTTTCCTATATTCATTCTTCTCAACTATACATTTTTTCCATGTCCCAAAGCAAAGAAGCGAGCACAACGCGACCACTTAAAGAAAACCCGCATTAACATTCAAGTGCGTATTCTGTCCGTAATTAACTTGAAATATTAAAAAAATAAATTAAATTTCGAAAGAGAATTTTTTCCTCCTACCTACCTACCCAACTACTTGGTAAACCGCTTACGTGGAAATTATTATTTAAGACTTTCGAAAATGAGACTTTGTGGAACGGAGATTTTTGTCGAGAAAACGATCCTTGACAATTTGAAGACGTCGTTAAAGTGGCGACCAGCGTCGTTCGGTCCTCTACCCCTCGCCCCCCCTCCCCCCCCCCCTCCCACGCCAGACACGATCGTACCGTGCAGCCGCCCGAAATCTTTCGGAAACGCTTACAATTGTTTGTTTCTTTTGAAAAACATTCGAATAAAGTATTATTTCATCGACGACAAAAAACAAAACACGAATGATCCGTCACAAATGAAATTCTAAAAATACATCACAATTTCTTTTTACATGTTTCCTTTTCGTTTTGTCTGCCTTCCATTAAGCAAAGTATAGAATCTATTATTCATTTCACTTCTACAGAAGAAATTGAACAGAAAAAGAATTCTTTGAATTGAGATTTAAGAACAAATAGACGTGTACCACTTCCTTCCATCCATCATCGGGAGGGAGAGAAAACAAACAATTATATGAAATATCGAATCATTTTTATCAGTCTCAAACAAAGTAAAAACAACGTAATAGTCCCGTAAAATTAACTTGCAAGATGTTGTCGTCACGGATTATGTAATAGGGTGAAGTGACGCGTGTGACAACTATACCAACCTAAATCTAGTTGCATCTCGTTCTCTTGCCTCGGGTATTGTAGTGATAATATCGCCCGCATGTTGCCAGACGTGGTGGGGTCGTATTCTATTCACGGTCGTTGCAGTCGATGCAGTGGACAATAACTATCGGGCAATCTCGAGTTGAATACCGTTGAAATGGACCGTGTGGAGCGACCGTATCTTTTCAGAATTTTAGCGGACACCTTGCTTCTTACGGCGTGGCCAGTATAGAAGCTGTATTGAGTCAACACAACATTGTTTAAGGGCGACACGCCAGATTCTAATTCCGTATAGGTCACCAGTTCGATTCCCGGCTTTCACCGACAATTCCGGCAGACACAAAAACAGTCGAACAACAAGTTACTATAGTGGGTCCGTGGCTTATTTGAGAACAAGAAAATCACAGTCGAGTTTGGCATTTCACAAATGATTTACACCCCCACTACCTGACTAGCACAAACATGAGACGAAATCCCCGAATTCATTACCATAAGCCAAAACAGAAGTTAACCATGCGCACATTTCTTGGAAACCCAACATCTAGTCAAATAATAGCTGCGTTCACACAACAAACAAACAAACGATTACTTTTCGTCAGTTTGGACGCAACAATTTCAAGGAAACTGCGGCCGATCGCACTCAGGGAGCTGTACAAACAACTTATTTTAAATGAAGTGATTAACAAAATGCCTGCATTACCACGGCCAAAGCTTAGCCGTTAACTCGTGTAGGACAAAATCCATCCCCATTTACTGACTAAACAATCTACATATTATATCCACGAGAAAATAAGATATTATTATATCTACACATACCTTTCGATAATTTATTCAAAACGGCATCAAATATACAGCTTGAAGCCAGTTTATAGGTAGGAAGGAACTATTTAATATTCATAGACACAATAACGAAAACAAGCAAAACAAACAAACTCAAATTGAACAGAAATTTAAACACAACCTGCCTAAATCCACACTGAAACTAACTTACTTCGGGATCAGAACCATATGCTTTTGCATAGTGAAAGTTACACGCTTTTGTTTTAACATATTAAAGAAGGGTAGTATTTTAACTAGAGTGCTTCGTTAAATAAAAGTGAATATAAAGCAATACAAGAGCGATACCGATAGAGGTGGCTCAGGGTATAATGATGATTTATATTTGGGCTTAACGTCTTATATTTCTGCAGCTTGGCTAATCAAGACGATGAAAGAGTGATAATGAAGATGAAATTGGGGGCTCTTTGCAGGAAAGGGGCAAGTAGGGGGACGCGTGAGGAAAGGGGAAAGGGGGAGAAGGGGGATTAGGGTGTGGACTGCACTTCGTCTTGGCTTCTCCTCGACCAGTCCGGCTAGGTTGGGGAAAGGGGGAGAAAGGGGATTAGGGTGTGGACTGCACTTCGTCTGACTTCTCCTCCTCGGCTAGGGTGGCCCTACCAGAAGCATACGCTTCCGCCGGCCGGCATAGCTCTCGGGATCAACAAAGCACGCTAACCTGCCCACCACGATAAGGTAGCAGTCCCTGGGCAGGCTCAGGGTACAAGACACGAGACTCTTATTCGGGAGATCGCGAGTTCGATTCCGACCACCGGCTGTTCTGACTGTAGGTTTTCCTCAGTCGAATGCTGGGACTGAAAGTCCTACCATAATAGCCCTCGGACATTCTTTCCCATCTATCCAAACACCCGAATATACCTAGTTAGTCATTTGAAGAGGGGCACATCAGGTAAAGCTGGTGTGTGCACCTTATAACAGAGATTCACACGAAAAAAAATATATTAAGAGCGAAGGATACCTCTTCGTCAAAAACCGCAGAAAATTTTCATTTTTTGATTATATCTCAAGATTGAAACACAAAATCGAAAATCTGAGACACCATAGCGCTGTGGTTTGGTAAGCCCTAAGAAAACCGTTATCGCAGTCATACTGTTTATGACGTTAAATACATTAATCATTCAGTCTGTAGGGCTTACCAAACCACAGCGCTATGTTGTCTCAGATTTTCGATTTTGTGTTTCAATCTTGAGATATAATTAAAAAATGAAACTTTTATACGGTTTTTGACGTAGAGGTATCCTTCGCTCTTAATACAAAAGTGATGTAATTAAATAAATAGCATTACATAAAGAGAATAAATGCTAAATTAACTCCATCCCCAATGCTTCGTATAACTGCTCCGTTTCTAAACCATCACTCCAGAGCCGCACAATTAAATATCCCATTTTCATAATGAAAATAATGGGCATGCTATTATTTCTAATTAATTGTTTTATGTCATATTATGAGGTCACATTTTCTACTACAACTGTTTAAACAAGTATACGATTGACTAGAGGGTATATAATTTATTGATAACCTTTTAAAATATTAATATTTCGGAACTACTCTACACTCTCCACAATTAAATTAAATTCAACTACATCTATTAAATTCAAGTATAACTCAAATATTGAATGGTCATATCTCGTGACGGGTTTAAGTACTACATAATATATCCATGAATCAATCAATCAATCGTCAAACAATCACTATTCATTAAAATAGTAATTATGTTCCTAGAAATACTCTCCACCAACTAACTCACCAGTCGAATGAAAACGCATTAATTTTATTTCATCCATGTGTTTTTTTCTATTAAATCCTTTATTGTCCGGCTTATCAACCCATTCAACAAAAAAAACAATAACAACCAAAATCGTTTGTTTTTATTTCCATATCAAAACTATAACTGTATTATGAAATTAAAACCTTAAGTGTCGAATATTAAAATCGTTCATTATTCTTGAATCGTTTCACGCAGTGTTGTCGAAGTGCGAACAAAGCTTCATTGCAAGTGACAGCAGCTTTACGCTAACTCTTGAAATAAACAAGTGAATATAAATCCGACAACGTTGTCATTCAAGTGGAGTGAGTGAGTGAGTGAGTGAGTGAGTGAGTGAGTGAGTGAGTGAGTGAGTGGGGAGATTCGTTCAAAACGACGCACACAAATAATGCCGAGTTTGTCCGTAATGACAGTCCACACTTCATATGTCACACAAGTCACCCAGACAGTTGACCTTTCTCGGTTGACTTTATTTTGAAGTGACGCATTTGATTTTTTTTTATTCCATTGTCATGAGAGATATGCTTCGCTTATTAAAACGGAAACATAGAAGAACAGTTAAAACGTTATATAAGACCTAGTAATTGGACTGTACACTGTTCCGTATCACATATAAAAACATTATTTAAAACGCAATGTATTTAAATATTAGCTAGGCAAACATATTATATATTATACAATACATATTAAATATTATACAATACCTGTCAAAACCTCTGTAATTTCTGATTTAGCTAAGTATCTTTATAAAAAAAAGCACCTAAAAACTGTATATTTTTTAATTATTGTCAACGATTGTGTATAAGGAGATTTTAAATGTAAAACAAAAATTGATATGTATAGCAAATAATGACATTCTTAGGCCTACTAATGGATTACTAATGGATTAATATTTTTAATACTCTGACCAAATTATTATCTTACTTCATTTCTTTTTATCTTCACATAAATGCCCCGCCACAAGACTGTTTTCTTACTGGGGCATTCAAACTATTCTCTATAACATGTACATGTGTAACCACTATGAAAAATAAATCTGAAAATCTGAAATCTGAAATATTTCGAACCCTGATCAGAGTTCTTCAACAGGCGAAAACACACTAGTGACAGGTGACTCTGATAAGGGTTCGAAATATTGCGTTTTAAATTGTTTTTATATGTGACAAGGAACAGTGTACATGCAGTCCAATTACTGGGTCTTATATAACGTGCTTCGCTGTTCTACACAAATGTGTGACCTTTCTTGAGAAACTCCCGAGTTGGGTCTGTTGAACCTTCTTCAAAATGGTTTTTAATTATCCTAAAAGAACATCAAAATATGCCATCCTAAAGAGAAAAAAAAAAAAAAGTTCATGGACATTGTTCTACTTTACAAAATTGGCAACAACCTAATAGACTCTGTACTAACCGAAAGACTCAACTATCATGTACCACCAAGAAGCACTTGCAAGCATGCACTCTTTCGGATTCCATCTAGCCGTATTGATGTTTACAAGTACTCCTGCATAAATAGGATACAATCAACATACAACACGCTTACAATAAACCAGGACCTTGACCTACACAACACTACCTTGGGGGCTTTCAGGGCGAGAGTCAAAGATGCAATGACTGAGCGATCTCACATTCTCTGATTTTCGCCTTCAGGGTTTCGAAGGGGGTGGTCTACACACACACACTCACTCTCACCCTCACACACACACCAACAATCACACACTCACACCCACACTCACACCCACACTCACACTTACACTTACACTCACACTCACACTCACACTCACACTCACACTCACACTCACACTCACACCCACACTCACACTTACACTCACACTCACACTCACACTTACACTCACAATCCATTCACAATCACACTCGCACACAAATCTTAATTCTTGTTTTGCTTTGTTACACTATGTACTAGCTTCACTTACACTGACTATTATGTATTATGTCTATTATATTGCACTTGTGGGGCTTGCCCCGTTGTCAATAAAGACCAAATAAAATAAAATAAAATAAAATAAAAGTAAATGCTCTTTCTACTGAATTGCTTTTGTTCCAATAGATATATCCGTTTTATCCAGATGTTCTTCCGAAGCGGTTTTTTTTTCAAATTTTTTCCTCGTGTTAAATATGTATTTCTTGCCAAATTCCCAACCTTTATGATTTTGTCCAATCTTATGTTAAAATGTTAAAGCTAGTTACTTAGGAAATTTTATGAAGAATACTTGTACCCCGTTGTTTATAATTTAATAAATTGTGTTTCAAAAAAAAAAAATCCGGATGTTCTAAATTAGATGTGAAAGGTGTACAGCAACATCTCATTATACAAAAGGTCATTAAGAACATACATGTGAAACAGAAGTATTTATTAGAACAAAAAAACATTCATAAGAAAGAGCACTAAATCCTCTGTAAAATGACATATTTTAAATTACATTTGGGACTTAAAAATTTTAACATGACGAAATTCCGCAGGCCAGGTAGCCCACACACACACTCTTAATTCATTCTGTCATAAAACAATGTTTAACACGAGACACTTTTCAAGCATTTAAATCTCTACTGTTGGACTTTTCATTACCTACATAAGCGTCCGTAAAACAAATGTGCTCATTAAACTATTTCAAAAATGTTTTCATAAAGAAATTATTAGTTATTATGTACGTGAAATCATCTTCCATTATAACAATCTTTGATATTGCGATGTGTCTTAAAAATTCCTTTCCTTGTATCTTCTTTCTTCGTTTTCAAAATTGGATATCGATGTAATTAACCAAAAATAAAACCATAATATTGATTTATCTCGCTTGTAAAATACTGGAACTGCGTCAAGTAACTTTCACTTCGCATCGCTGAGAAGTTTCAAATTCCGAGAATACTTTACGGAAGTGTATGAAGTGTTTACATCGCATTATCAAAATCTGAGCGGTTATCAAATTATTACGGAATACTTGAACTTCTATTTCGGAAGGCGGAAGGTGTCTTACCATACCAAAATGTTGATATTATTTTAGAGAATTTTGGTTCGTTATTAATTAGTGACGCGTAGGCTAAACCGAAAACCAATAACATAATGTTTGGCATGTGAAACGTTGGAATGGGTACTTTCTAGGGGTAAAACTTCTAGAGAAATATGTGCATAAATTCCGTCTTTACACCACACAAAACGAAAGATACAAGATTTTAACTAATAGTACTTTGCGTAACGAGAATGACGGTATAAAATTTGGGTCAAAGGATGACACATATCAAATGAAAGCTTGAGACGAGTACTTTTCAAAAAAGCATGATATACCTCTGGCAAATCCAGCTTTCTATGTCAAAACTAGGGTCAAAGGTCAAATTTGTAATTTTTTAAATAATTTTTAATTAAATGATGAAAAATGTTTGCAAGTTAAATTATTCATTTTTAGTAAGGTTAATGTATTATGTTTCTTTAAAAAAAATTACATTACCCATTTAGCCCTTTTTGACCTTAATTGAGGTCAATTTCATCAAAATGGGTAATTTTTAAAATTTTCTTCGATTTATTGGCCAATATTCATTATATCAACGTACTTACTCATAAATACGTTAACATGGCTAGTACTTATTGTTATCACATTGTTTTCACGGTATTCATTCAAAATGTCGGTCAAAGGTCAATAGGTAAGTATCGTCAAACTCGGTCTACTACTACAATATTACTTGTGGGTACTCTAAGACGCAGAATTTTAACTGCAATTTCAATAACGAATAACAATATGATGTTTTAATCGTAAGAGAATGTAATTATCATATAACTTATAAACAACCTAAGATTGTTACTGAATTTCTAATTAATGTCCTCAGACATCAGGGTATTCTTGAATGGGTGTGCAACTGCAACAAAATACATTTTTAGAAAAGAGCATGACCATGCTCAGATACGTGATATGATATAGTATGGTATGATATCTGTCCTAGCAGTCACTGTCTAGTCGTCAAATTAATCAAAATTGAAGTCAAAATCACTCAAAATTAAAGTCGTCAGATTAATCTCCTTCTGATTCACTGGAATTCTCATGCTGGGTACCGAAATTTGGACCAGTACTTCAGCTTACACGCGTGGGTACACTTCAGCTGATTGGCCAAACACTTATAGGTCGGCATCTTGCAAACACGGCAACAGTTACAGGCTAGGAGATCCATAACGGTCAAAGGTACTGGAGTTCCAATCATCCACTCGTTGCTCAGATCTCCTTCTGCCGTGGTTTTCCATCCATAGCCACGCGGAACAGGAACATCAGGGTTGCCTTCCAAGCAACGTATCAATAGATCGTGTTTGGTTGATGTTGAACTCACAGCCGCAGGATATGAAGCAGTAAGCAATCGTTACAAGGTGGTAGCTGATTAGACTTCATATCATCACACTTACTTCTAAAAAGCTCGTAGCGCAGCAGGTTGACGCATGACAGAGTCGTGGTCAAAGAGCAGAGTTTACAGACAAACTCTTCGAGTTTTTTTGATGACATCGATAGAAACTCTCCAGTCCTGACCCATATTGCTTAGCTTGTCACAGAAATGCGAGTTTTTTTCTCATGATATTCAAAGTTCTCTTTTTCCCTTTACCACTGAATGAGCGCACTCAGGTTGGAACTCATAGTCGTCCCCTACACCTATAGATGCGCCCGTTGTTAACAAGGTAACAGTTTCATACATGTCATCTCCCATATAGAAAACATATCCATAGCACCATTGGGTGCCTCTAGGTGAAGTATGAATTCCAACCTTTGTCACAACCAGTGCATGGAGGTCAGGGAGGGTATTATATACTTCGAATTCCAACGAACTCGCTAGTTTTAACACATCTTCGAAGTGTGTTTGATTTTTGGTAGTCAAGCGTCAACCAGCTGCCCTACGAGCTTTTTAAAAGTAAATGTGATGATATTAAGTCTAATCAGCTACCACCTTGAAACGATTGTCTACTGCTTCATATCCTACGGCTGCGAGCTAACCACCAAACAGCGGTCTGGATACGTTGTTTGGACGCCAACCCTGATGTTCCTGATCCGCGTGGCTATGGATGGGAAACCACGGCAGAAGGAGATCTGAGCAACTAGTGGATGATTGGAACTCCAGTACCTTTGACCGTTATGGATCTCCTAGCCTGTAACTGTTGCCGTGTTTGCCAGATGCCGACATGTGAGTGTTTGGCCAATCAATGAAAGTGTAGGCCTACCCACAATTGTAAGCTTAAGGATTGTACAAATACCAGTACCAGTACCAGTATCAGTATCAGTAGCCAGCATGAGAATTCCAGTGAGTCAGAAGGTGATTAATCTGACAGCTTGGACAGTGACTGACTGCTAAGGTAGATATAAAATAATACTAGTATCATATTATCACGTATCTCAGCATGGTCATGCTCTTTTCTAAAAATGTATTTTGTTGCAGTTGCACACCTATTTAAGAATACCCTGATGTCTGAGGACATTAATTAGAAATTCAGTAACAATCTTAAGTAGTATTATAAGTTATATGATAATTATATTCTATTACGATTAAAACATGATATTATTATTCGTTATTGTAATTGCAGTTAAAATTCTGCGTCTTTAGAGTACCCACAAGTAATATTTTAGTTACTAGACCTAGTTTGACGATACTTACCTATTGACCTTTGACCGCCATTTTGAATGAATACCGTAAAAACAATGTGATAACAATAAGAACTATTTATTTTAACGTATTTATGAGTAAGTACGTTGATATAATGAATATTGGCCAATAAATCGAAGACAATTTTAGAAATTACCTATTTTGAGGAAATTGACCCCAATCAAGGTCAAAAAAGGTAAGTAGGTAATTTAATTTTTTTTTTATAAACTTTATACATTTATCTTACTAAAAGAGTATTTTTAAACTTGCAAACATTTTTCATTATTTAATTAAATATTATTAAAAAAATTACAAATTTGACCTTTGACCCTGGTTTTGACATAGAAAGCTGGATTTGCCAGAGGTATATCAAGGTTTTTTGAAAAGTAATCATCTCAAGCTTTCATTTGATATATGTCATCCTTTGACCCAAATTTTATACCGACCAGGCCTTTTTCGAGCGTTATGCAAAGGACTATAAGGTGGCTTTTATTATTTCAGTATCCTATATTCTTAATTTAAAATTTAACAATGATAACAAAGGTGTACACATTACAGATGAGGAAATTTTTAAGAAAATGTTGTTAATTTATCTTTCCTTAGAATTTACATCCTAATGTAAGGTAAGATTATTATTTTAGAATAACTTTACTCTGACGAAGCTCTAGAAAAACACCAACAATACAACAAAACCACTGTTTATATAAATAAAAACAATTTTCTTTCCTTAAAAACACATCCAAGCAATCGTTTTGTGTTTTCAATGCATCCAATTCCGTTCTTGAAACAATACACGACTAAAACCCGACAGCTTTGGGCGATTTTAATATAAACGCTTTACACAACACAACAATATCTCTTTTGCTAATTCTCATTTCATATTGCCACAAAAAAAAACACTCCAATCATTTAACATGCTTCATTAAAGTAATGCACATTGCACAGCAAATACACTTCCACAAAAAACCCGTCACAAAGAGAAATCAGAAATGATACAAGAAAGAGCATTTTCATTTGCCGAGTGAATAACATCGTTGTATTTCTCGACAAAACGTGTTCAATAAATAAAATGCCAGTACATATTATCTTAGAAAAACAAGCGAATTGTTTTGATTACATCAAAGGCCAGTAAGTAATCATAATTTATAATTGTTTTTTGCTTCTGTTTCTCTTTTTAACGCTTTTCTTTATAATCTGCAAATATGAATTACAATTTTTTTTTATCACATTTAGAGTCTAAACCTACTAAGTAACAAGACAGATTTTCTGTGGGGGAATTTAATCAAAAGCGACTAAACCAACGCTGTAGGCTTCAAACAACATCGACGAGTGAACGATAACCAATCAAAGATCGATATATCAAATACGAGACATATGAATCAGTGATTAGACAGTGCGAACACCTGCTGACAAATGTCGGAATCAAAAAGGCCGATTCAGAACAATTTTGCAATTTATTGAGTGCTTCGTTGCTAAGACGGCTCCAAAGTCACCGTTTACTTATTCCTAACACAAGAACCATGCACGTTAAGGCTGGTTCACACGGATTTTTAAGACATAATATTTAAGGTTTAACGCGTAGTCGTAAAGTTGGATCATATAGGAAACACGTACTGGCATTCACACAAAGTCTTAGTTTTTTTGAAGTTGTTTTTATGCGTTATTCATTGTCATAAAGTTGGGCAATGTCCAACTTTACGCTTAAATCTTAAAATAAGTTACTAAAATCTCAAGTCAACGGACCATCTACTTTAATAATAATTACAAATTAATTGTAAGATGTGCAGGAATTTGTTGTAAACAAGGCTATGACAATCAATTATGTATACTACGAATTTCAATTAATTTGTATTGAATCACAATGATGTTTCAACTGAGGATAAAACTTTACAAAGTACTTCACTTTACTAGGCCTATCTTGAACGAAACGAAACTATATGAACCAGAGCCCTAAAAGCAACGTCTTCAAACCCTATGCATTATGTCTTAAAAATCTGTGTGGACCAACCTTTAGCAAAATTTAATCTCTAACCGTTTGTATTTGAAGAACGTACGTCCCCATGCACGTGTTAGTAGAGCAGCAAAGTGTATCTCGTAGGCTATTCGTGGAAGAGTATAGCGGTAAACGGGATTATGCAAAGGCATGTATAAAAATGATTTTGGACCAGGGTAACATCGGCGGAATTGCTGCAGACGGCGTCAGTGGCGCCGCGACGCCACCTGACGCCGCCACACGACGCCACCGAACGTTTTGGCTTATAACTTTTACACCGTTTGTCCTACAGAAAAACGAAAACTGATTTTTCATTAAGGTTTTAAATACGAATCGATTGGTACCAAATACGTTATGATTAGATGAGCGTAGCGAAGCAGAGTGAATCTCACATTTCAACTCGATTGGCGCTTTGTCTTTGATTGTGCACAAAAGTTTGTTCGTCACGCACAGGTCACACGGCTTGACGGATTTGGCTGAAATTTTAGATAAACTCTTGTGACTACAAGTATAGATGCTGTTAACATAAACAAGAAAATCCGTCTAGATTCCAACCTACAAAAAATTAATTAGTGAAAATATCGAGTTTTAATTTTTTTGTTCTTCGCGCACAGATTAAACTTCTTAACGGATTTGGCTGAAATTTTAAGGCAACACTCTGGACTATTAAAGTAGATGCTGTTAACATAACCAAGAAAATCCGTCAAGATGCCAACTTACAAAAAATTTATTAGTGAAAAATATCGAGTTTTAATTTGTTTTATTAAAATTTATGGACGGATTTAAATATTGTTTTTATATTTATGTCCAAAATAAGAATGTTGACACGTGATAAAAGGTTGAAAGTAGTAACTTGAACCGCCATTTTTTTAAAAAATATTTTGTTTTTTTGTATGCAAAAGTTTGTTCGTCGAGCACAAGTCAAACGGCTTGACGTATTTAGTTGAAATTTTCAGTGAACACTCACGCTCACTACACAAGATGCTGTTAGCATATCCAGCAAAATCCGTCAAGATGGCAACCTACAAAAAAATAACTACTAAAACAAATAAAATATTTTATTTATTTTTTAAATTAAAACTTGCCGTCGGATTTTAATTATTTTTTTAAATGAATTGCAGAATAATAGTTTAAACATATGACAGGAGTTTTTAAATTGTTTTGTTAACGGACATCTTGTAACCAAATATTTGTTTATTTACGGCAATATATTTTGCTATTGTCTACTTTTTGCTTATATCTGTACTCCCGTTTGGGTCCTGGGTAGAATTTGGCCCAGGTAATATATCTGTCGATTATAAGAGGCGAGAAAATATGAGCCCTCCTTTCTCTGTCCTCCAAGGAGCATTAAAAGCACGCATTCCTGTCCACCACGATAAGTTAACAGTTGCTGACAAGAGCATATGCTTCGGTAGGGCCACCGTAGCCGGACAAGTCGAAGCCAAACGAAACAAAATTATAACAGGTAAATGCCTTGTTTGATAAATAAAAAAAAAATCGGTTAACGCAGAGCGTTTTCCTAGTCATTAAATATTTAGACTGGTTATATCAAACGATTTTTTTAAGTAATGAGTGCTATCAGCAGTCACTCTCTTGGGGAGGTGTCCCCCTAGCCAGTAAAAATATATTCGTTATGTCCTTGTTACTTGACTCCTATCTGACTTGAATCCTACACGACGTGGTGACCGGTTCGCCCAAGAGTTTAAACTGCGCATACCTTAAAAAATTAATAGTAGTTTATTTTTCAATCACATCCTTATACCGTACCGTATACCGGAGTAATGAAAATGCGTAGAAAACGGTATAAGGATGTGATTGAAAAATAAACTACTATTAATTTTTTAAGGTATGCGCAGTTTAAACTGTTGGGCGAACCGGTCACCACGTCGTGTAGGATTCAAGTAACAAGGACATAACGAATATATTTTTACTGGCTAGGGGGACACCTCCCCAAGAGAGTGACTGCTGATAGCACTCATAGTTTAAAAAAATCGTTTTTGTAAGGTTGTAATGATATAACCAGTCTAAATATTTAATGACTAGAAAAACGCTCTGCGTTAACCGATTTTTTTTTTATTTATCAAACAAGGCATTTACCTGTTATAATTTCGTTTCGTTTGGCTTCGACCTGTCCGGCTACGGTGGCCCTACCGAAGAATATGCTCTTGTCAGCAACTGTAAACTTATCGTGGTGGACAGGAATGCGTGCTTTTAATGCTCCTTGGAGGACAGAGAAAGGAGGGCCCTTATTTTCTCACCTCTTATAATCGACAGATATATTACCTGGGCCAAATTCTACCCAGGACCCAAACGGGAGTACAGATATTAGCAAAAAAGTTGACAATAGCAAAATATATCGCCGTAAATAAACAAATATTTGGTTACAAGATGTCCGTTAACAAAACAATTTAAAAACTCCTGTCATATGTTTAAACTATTATTCTGCAATTCATTTAAAAAAATAATTAAAATCCGACGGCAAGTTTTAATTTAAAAAATAAATAAAATATTTTATTTGTTTTAGTAGTTACTTTTTTGTAGGTTGCCATCTTGACGGATTTTGCTGGATATGCTAACAGCTTCTTGTGTAGTGAGCGTGAGTGTTCACTGAAAATTTCATCCAAATACGTCAAGCCGTTTGACTTGTGCTCGACGAAAAAACGTTTGCATACAAAAAAACAAAATATGTTTTTACAAAATGGCGGTTCAAGTTACTACTTTTAAACTTTTATCACGTGTCAATATTCTTATTTTGGACATAAATATATAAAAAAAAATTAAATCCGTCCATAAATTTTAATAAAACAAATTAAAACTCGATATTTTTCACTAATAAATTTTTTGTAGGTTGGCATCTTGACGGATTTTCTTGGTTATGTTAACAGCATCTACTTTAATAGTCTTAAGTGTTGACTTAAAATTTCAGCCAAATCCGTTAAGAAGTTTAAACTGTGCGCGAAGAACAAAAAAATTCAAACTCGATATTTTTCACTAATTATTTTTTTGTAGGTTGGAATCTTGACGGAATTTCTTGTTTATGTTAACAGCATCTATACTTGTAGTCCCAAGAGTTTATCTAAAATTTCAGCCAAATCCGTCAAGCCGTGTGCCCTGTGCGGGACGAACAATCTTTTGTGCACAATCAAAGACAAAGCGCCAATCGAGTTGAAATGTGATATTCACTCTGCTTCGCTACGCTTATCTAATCATAACGTTTTTGGTACCAATCGATTCGTATTTAAAAACTGAATGAAAAATAATTCTTATTTTTTCTGTAGGACAAACGGTGTAAACGTTATAAGCCAAAACGTTCGGTGGCGTCGTGTGGCGGCGTCAGGTTGCGTCGCGGCGCCACTGACGCCGTCTGCAGCAATTCTGCCGATGTAACCCTGGTCCAAATTATTGTTATACATGCCTTTGCATAATCCCGTTTACCGCTATACTCTTCCACGAATAGCCTACGAGAGCCAAAAAAGTACATCTTGCGCTCCTACTATGTACTCATAACATCAGTAAAGGATTGTGTAAACGTAGTAAAACGCGCAGCACATTACCACGTTTAACGCGCCGTTATATTTAACGAGCGATTGAAAAAAGAACTTTGCACCGTGGCAATACTCAACTCAACTCAACGCAAATCAAATCACTTAACTAGAGATGTTGTTTCTTTACATAGCGGTTTTGCTTCAATTACCTCTGTATTTCGGTACCTTTAATAACGGGCGTCGACCTCAGTCGGTAAATACAGACAGACAGACAGACAGAAAGACAGACAGACAGTGTCGATGAAGATATTAAATCAAGCAAATATTGTCTTTACCAATAGCTTTGGTAACTGTTGACCAAAAGCAGATGGTGCCTACTGGGCAAAGATAGTGATAAACACGCACACGCACACGCACACGCACACGCACACGCACACGCACACGCACACGCACACGCACACGCACACGCACACGCACACGCACACGCACACGCACACGCACACGCACACGCACACGCACACGCACACGCACACGCACACGCAACACAAACTAAGAGGTTGTTTTTAGATACTTATTTTAACACCATACTGAGTGATAAAACAAAAACTTAATACGTTATGGTTTTGTTTGCAAGCTGCAACTGAAGTCTATCTCCATCGTAGAATAATCTTTCAGTTATTGTTATCAGTTTATAGCGTCGCTATTTTGAATAAGATATAAATAATTAATAATCGCACTCAGTAATTGCAAAATATACTTAGGTTGTATCTAAAATCTCAATTTTGACGCTATATAGTTGACTTTCTAAGCTGACGTTCGCACAGTTAATGGCAATTATTAACTAAAACAATTTGTTAATTATTGTATTAGTCGACAAGGTGTTAGTGGTTAAAATCTTATAATCTTGTTCATGTATTTGTTAGTAGTATATTTAAATAGACGGCAAGGAATTGGAAACCTCTCTACAATAATATCCCACCCATCTGTGCCGCATACGACAAAGTAATCTTCAATACAACAACGATTAACGTTTTCTCATTTCACGAGATAACAATATTTAAAGTGTATTCCACGTAGAGATTGCAGTACTTTTGTGCATTTCTCTGCCACTGTCTACCCACACCCACCCCTTGTGGCGAGTGCAAACGGTTTAGCCACGGTCGCTAAGCCGGTTCCCATACGAACACCGAAGTTAAGCAACCTCGGGCTAGGTCAGGAGGTTGATGGGTGACCACTCTCCTCTAAAACATTAGTTACCGTTGGTTTGAGCAGATTGGAGGGTTCGAAAGCTTGTGTAACAGCATCGTTCTTCTCGTCAACTGCTCGGCAGTCCAGGTTAGTGGAGGAACCTATACTAGGAAAACGCTCCGCGTTGACAGATGAGCGAGATTTTTAATGTATCAAATCAAATAAATCATATGCATATCATATTACTCTTTTTAAAAAAAAAATACCTTTATAATAAACATATGATTTTTTTACAAGATGGCGGATCAAGTAACAACCTTATAACTTAAGTATGTTATTTCTTGATATGTTGCTAATAAATGCACGAAATATTATTTAAATCCGTTCAGAAGTTTTCTTTAAAGAAATTAAAACCTTCAAGTTGATGGATTTCCGCATAATTTCATTCGACCGTGGTCTACTCAATGGGCTCTAATTCATAAACTATTAAACCTATCAGTGTATCGAAAACTCCATAATGTAGATACAGACTATATCTAAAATGTTATATTAATTAATCATACAATAACCCGCTTTTAAATCATAATAAAGGCTTTTTTATTTGTCGACCAAGTTCTTTGTTAACATTTGCATGTTTGCCGTGAAGGTCATTAAATATAACACGTCATTGTAGCCATTCTATGATTGATATCAAAATTCCAAATACTTAGTAAGAAAGGTCTGACTGCTTTAGCCATTTCGGTAGCATACTATGTGCATCTAACTTCAATGGTCCGCAAATGCGAATCATATCGGTGGAACACTGTAAACACGAAGAAAATTACTGCTTTAAATAAACAATGTTTGTTTATAACATGGCGGTTAAAGCTACAATTTTGAAACTGTTGTCGAGTGTTAGTATTATCAATGTAGACTTACATTTAAAAAATTATTTATATCGGTGTGTAAGTTTTAATATAATTAAATAAAACAAAACATGTGTTTCAGTTGTTAATTTTT
The DNA here is from genome assembly GCA_945910005.1 of Isoperla grammatica. Classification (NCBI taxonomy): domain Eukaryota; kingdom Metazoa; phylum Arthropoda; class Insecta; order Plecoptera; family Perlodidae; genus Isoperla; species Isoperla grammatica. The sequence continues at coordinate 33,260,393 of OX246747.1, forward strand.
TGTAGGTTGGCATCTTACGTCATTGTAGCCATTCTTATACAGCTATTGAGATTCCAAATAATAATGAGAAAGGTATGATTGCGTACGGTATTTTTGTGTTTACTTTGTGCATCTAACTGCAATAGTTCGCAAATGCGAATCATATCGCTGGAACACTGTAAAAATGAAGAAATTATTGTAGTAAATAAACAATATTTTTTTATAACATGGCGGATGAACTTACAATTTTGAAACTTTTGTCAAATGTTGGTACCGTTGATGTCAATCTACAAGTGAAACATTATTTAAATCCGTTAGTAAGTTTTCATTTAATTAAATAAATAAACAAATTTTATTTTTCAGTTATTAATTTTTTGTAGGTTGGCATCTTGACGAATTTTGCTGGTTATGTTAACAGCATCGAGTTTAGTGGTCACAAACGTTGCCCAAAATTTTTAGCCAAATACGTCAAGCCGTTTGACCTGTGCGCGACGAACAAAATTTAGCGCACATACATACATACATACAGACATACATACATACATACATACGTACACACAGACAAAGCGCCGATCGAGTTGTATGGAAAGATTCACTCCGCTTCGCTACGCTCATCTAAAAACGCTCCGCGTTGACAGATGAGCGATTTTTTTCAATGTATCAAATCAAATAAATCATTTGCATATCATATTACTCTTTTAAAAAAAAAACTTTATAATAAACATATGATTTTTTTACAAGATGGCAGATCAAGTTACAACCTTAAAACTTAAGTATATTATTTTTTGATATGTTGCTAAGAAAATCACGAAATATTATTTAAATCCATTAAGAAGTTTTCTTTAAAGAAATTAAAACCTTCAAGTTGATGGATTTCCGCATAATTTCATTCGACCGTGTTGTACTCAATAGGCTCTTATTCATAAACTATTATACCTATCAGGGCATGGAAAGTTCCATAATGTAGATACAGACTATATCTAAAATGCTATATTGTTGTATAATACAATAACTCGCATTTAAACCATAATAATAGCTTTTTAAATTGTCGAGCAAGTTTGTTGTTATTTACTGCATGTTTGCCGTGAAAGTCATAAAACATAACACGTCATTGTAGCCATTCTATGATAGCTATCAAAATTCCAAATACATAGTGAGAAAGGTCTGACTGCGAAAGCCATTTCGGCAGCATATTATGTGCATCTAACTTCAATGGTCCGCAAATGCGAATCATATCGGTGGAACACTGTAAAAACGAAGAAAATTTCTGCCATAAATAAACAATATTTGTTTATAACATGACGGTTAAAGCTACAATTTTGAAACTGTCGTCGTGTGTTGGCACTATTAATGTGGACTTATATATAAAAAATTATGTATATCGGTGTGTAAGTTTTAATTTAATTAAATAAATAACAAAACATGTGTTTCAGTCGTTAATTTTTTGTAGGTTGGCATCTTACGTCATTGTAGCCTTTTTAAGACATCTATCGACATTCCAAATAATTACGAGAAAGCTATGATTGAGTACGCTATTTTTATGTTTGCTATGTGCATCTTACTGCAAAGATCCGCAAATGCGAACGATATCGGTGGAACACTTAGAAAAAAAAGAAATTATTGTTGTAAATAAACAATTTTTTTTTTATGACATGACGGGTAAACTTACAATTTTAACACTATTGTCCAGTGTTGAGACTATTGATGTTAACCTACAAGTGAAACAAAATTAAAATCCGTGTGTAAGTTTTAATTTAATTAAATAAATAAACAAATTTTGTTTTTCAGTAATTATTTTTTGGTAGGTTGGCATCTTGACAAATATTGCTGGTTATGTTAACAGCATCGAGTTTAGTGGTCACGAATGTTGCCCAAAAATTTCAGCAAAATACGTCAAGCCGTTTGACCTGTGCGCGACGAACAAAATTTGGCGCACATACAGACAGACATACATACAGACACACAGACAAAGCGCCGATCGAGTTGTATGGAGAGATTCACTCCGCTTCGCTACGCTCATCTAATGACTGGTCAAAGTTACACCGTTCTTTCAGATGGGACGTAAAGCTGATGGTTCCCTTGGTACTTTTCGACAGGAGTAAGCTACGTGCCGGTACCAGACTTCCCTTCCTCCTTTCTTAATCATCATGCATCGTTGTTAATCATCCGTTGTTATACTGGTCACTGTTAAATGACATAAAATGCTTTATGAGGCAAATTCATAAATAAATAAATAAATAAATAAATAAATAAAAGTTAGTATGTGAAATAAACCTGTCAAGATGTCAATTATAGTCTTTTGCACTCGCCACAAGGGGTGGGTGGGGGTATAGACAGTGGCAGAGAATGTAACTACCTACTGCAATCTTTGCGTGGAATACACTTTAGACCAGATTATTTTCCCGCTTCAATCCCTTCTATCTATAAAATCCACGCGGATATAAAACGAGCATCGCGTCGTTTTCTCGCGACCCATTTCGCATTTTTCTGATCTCAATCCATTTACCGAAATTGCTGCAAGTAGCTGTCACACTATTACTATAGTTGAGAAACTGTAAGAATGACGGCCTCCTCCATATACCCTTTATACAGCTACCTGACCCCCCCTGAACTCCGTGACAACCTAACAAAATGAAATGCGTAACTGAAAATCAGTTTGTTGTTTCATGGAATTGAGGGGGGTCGGGTAGCAGTGGTGGGGATAAGGAGGGGGCGTCATTCTTACAGTTTCTCAACTATATAATGTTGTCTAGCTATACACGACACCAATAGACAGTGTGTTCCATCTAAGGGTAGGTCAAGCGAGCGATATTCTATATTATACCAGTTCTAAAAACGTCGATTCGAGCAATAAACGTACGTCGGTAAAGGGTACCTCTACGTCAAAAACCGCAGAAAATTTTTAAATTTTAATTCGATCTCAAAAATGCTACTCGAAATGTAATATATGAATCAACGGCGCAACGTGTTCTGCTAAGCCCTACATACTGAATTAAATATTATAACCATTGGCGTAGTTACTTTGAAATTAAAACGATAATTGGTAATAAAATGAATTACAAATAAAAACAATACTGATTATAATGTGAGACACATTTAGAGCATTCAGTATGTAGGTCTTACCAAACCACAGCGGCGCTGTTGATTGAGATTTTCGATTTCGAAGTCCATTCTTGAGACATAATTTAAAAATGAGACTTTTCTGTCGGTTTTTGTTGTGGAGGTACGCTTTGTTCTTAAAAGTGGTGTGTTAAACTATTTTATTCGCTTCAACAATACGTTCGTCACCATGTATATACAGGGTTGGTTTATTAAATAATGTCCTCTACTGAAAATCAGTCTTCTTACTGAGTCGATAGATCTACATGTAAATTTATTTTATTTATTTATTTATATATATATATATATATATGTAGTAGTAGGTTTTCGGGTTGCTGTCCACGTTACTTGCTCTTTAGAGACTGGTTGCTGGCCCAGAAATGGGCCATTGTCAATGTCTCGACGTTTCGACAAAATCGCATTTGCCATCTTCAGGAAGATTCGTTGGTTTCCGAAGCTGAGAACCGGTTCTCAGCTTCGGAAACCAACGAATCTTCCTGAAGATGGCAAATGCGATTTTGTCGAAACGTCGAGACATTGACAATGGCCCATTTCTGGGCCAGCAACCAGTCTCTTAAGGCCTACGCACAATTGGCATAGCGCAAGCGTAACGGAACGTAAGCGCAGCGCAAGAAATATGAACCAATGTCATCACATGGCCTCGTCTCCAACTGACACAAGAGCGCATGGCGCAGCATAACGGAGCGCAAGAGTTGGTTATATTTTATATTTTTGCGTTGTGCTTGTGCACGACATAACGATCGACCAATAGGAATCTTGTTCCAACTAGACAGCTGTGGTCTCGTCATACTAGCTCAGTCAAATTAGTAATTGTTTTTAGTATATTATTACGTGACTTTCGTTTGTATCAGACTATTTACCGTCACTAGCCTTCAATTTCAATTGATAAAATAAATTAAGAACAGATGTTACCTCTTCATTCTCAAGTGTGCACTGTATCAACATTATATCAAATGAAACTGTTTTACAAGAATTTGACTAGGCCTATCGCGGATAGAATTTGTTGAATGCGAGGTAGGCCTAGGCCTAGAATAAAACGGATACAATATAGGCAAGCCGTTAATTATAACTATATACGTCTTGTTTCATGCCTGTGAATGCAGGCCAACCCTAGACCGATGATAACAAGTGGCAATATTGAATTTGTAGTATGTCCCTAACCTCAAACCATGGCGAGTGCAGACGACTAGACAGCCAAAACTTGCTTTGCGCTGTGGTTGTGTTACGTGAATTGTGCGTTGGCGTCGGCCTTACGTTGCGCTTGCGTTGTGTTTATGCTTGCGCTGTGCCAATTGTGCGCAAGGCTTAAAGAGCAAGTAACGTGGACAGCAACCCGAAAACCTACTACTACATCTTCTTCAGTCCGCGAAAACCTACAGAATAACATATATATATATATATATATATATATATATAAATATTTATATATTTATATATTTATATATTTATATATTTATATATTTATATATTTATATATTTATATATTTATATATTTATATATTTTTATATTTATATGTTTATGTATTTATTTACTATAGGCACCGAGATTGGCCACTGATGGCGCTAGTGAAAACGAATGAAGCGCTCCAAGTGGCAAAGTCGCGCAACAACCTGCTGAAGCAGCGTCGTTCTTCCTACGTCAATAAAGGGAAATTGTGAAAATTGTTTAATTAAATATGGGTTTTAAAATTTTCGCGCAGATTATGAATCCCATCAGTAAATCTTAAAAAGGCAAGCCACCATTTTAATCAGGACACGTTTTAGACGTAAAAACAACAAATAACACACAACAAACACAAACAAAACAAGACAATAAAAGCCAAAACAAAAGCACAAAACAAAACAACAATACAAAATAAATACACATCAACAATAAAAAACAAAACAAACACCAAACAAAAACAAGATATATCACAATAATATCCAGCACTATTTTCAACCGCGGAATGAAATCTTCAGCAGTTTGTTGCTAAATTTGGCCACATATAGCGCTGTATGTACTAACACACGGTGCCTATAGCCAGCCATTAAAGTTAAGTTATACAGTGACTCGACGACGTTGAATACGCGAACTCCAGTGATAAATCATAACAACGCAAAACACTCGAGACCAAAATGAAAACTTTCAAGAGAGCAAGAAAACTCCCTAACAAGGACGCCGGGGATAATACATATTTGCAGCAACGGAACTAAGAGTGAGGAAACTGTCACCTAACTACGTATACGTGTATATCTCCAAACACATTTCTATTATATATACACAGCAGAATATATTTTGTGATACTAACACAGCAGAATAAAAGCAACAACCACAAATTATGTTGACGAAACCAAGATTTTAAGACCGGGGGAATATTTTTAAATAAAACACGCGAACAGTAATCACGCTCATGAAAAAAAAAGGAAAAACACACACTCAACGAGTCAGTAAATTTTCGAGAGCGTCCGCTCTCTTCCTCAGACGCGAGGGCACTGAAATGTCGAAAATTTTCGCACTCGGTAATTTTTTTTTTTTTTCATGAGCGTGGTAACTGTTCGTGTGATTTGTTTAAATAAAATCGATGTTTGCGAATCTTCAATCTTTATATTTATTTCACATCGTAAAAAATCATTTACATTAATATAATTTTAGAATATTACACTTGTTGAACAAATACGAATAAAATGTCGATATCTTCATACATTTTCAGGTAGAAAATATTCACTTAAATATAGAAATGCATCTGCGAGCTTCCTGTATTTATAATATACCCGCCAAGACTATTAAACGAAGTCCTCGGTATATTATGTAGTCGCACTGCGTCGTTATTGGAGGTTAACCCGTTTGGCATACTCGTCCAAAGACTTGGCATAGAAACATATGTCTATCCACGACGCGACAATAAACCACGCCAAAGAGCTCTAAAAGAATTTCAAAAGATTACGGTGTGTGTAATAAATGTTGAGAAAATAAACTATCTTCTCAAAGAGTATAACTAAACTGTTTGTTTTTACAGAAACTCAAAGCTGTCGGTATGTGAGATCTTTTTGAGGACTTTGGATTAGAACGCGTCAACGGTTTGTGAACTGATAGACTGTTGAGTTTCCTAAAACATTTCTGTTCACAAATTCTGACAAAGCTCTGTCTCAAAAAAGCTGTAGTACTTCATGAATTAACCGGTTAACCCTTCTTATAAAGATGACCCAACAAAGGTATTCTCATGCTTAAGGCTGGTCCACACAGATTTTGAAGACATAATGCATAAGGTTTAAAGACGTTGTTTTAAAAACCAACTATGATCCAACTTTACGACTACGCGTTAAACCTTAAATCGTATGTTTAAAAAATCTGTGTGGACCAGCCTTTACAAAATAACTTAGTCGAATCCAACAGTACCAACTTCATTTTTTACTTATCTAGTTCTACTAGTCACAGCGATTCCTGAGGCCTAGATAACTTGAAAACATTATTGTTGTATTAACATATTGGTCTTACAATCTCATAGGCTAATAAGAAAGTTATTTGTAGCAATTAAGCTATTTGGAGTATTTCAAGGCGCGTTCAGACAGAATGAGAGTGATTAAGCCTTGGGAAAACAACGTACTCGGAAACATCCATCCCCAAATGTATTTCAACAATGCCAACAATCGAAAATCAATTTTCTTAATCACTCGTTTTTAAACACTAATCACTATAACAGTTTGTAAACGCTTAAACATAAATCGTATACTTCAACCCTGTTAAACCTTAAATCGTTAGTCTTAAACACTAATCGTTAGTCTAAGTACGTGTCCGAATTCCTCTTTATCATTGCTAACTCTAGGTCTAAGTCTAAATTTGACGTCATCAATCATCGGTGACGTATGAAGTACTGTCCGAAATCGTTAAGTCTAGGTATAAATCGAAGTTTAGACCTAGCAATCGAAAGTGCACGCTCGTTATAAGTCTTAAAATGGCGGACGAAAAAAACAGCTGCGAGAAGGAAGACGGAAAAGTGAAATGTTACTTAAGTTTATTATATACATACCTCTAGTATTATTTTATAATGTAAACAGTGATAGGCCTACTCTAAAGCCTAAAACCTGCATCAATACTGGAAAATGAATACTTTTACATTTCCTAACCTCCAAAGGCGTCGGTACAATTCGCGGATTGACCCGTCGAGAAGGCTGTGAACCAATGCTTCAACTCTAGGTCAAATTTCTGGCAATAGGTGGCTCTGCAATAGGTTTAGTACTGTCCGAAATCCACTGAGAATTAGAGTTAGAACATGCTAAATAATTTAAACCTAGACTTAGACCTAGACTTAGACTTAGACCTTAGACTTTTAATTCGGACACGTCCTTAGTCATTTCGTGTGAACCCGCCTTCAAGGGTTTTGATTGGTGGTTGCCATGGAGACAACAAGCTATTCGACGAATAAGTAGTTATTTGGGCATTGTTAGACTGGACCCAAGGTGAATTACGGTATAAGTTCAGTGGCAGCATGTCATTTTTTTACTCAAGTTTTCCCAATTACTCCACAGATTTCCTCAGGTCTAAGTGTCATTTATATTTCATTTCAATACTAGAATGTGTGTGCGTTTCTTTTAGTATTTTTCTTTTTAATAGTAGGGGGTCTGGGGGGGTGACAGCCCCCCCTCCCAGTTAAAAAATAAGTTCGTTATGATGGGCGACATTTAGGTTCCGTGGGGCATTGTAGGGTATTCATGTGGACCGCTGTGCTTCACTTTCTCCACTTCACTATCTGTTGCTTGTATTGCAAACTTGATCTGCTTATAATATGTTTCCAATTGCCCATCAATCATATTCTCTAGTAAATTCCTTCGTCACTCAGAATCAGTATTAGTAGCTAAACGATTCCTCGATTCACTTTAACCTTCTCCACACAAACTGCTCGTTTTTCGGTCGCTTTTTGAACCGCTTCCTCATTTCTCACTCTATTCATCCATCCGAGAAAGCTTCAACATCCTCTCGTAACAATCATTTATATCGACGGTCAATTAATCACACATCGTAAAGAGTTTTTTTTTTGTTTGCGATCTTTGGAATTCAGACTCTCTGCCGACTGCTTTGCAATGCTAGAACCGACCAAAGCACTCAGTGGTATTGCCGCAATAAAAGAACTCTTACCAATAGGGCACTAGCAACACCAAAAGACAACAATGAAACAAATGAATTGAATCGATGGACAAACAACAAGCTGTCAAATATAATTTCTTCTGATTTTGGAAAACAAAACAAAAAAACAAACAAATATACATACAAAACTTTCACTTAGTCGTTGTCTATCATTAAAAGTTTTAAATGGCGAGCAGTTACTATTGCTACACTTATTTCTATTTCTATGGTTGCAATTTTATTATTTTGACAGCTGATTGTTTGTCCATCATTTCAATTCATTTGTTGCATTGTTGTCTTTTGGTGTTGCTAGTGCCCTATAAAAGGCTAGAGTCAAATACTTACAGAGAAGTAACGGTTGATTGATTTCAGAATGGATTCACTCAACTATTTAGTGTTTAAGATTTAGATTTAAACTGAATAAAATCGGTTTACACACTTACATAAGGCCAGTTAACATTATGCAGGACATAAACTCACATGGACTCATTTTACTTAAAAGCTGGTTCTAACTAAAAAATTAGTGTAACCTTTATTATTAAAATTTGTTGATTACAATTACCACTGGTATATTAGTCAATCTGTATATATATAAACTAAAGTCGTACTACGTATACACGGAGGTTTGAAAACGATTTCAAACCGTTTTGAGTTTTCAAAACCGCATGTATACACCTCGAAAACTGGTCTGAATCGGTTAAGTCAAACCCAATTTTCATGGGTTTGACTTGAAAACTAGTTTTCAAAACCGTCATGTATACACTCCACTGACATCGAGACATGTGACATTCCGTACTAAGAACTAAAAACAGTTTTGAAAACGTTTTGAGGTCACTCTCATGTATACACACCACCGATTTGGTTTCACTGAAGTCAAAACTTTTTCAAAACTGCATGTATACGTAGTAAATATAAATAAAATTTGGATTGGTTTAACCGAAAAATGTATCCTTACTTTACATATTGCAACCAACAAAATCTAAGAAATCCTATATATATATATACAGTTGAGACGGTACAGGCTTGTCCCACACGGCTTGGGTGTTCTTAGAGCCATATGCGCGTCAAGTCAAGGGAAACCTCTCAGAAGGGTATCAGTTTTCTAAATTATTTGACATTTTTAACGACGGTCTGGCATTTGTCTTGGAGGGGAGGTCAGAGGTTGTTACCACGCCGAGGGTGAGAACTTCCACTTCAAGGCTAAGTTCCAGGCTAGTCCATTTTTAGGCCACTACACCCCCCTAGTTAGGGTAAACCAAATTCAAAATCTTCCATGACGTCACTATATTTGAGCCTTCTGATTGGTCGCCCTAAGAACACAGGGGCAAGTTTGTAGCCGGAGTCCTGAGGGACGTGAAAACAGAAGGAAGACGGCCGCGGGCCGAACAGGTCGTGTAAATAGAACGAAGACGGCCGCTGGTCGAGGAGGTAGTTTTTTAGAAGTAAGGCGGCCGCTGGCCGAGGAAGAATACAGAGACAATGGCCGGCGAGCCGAGTGCGTGTGAGTGTGCGGACGTGTTGATTTAAATATAAATTAGAATAATAATACTAATCATAAAAGTAATTAATTAAGGAAGAAGTAAAATTGAACGCAACGTAACAAAGAACTATCAAGCAGAACACCACAACTCCAACACATAGACAGTTATCAACCACCCACGCTCTCCGGCATCATCAACCTTATCATCATCATCACCATCACAATCGCCGTCAACCAAGCCATCTCCAGCCAACAACAGCACAGGTATCGTTACTACTTTTTGTACCTATACTATGGCCATAGGGAGGTAGATTAGTATTAACGATATTTATTTCAGACTTTTGTTTTCATTCATTCATTTTTGTGTATCTTTTGTGTCATTTGTGTCAATTAATTAAACATTAAGATTTATATTTTATACTATTCTATTTTTTAATTTCCATATCCTACAACCACTAATTCATCTTTTAATTTAAGCAACAACAACTTTTCATATATTTTTTGTGCTCTACCAACAACCCAAAGTTGAGCTAGCTGAGGGTTTGTTTTCTTTATTTATCATGTTTTCATTTATCCGTACTGTCTCACAGTTTTGCTTATAATTAGTTAATTTCTCCATGGGGAGTATGCAATAACGTCATTTCGGGTATCGCACGGTGGCCATACTGAGGTACTCTGTAAACATGTGTATACCTTCTTCCGATACTTCATTGTTGCAATATTGCACATGTCCTTTGACTGACACATCTACTGTTTTCAAACTAAGGTTCCGTATTATGACTGAAAACAAAATAAGAACGCGCAAACTTTGTTTGAAGACAATCATTTGCATGTGTTATCATTTTCTTGAACTTAACCTGCACACATCAATCTATACGGCTTGAAACTGTGATATTTCCTGGATACCCTATGTGTCTTCTATTGACAGAACAAATGTAAACAAGAAATGTGTACCTCATAATGGCTGCTACGTGACGTATTGCATACTACCTATTGTGTAATGATCTAAAACAAACAAACATGTCAGCTACGCTAGATTAACTCACCGTCCGTCATTTGAAACAGTTTACGTCCCGGACAAACCGCATCATAACGCTCAATTTCCTTTCTAACGAGTCTTGTTATTAGCGAACCCATAAACTGCGGTTCTGTAGGAATAGTTTACAAGAGAAGGAGAGAAAGAGAGGGGAACAGAGAGAAAGAGAGAGAGAGAGAGAGAGAGAGAGAGAAAGAGAGAGAGAGAGAGAGAGAGACCCTATTAGAATAGCTCAGACCACATAATAATTTCCAATATAGTTAATTTAGTACCAGCAGAACTTTACAACAGTCTCGGTTTCCGAAAATATAAAACATGGTTCGACCGCAACCACGGGGGGGGGGGATGGAGGGAGAGGGGGGGAGAGGGGGGGAGAGAGGGGAGTGTTTGTTGCAACTCACGCTCTTTGGCCGAAGAACAAAATGTCACGATAAAGCACACACACACACACAAGAGAACGTTATAAAATGTCAGTGAATACCCTTTGAACGGCGATACTAAAAACCTGCACACACGCCAATAATTTCATGTAAATAAATAAAAACTAAAAAATTACATTTAGAGTCTACCTACTCGGTAACAAGACTCATTTTCAGTTGGGGGACTTCAATTTAAAGCGACTAAACCAACCCTGTAGAATTAATTTCATGATGCTAGATACAAGGTCTTGTTATACAGAATCATCTCTCATTTTATTTACATCAGCGAATAACCCCGTATGAATGGAGCTCTAGATGAATCTGCGAATATTCCGTAATTAAAGCATCTATGTGACTGGTTTGAGTAGTACATATTAATTTAACTTCTCGAACATTCTTTTTTGTTTTCAAATACACGGTTGGTTCGTTTTCAATGACTCTTCGTTATTTTGTACTTTCAGACAGTTTTTTCATTACAACATAACATAATACACTTCTATTATATCCGAATACCCTGGATTATTATATAGTGTACGTATTGCAACATTGGCCTTTCCACACTAAGTTCAAGTACGTACGTACGTTCAAGTACGTACGTTCAAGTACGTACGTTCAAGTACGTACGTTCAAGTACGTACGTTCAAGTACGTACGTTCAAGTACGTACGTTCAAGTACGTACGTTCACCATCCTTGCGGAACATCTGATTTCGTTCTGATAAAATTGCATTTAAAATGTTTGTAAATTGTGTGAAAAGAAAATCGTAATATGCCATCCTATTCATAGTTCCCACGTGACGTCACAGCGGCCATGATTGCGACACAATTGATGAGGACCAATCCTAGATCATTGGCAAATACTATTCAAATTTAATAAATAATAATAATTTAGAATTTCAAAAGTAAACATAAATAATATAAACATAAAACATTACTACACGTACCAATTTTTGTTTAACAAAAGCCCGAATTTTAAAGAACTAAGAATTTTTTGTGTATTCAATTGTTTCTCCATGGCAACGTCAAAGTTTGATCACAATTGTGGTCGCCACGCGCAAATATTTGACGTACGTGGAATTTATGAATTGAGAATTTAATGCTCTTTTTTTGAGGAATGGTTTTCATTCCGATAAATATTTTCGTTTTACAATTGTTCTTAATTAGGTGTAAAATGTGTCCGGCAACATCACATTACAAAAGGTATAATTAAGAACATCTGAAAACCGAAAATGTTGAGGGAACAAGAAAATATCCATAAGAAAGTGCACTTAATTCCCTACAGGATGACATATTTTTATTTTTACATTTATGAAAATTTAATACACATTTTAAGTCAAATTAACAGACCGATATCGGGAGTTTTGAAGGCTAGACGGACATACAGCCGTCGATCAGGAGACGACAATCTTTCGAGGTCGGAAAAATATGCTTACTTTTTAAACTACCTTTTACCCTTACATTTGCTTCGCGTGACATTCCTTAATTATAAATGAGCTGTAAGATAATTCTTTGAAGCAACCAGACAATCGAATTTCTTTGTAAGTGTAAAAGTGTACATGCTGTTATCTACGCTCGTTGTTTTCGTCATAGAAAGACACAAATAAAAAACCATTATTACGAAAAGCTGCCCCCCCCCCCCCCCCCCCCCCCCCCCCCCAAAAAAAATATGTGGTTGCGGCATTTGTATGTTGTTTTCGGTTCAATGACACTATACTCCAGATCAAAAACCCCAATAACCTATTTATATAGTATAATATACAATCATATTAATTCCTTCAAAGTTCACTTCTGCAAACTTTTGTAAGTTTTGATCCAATTTCAAATGTTTTAAAAACACTAACCTAGTTACATTCTTTTCTCTCCTTTGTCGTTGTTTTCAAAATCACATTAACAACTTTCGATGAAATTAATATCGTCGGTCTTTGTAATTTCCTTGAAACAAGGGGAAAACAACAATTGTCAAACTTTTATTAAAAAAAGAGGACATTTCAAAGTAAGTTTACAACTCGGTTATCAATTTTTGCCTTTGTAATATTGTTTTGTTTTTAAAACTAATTATGTTAAGGAGTAATAACTTAAAAAGTTGGTTAACACAACACCGATAGTAGTTAAGCGCATATCTGTGTGAATGCAAATTATGATGAAGATAACGGGACCTACGTGACTTAATGGATATTTACGTAATACGTTTGTTTATGAATAGCACAAAACGTATGTTTCGAGCACGTCTTTACCACTGAGCAAAAACATTCTTTCACGTATAAGTATTATTAGGGCCGGTCTTACAATCTCCTAATAGGAAAGTTATTTGTAGCAATTACGCTATTTGGAGGATTTCAAGAGTTTTGATTGGTCGTTGCCATGGAGACAACAAGCTTTTTGACGAATAAGTAGTTATTGGGACATTGTAAGACTGGAGCTTAGACATAAGATAATTTAGACAATTTAGACAACGAGAACTTTGACAGTGTAAGCATATAATGTTCTTATAGATATTTCGATCATAATGTTAGGTGCCACCGAACATTTATCTGGCGCTAATAATAAACCGGTAGTTTAAATGCCCAAAACTTCTGTTTACATTTATTGCTAAAAGTTTGTTCTCTTGGTTCTAATCAGAAGTTTAATTATAACCTCACTTTACAAATTTTGTAGGAACAGTCCTTATTCATACATTTTTAAATTCTTTTTTAACGTTTCAATGCACTAAAACCTACAAAATTGAAAGAATTCAGAACAAAAGAAGTAAAGGTATGTCAATTAAATTTAATCATTAGTAAATCTTCAGTTACAACATTTTTGTAAATGAGTATTGAAAGTGAACCTATTGTTCGATTTTTCTTTAATCAAAATCAACTAATCTTTAATTTAAAAAAAAATCACCTACATTTTTGAAATCGAAAACATACAAAATTTCAGACGAACAATGTAACATTTTAATTTTTCGTACCGATCACGTTTACACAAAAATAGTAAACAAACAACTTACATATATTTTGTGTAGGTAAACCTTTCGATTTCTCCACACACACACACACGCGCACACACACTTAAAAACACACTTTTCAAACTTTTTCTTTACCACACGATAATACCTTGACGGGTCGCACACAATATTTACACACGAGTAATAGACTTGAAATCACGTGTACGCCACATTACAATCATCACAAACACAAACACATTATAATAGAAACACTTTTAAAAACCCCGAGAATATTTTAAAAAACACTTATCAAGAAACATCGAAGAAAACGTTCTAAAATTCAAACCACTGTACCGTTCTACTACTAAAAAATCACATCACATTTCAAATCGCGCCACGTAAATCGTCCGTTCCGTTTACAACAAGGCAGTGGGATTAGAATTGCGATCCCCCTACTTCTAAACCACCGACGTTACTGCTGGTAAACTTTCACGTCGTCGACTCGCACGTTGCGGCGTTCGTTCGGTTGCGTGTTTCGCCACGCGAGAGCGGTAGTAGTCGCGTCTACCGTGGCGCATTCTATCGGGCGACGCGGGCACTAATTACCCGCGCGGCAGTTTATTAGTTCCGGCGTCCGCCGCAACGACCGTAGTGCGATCTAGCGGGGAAAGACGGAGCTAATGGGGGATGCAACAGATGTTTTAAGAAGTGGGCTGCTTCGAGCTCGTAGCAAGTACGTTTATTGTGGGATAGATGGCAGCACTGACGTCGTCAATGTTATTGGGGTGTAAAACTAAAAATGGGGTACTAGAGATGACACGTATTGCTTGTAAACGGCTCCTGAAGGACAATCTATGCCATAGGGTGAGTCTTGTTGCGTTTCTTGTAGCTATTATTGCGATCATGTTATTCAAGACGATGAAGGGTGATATAGATGAAGTATAGAGCACTCAAAATACACTAGATGCATTCTGGTGGCAAGAAAATAAACTTCTAAAAAGAGTGGTTTAGCGGTCAATTTTCATTGTTGTTTCATTGTTATTATTCATCAATGGCGCTGAAAGAAGGTTGCTTAGCAGCGCTATCTATGTTAGTTTTGAGTCCTCTTATTAAAATGGGAATGGAAGAACTATTTCCTATGTTTGATTGATTGATTGATTGATTGATTGATTGATTGATTGATTGATTGATTGATTGATTGATTGATTGATTGATTGATTGATTGATTGATTGATTGATTGATTGATTGATTGATTGATTGATGATTGATTGATTGATTAAGGTATTTTATTAAAAGGCGGGATAAAGGTTAGCGAAACCTACGGTAGGTTTTTTGTGGTATATTTCAAACAACTTTGAAAATAGTTCTTATAGGTAGACACATACCGCAGCCGAGCATAATCAGGATCTACAGATAACGAAGCAAATATATGCAAAATTCATAACGTTTGAATAAAATCCGATAATGCAATAGTATCTCAATTATCGGATATAATCCTATTATCGGATCAAATCCGAACGTGTTTGATTTCGCACATATTTTATTCCGTTATCTGAAAACCTTAATAATATCTATTTGCGGTATCTACCCACAATTTTGATTTCAAAAGTTGTTTTAAAGATAGGTTTAGAAAACCTTTTCCTTCTCAAGCTTTTCGAGCTCTGAATCGTTATACGAATGTTTCTCTAATAAATAAATAAATTCACATTCAGAGTCTACCCACTCAGTAACTAAACTGATTTGCAATGGGGGACTTTAATTTAAAGCGACTAAACCAACCCTGTAGGCTCCGAACACCATCGACGAGTGAGCGATAACCAATCAAAGATCGATATTTCAAATACGAAACATATGAATCAGTGATTGGACAGTGTGCGGACAAATGCCAGAATCAACAAGGCCGATTCAGAACAACTTTGAATTTAATGAGTGCTTCGTTGCTAGGACGGCTCCAAAGTCACCGATTCCTAAGACAAGAAGTAATGGAATCGAATCCATATTAGAAGTTAAAAAACTTCTGCCTGAAGCGGGATTGTTAACCATGCATATAAATTATAAATTTTTATGTACACGCGCTTTTTAACCGTCTGACAAAAGTGTGTTTTTTTAACAGGAAATGATATAATTTTACTCTGCTGAGGCTTCTGCGTGTATGTACTTGACATCGCTAACATTCCCTCGAAATATGTACACGCGGAATATCTGTGGCTTCAAAGAGCTTTGCAGCGAGTATGGACAGCCTACGGCGGTTTTACCTTTATTAAACTGATGTCTATGGAGCTCCACGTTAAATCTGTTCAACCCTTACACGTGTCCTAAATGTAGGCCGCAACTTTGTGAAACCATGGACTTATAATAATTCATAGTTCCCACGTGACGTCACAGCGGCCATGATTGCGACACAGTTGATGAGGACCAATCCTAGATCATTGGCAAATACTATTCAAATTTAATAAATAAGCCTAATTTAGAACCAAAAAAGTAAACATAATTAATAAAAAAAATAAAAATAGGTACCAAATATACCAATTTTATTAAAAAAAAAAAAAAAAAAAAAAACAGGCTAAATTTTAAAGAACTAAGAATTTATGTGTTCTACCGCAACAGTTTTCGATTGTTTCTCCATGGCAACGACAAAGTTTGATCACAAATGTGGCCGCTACACGCAAAGATGTGACGTACGTGCAACCTATGAATAGTTACTTCGTTACTGGACATATATCAGCTAAAACAAATCAATGTACCAATTAAATAGCCACGGAAGATGGCAGTGGGCAGCCATTCTAGCCCTTAAGTTTCGGATTTTGACATTGTTCACATTGTTGTTGTGACTATTGATGTGTAATTGCCTAGCGATAGGGGCTAAAATGTCCTGAGAATGTCAAAAACCGGAAATGATAATCGCAGACGCGTATTCCCACCGTGTTGCACATCCGGATAGTTCTAAGTCCATTGTCAAACTGATATTTGAACCTGGTGCTAAAAAATAGAAACGTTTAAACAAGTTCAATTGGGCACATAGAAAATAACGCGTCTCAAACATGTTGTTTATTCCTAGTTTACCGTATCAATTTGAACGAAGGTAATTTATTTTCTCGCAGGTTATATAAACAGTGAGTGGCTGTTTAATTAAATTGTTCTACATTTCCTCATTCATGTCCAAAATGAAATGTATGTCTGACGTCATTGTTAGTTAAACAACGCTGTTAGTGCATAAATTGAAGCGATATAGACATACATCTGTAGGTAAACACGAATATGTTATAGATTATGGACAAAATCAAGTTGAAAAGACACTATATCTCCCGCATTTCTTTTAAAATTACTCTAAATATTAGGTACTGGGTCTTCTCTTAAAAACTAAACAATCATGTCATTTGAATGTTCATGATTCATTAGCTTTCAATATACGCCCGAAGTTTTCCCGCCACAATGATAACAATAACCTGTTGAAGAGAATTTTGTTCTAATATTTGATTTTTGAAAACAGAATAATAGTATGAATGTCTGTATGCGTAAACAAAATAATGTTACGCCAATATATCATTACAAACATTAAGAATTAAACGATTGATGCTTTTAGAACGCGGTAAAGGATATCGCTTGAGCTACCTACCTTAATGGTTCTCAATTACACGTCGAAACCCCAAGCGAACTCATCTATCTCCGTAGTTATATATAGTACACGACACGACTCACAACTTTTGTCCGAGACTGTACCTATGCACGATTGATTGATTACACGGCGAACGAACAACTAAGAAAGTTAGCCATTGGTAAACTGCCAATACTTCACTATTGGTATCCATGACAAGAGGAGAGCTTTGAGCTTTATTACCCCTCCTCCCCCCCCCCCCCTCTCGTCGTTCAACTTCGACTGGATAGTTGGAGTGTTGTGAACTTTGCTAGACAACTCGCGAGACGCTCCGATTCACAAAGCTTTGACTTCGAGGAAATAATTATTTCAAAGTAAGTTTATACAACAACTTGGCTGCCACGAGATACGGTAACTATCAAATGCTAACATTTACATTCTACAAGAACCTTGTTCGGTGAATAAACATATTTATATGACGTACAAGTACTGATTTTCAGTAGGGCGTCATTAGTACATTTTTATAATGTGCTTCGTTGCTATGACGGCTCCAAATTCACCGTTTACATATCATACGCATAGATTTAATTATATTTCTCACGCTAAAAAGTGGGAATCAAACCCTGCAGCTTCGGATTAAAAGCAAGAATAAATCTACTAGACCAAGGAGATAAAAAATTGGCAAACGCATAAATAAATCAATGTTAAGTATCTCTTTCAATCTAAAAAAGATGTATTAATGACATCACATACAAAATATAGAAAACTACTTTATATTTTTTTCTCTTGCCCACTGCCCTCTTTGCATTACTTAAGGCTATACCACCAATGGTTTCCATGCAAATAAGTGTTTAAGCAGTGAACCTTACACAAAGAGGTCTTACATAACGTGGAAGTAATTAAAACCTTTTTTTTTGCACAATTAGACATAACGTCAATATTACATTTTACATCCACGTTACGTGTATACGCTGACCAACAATTCTGGATTAAGACCCGGTTTTTCAATAGGTTAACGGGTCGTTAACGGGGCCGTTAGCTGACGGTCAATAATCTGTAACCCAACAAACCCTATGCAGATAACGGACCGTCAGTTAACGGCCCCGTTAATGACCGATTGAAAAACCGGGTCTTAGATCATTTGTTATTAATTTTATCAGTGTGCAAGACGTTCAGCGTGTATACACAACATATTAACCCTGTTTACATGGCGGACTGAGTCCGGTACTGAGTACGGTCCAGGGCCATGTAAACACCTAAAAGATGGGACCGAACCGACTGGGTCCGGTCCGCCAAACAAGCTAGACCGTACCGAAAGACCGACTCAGTCCTATCCTGTAAACGGGTAGAACGTACTGACTGAAGAACTGGAACTTTGAACGAACGCTGTTTGTAGATGAATAAGATGGAAAATGATTGTAGTTGCCATCAACAAAAATCAAGTAAAATATTTACAACAGTTTGTAACCTTTTGTTCGCCGGGATGCATCTTTAAATTAATTTTATATGGCAGAAGAAAAAAGTAGGGTTGTGTACGACCAAAACGAACAAGTGTGGCGCGAGACCGAAATCAAGTTTGGGTACACCTTCATATAAACGCAAGCGGCCATGACAGTTCTCAGTCTGGTGCTCAGTACGGTCCGCCATGTAAACATAGCTATTATAACCTTATGTGAGACAGACTCTAGTATTATATCCACACAGCTTTGCTCTCGAGTTCAACACAGCCATTATTGCTATAGATAATAAGTACCCAGCCGGCTAGAATCTTGGATCTAGTATTTAGGAAACCCGAACAGATAATTGTCTAACTTGTTGCTTCGTAAATGTAGGAATATTGTGTTCTACATTACTAGGAGGTTCTGTAGCGTTAAATTGAATTGAATAACCGTTCGATCGTTGTTGAGACTCTAAGATGTTTCAAATCATTTCAAAATATACAATAATACATGTATCTATATTCTATGTATATTTTTTATTTGTATATTAATTTATTTAATGTCTATCCTATTCAGTTATAAAAACTGATTTAAAAAGGAGGACCTTAAGAGCGTTCGGCAGTAGGAGTTTTACAGATGTATTGGCCGTCAACTAATTTCTCTTAAACTAATAGTTGGATAATTATAAATATTTACCTACTTGTAGAGGGATGTCATATCTACGCATAGTATTAAGTACATTTGTCACCAACCTATTCAAAAACAATGTACCCATTTTTAAAGAGTTTCGCCCTATTATTTCGCCGAACATTTTCGATGAAAGTAATTTATTTTCATAATTCAAACGTGAGTATTTTATTTTTGAGCAGGCTTGTCACAAATATACTTAATACCATGCGTAGATATGACATCCCTCTGTAAGTAGGTACATTTTCAGAATAATCATATTATTTAAGAGAAATTAGTTGACTAGAGACGTCAAAACTACTTCCGAATCATCTTTCTATGCAAACAATTAATAACAATGAAATCATAAATAACAACAACAAAAACAAAACAAACTAATGTACTAAAAAAAAAAATTAAGAACATGAAAAAATAATTTGAAATTAAATAAAATCAAATCAAGTAGAAATGCAATATATTAAATAATAAAAATAAAAGTATATAAATATGAAAGAACAAAAAAAAATTTGGAAAAAAAAATATACATATATATATGATTTGGTATTATATGAAATGCAATAAATTATTAAATAATAAAAATAAAAGTATATAAATATGAGAGAACAAGAAAAAAAAAATTGGAAAAAATATATACATATACATGATTTTGAGCTTTTGGTAACGGATCAATGACTTTCTGTATCAGCAGGAAGAATAACCTCACAGCACCAACATGCCCGCACACAAATCCCCAAATTTAATCCGTTCAAAACACGGTTCCCAAACACCACCACGCAGCCAGGATTGGTTTGGTCACCGTTCGAGCCATTCAATTAGTAAAACGTGTTCAATTAGCCGGAGGTCTATATGTGTCGTGCTGTTGCCATGGCTACGCGATACAATATAATTATATCCTGATGGGCTTTTATGTCACGGCCGTGTTTATCGGTGATTATTCATCGGGTAGACATCAAATACTGTATGTATACCTAACATCAGTGGTGTATTTGAGCCTAGGCGGGCTTAGGCGCCGCCTAGGCACTTTTATTTGGAGGCTAGGCTAACCTAGGCGCTTTTATTTTGAGGCTTGGCTAGCCTAGGCGCTTTTATTTGAAGGCTAGACTAGCCTTAGCTCTTTTATTTTGAGGTTTAGCTAGCCTAGGCGCTTTTTTTTTGGAGGCCTAGGATAGCCTAAGCTCTTTTATTTTGAGGTTTAGCTAGCCAAGGCGCTTTTTTTTTTTTTTGGAGGCTAGGATAGCCAAAGCTCTTTTATTTTGAGGTTTAGCTAGCCTAGGCGCTTTTTTTTGGAGGCTAGGATAGCCTAAGCTCTTTTATTTTGAGGCTTGGCTAGCCTAGGCGCTTTTATTTGGAGGCTAGGCTAGCCTAGGCGCTTTTATTTTGAGGCTTGGCTAGCCTAGGCGCTTTTTTTTGAGGCTAGGATAGCCTAAGCTCTTTTATTTTGAGGTTTAGCTAGCCTAGGCGCTTTTATTTGGAGGCTAGACTAGCCTAGGCGCTTTTATTTTGAGGCTTGGCTAGCCTAGGCGCTTTTATTTGGAGGCTAGGCTAGCCTAGGCGCTTTTATTTGGAGGCTAGGCTAGCCTAGGCGCTTTTATTTGGAGGCTAGGCTAGTCCAGGCGCTTTTATTTGAAGGCTAGGCAAGCCTAGGCGTTTTTTACACTACTATTGTTTAAATTCTTGACCCATGTAGTTTTCACAATATCTATAACCGAGAAAAAATATGTTTCCTCAACGTCTTCATGTACTCAAGGTTTAATTTCTGTCGAATCTTTTTCCGGCCACTTAAAAACAATCGCCATCGCCCCCCACCCCGTGCACACGTAAATTCGACCCCCTAGGCACTTTATATTTTAGTAATACACAACTGCCTACCATGTTTGGTACAAGTATTTGCTAGACATGATGTCTGTATAGACTAGGCTTAGGCTTTGAGCATTTCAAGCCAAACATGTTTTCTTTATAGTATACCAGTGACGGTGGTCCTTTGTTTACAATCAAGCGTGGAATATCGTCCAATCAGCACAAAGCTATAGCTTAGACAATGCGCGCGCTACGTCGGTACTCCCTTGTGGCTCTTGGGACAAATTTTCCCCGCTACGCAGCGTATCTAATCTCCGTGATTTATGCCTCTAACTTCAATGTCCAGTTAAAGTAAATTCAACTGTCAGGAAAGCCAAGTTTGGTGTATTTCTATTGGCCGTTGTCATGGTGCAAAACAATTTACTGAAAAGTAGATTTTACCTGGTGGACATTGAAATACCGGCCCCGAGAATTCTTTATGCGTGTTTCGAACAATGTTTTTCAGGTGACGTGACTATACCTGTACGACCCGTCCCTTCAAGGTGTGATTATCTCACCCCCCTCCCCCCCACCCCCCTTGTGATGATGTGAGAGTGATTAATTAACTCTGCTTAGCTTTACTTTCCTTTGGGCAATCTCTCTCATTATCCTCCACTAAGCTATAGACAACCAACGCCTTCATTTAGCCGTATTTGTGCAGACACACACTATAGGTACCGCTTTGATCTTGAGTTATACACTCTGTTTATTATTATGTACTAGAACAAGTTGTCTATTGTACTCCACATATCCTCAGGGTGCGAATTGACGCCTTGGCAGAGGGGGGTGACCAAGTGTAGTATCGTTGAGTGAGTAATATAGGGCAGAGGCTCCACGCCATCGGCAGATGGTCTACCGCCTTTTACTACCCAACATACTTTATAGGGTAGTTTAAGTTTGCCAAGCGACGCGATGACGGAGCCTGATCGGTCGGCTACTTCACCGAAGATATACGGAGACAGCCGAAAACTCAGTGATCGCGTCGTTTGGCGAACTTCTACTACCCGACTAAAGTAGCTAATGAGCCATGTTTGTGTAGTGAACCATTATAATTGGCTTGTAAACCAAGATTTACTATAGAAAAACACGGTTGCCAATTTTATAATAACCGAAGTCGAAAGAATGTCACCCTTTGAAAGAAAAAGCATTGCAAGGAAATGACAACAGCGTGCGCTACCTGTTGGCCCTTTAAACCCTATTTCACAGTCTGTTAGAGACAAACATTGGTCATTAGCTCTATACACGTTTCGTTTCTACTACGAACGGACAGGCTTTACACTTCCACTACCTGGCT